>VXBW01006865.1:118482-214720 GCA_013400375.1 Thinocorus orbignyianus
GATGATCTTTAAGGTCCGTTCCATCCCAAACCGCTATGATTCTATTTGCCTGCCTGCTGCGGGGTAGGATGGGTAAGCCCCCAGGGTGTGGGATGAGGGTGAGATCCCTACACCAGCACTACCAACATCAACTAATCCCTGCCTTCCACTCAACCCACAGCTCTGGCCAAAGTGTGAAGCCAAGCCAGGGGTAACACCCAAAAATGAGGTTTGCCCATCTTTAGAAGGAGCTCTGAGGACCGTCAACCTCTTCTGAGGGCCACCAGCAGTGACATCGATCTGTGGTTGCTGTCGTGCTGGAGCAAAGGATGCTGACAGCCCTGTACAGAGGTTTCTTCTGCCCATACCTGTGGCATGCTTGGCCAGCCACATTTCCCCTCAAAATTTGATCTTTCCAGTTCACGTCTCTGGGCTGTGGTCTGCAACTTGGTCATGAGCCTTGTCGGGGTAAGAAAGTGCTGTCAGCAAACCCCAGGAGGCTGGGTAAGCGTGGGTGCATACACTCAGCTCTCTAAATCAGAAGAAGGGAGTGACTTCATGGTGCCGCATGTCATGAAGGGGAAAACCAGGGGTTAGCCAGTGAAGTAGGAGAAAGCTGCTGGAGGTGCTTTGGCTGGTGACATCACCTCTGAAATATATTGATTTGGCCCTGGCCACCTGGAGGTTTCAGGGATTGCAATTTCAGCCCTGTTATCTCCTTTGCTGCTGCAGGCTATGGAAGGTCCTCTGATGCTCTTCAGCTGAGCTGGTTGAGACATCTACCCCCAAATTGCTGCCTGTTCTTGTAGCAGCTTGCTGGGATGCAGACACCTACACTGAGTCCAGTAGATTCCATCCCTGGGACAAGGTGGTCATGGGGCACAGGATGCTAGAGAAGCATTACTTCCAGATATATCATTGTAATTTATCAGGATGCCAGCCATCTCTAATCCCCCTAGTCCCTCCTGCAAGGCAGGGCACAAGCTTCCAAAGCAGAAAATGATCATGTCATGGAAGCATCATCCCTGGAGGTGTTCAAGGTCACGCTGGATGGGGCTTTGAGCAACCTGGTGTGGTGGGAGGTGTCCCTGCCCATGGCAGGGGGGCTGGAACTGGATGATATTGAAGGTCCCTTCCAACTCTGACCATTCTATGATTCTATGAAGTGTGACTTCAAGCTATGAATGTTTGCAGAGATGCAGCTGAGAAGCAGTGCTTGCTTTGCCCAATAGCAAACTCAGCCAAATACAGGTCATGGTTCAGTCCCTGGAGTTTGTTCAACAACATCTGAATAGTTTTGGTTTCTGTCTGCTCCGGAGTTTTAATTCCACATTTCCTCAGAGGTGATACTGGTGCCTCCTGTGAGGTGGGAAAGCTGAAATGTTCAGAGGAGCTTAGAAGGATTGTATCATCCAAGCCTGACCTGAAATGAGGCATGTTCTTATGCCTGAAGCCGCTGCAGTGCTATGAAAACATGAAATGTATAACGAATCCTGCAGTGCAAACAGTGGTTTTCTCAACTCAGGTGGAGAAGGGTTCTTTTAGGTGAAATTAAAAATCTCTCTTTCATTTCCAAGTCCCCCACTCCACATTCCTGCTCCAGACCCTTGTGACATGGGAGCAAAGAGCTTTTTGAAATAGTGGGCATTTTCCCTCCCTTGCCATGGTTTGTATTTAGGTGACCTCTTTTAGACCAAATTTTCAGTGAAGTTCAACACCAGAACAGTTCAGTTGTAGGAAATTTCAGGTCAAAGAAGGAACCCTTCCTGAAGTCATGAAGCCACTTCTGCAGGCAGAAGGTTTGAGTGGAAAGGTGTGGTTGGGGCTAATAACCCAGTGTTGGGTGTGATGATGTCATTCCTTCATCACACATAAGAATTTCCACTTAACCCCACACCTGCAACATCCAACCCCTTTTCATGGCAATGCCCTTTTCCTTTTGCTGTGAGAGAAAAAAAAAGGAGGTAATTTTCTGGGTTAGAAAAGTGGATTTCTGGTAATTCTATCCTCTGTTGGTCTTCCACACTCTGCCTCTCAGTAAATGCCTTCGTGGTTATATAGGTACGAACAGTCAGAATAAGAATATGTGTCACAAAATTGTTATTATTTTAGGTGAATTTAGGAACCTGAAAAAAAAATGTATGTGAGATGAATTGCTGAGGTCTCTGAACTGTCAGTTGAGTCAGACCACGAAATTGTGACATCCTGCAATGGCACAAAGCATCAGTCGAGATTTCTGCTGGTATTATTCGAGAGAAGTGATAGATCAAGGACCGGATTAGTCCCTTCTCATTTGAAAGTGCCACGAGTCTTTAAGAGGCTCCTGATTTTCTGCAGGACTGAAACTGCCATGAATCTGTTGATTTTCTGGAGAACCCAAGATGAATTTGTGTGCAGAGTCCTACACTACAGTGCTCCTCCTCGAGCTTGGCTACATGGCTTTGGGATAGGCTTCTTTTGTGGCCTTTTCTTCCAAAAGATCAGATCAAACTGGTTACGTGGTCTTTTTCTGCAATACAAATAAGTTTCCAGGGGAAATGCTACTCCAAGGTGCATCCAGTAGATGAAGCCAAAGAAGGTGCAGTAAACCAGCACTCTTACAGTGCAGGCCACTGGGGGCCCAAAGCTGAACTGAAATGGGGTTCCTGGTGATGGGCTATGAAGGGAAACCTGTGGTGATGATGGTCAAGGCCAGAAAGGCTGATTAGCACCTTCTCAGGGCCCTTACAGGGCACACATGAGCTTTTCAAAGAGCTCTCCAGAGCGTGTCAACACGGGATGTCAGATATGATATGAGAATAGGGAAGGCATCCCAGCTTCTGATAACCTGAGGTCCCCTAGGAGGACATTGCCTGAGCATCTACTCTTCACCTTCCTGGTCAGTGCAGGACACAGGGGTCCCTGAGATGAGGCAGGGGGTGGGTTGTGCAATTGAAGCAAAGGGAGGTCAGACTGTGAAGTTCCATGTCTTGTCCTCCTTTGGAAATCCTTCCTTGGGTGCCTAAACTTTGCAGCTTGCTGATCTCTGCTGTTTGGTTTGTGGTAGGTGTGTGGAAGTGCATACTCAGATGCGTTTATGGTGATTAACATTAGAAAGAGGGGGCGGGAGAGGGGAAAAAAAACCCAATAAACAAAAAATCTGCCTGAAATTTTTTTTTTTTTTTCTCCTTTTCTTCCCTTATCTCTTTATCTGCCCGAATAAACTGTGTTGGCTGATTTGGGATTCTGATGACATAGTCTCTACCCTCCCCTTTCTGGAGGTAGACGGAAGGAAGTGGGCTAGAAAATGAAATATCAGCTCCTAGCCTCGGGTCAGGTAAGCCTGCAATGGAAAGGGTGGTAGGGGTTGAACTTCACTATAAAAAGGAGACCACATCTGGCTTTGAGACACACGCAGGGCAGAAGAGGTCTCAGAGGAGGAGAAATCTGGTGCTCTCTCACATCATCCTAAAGCAGCAGAGAGGTTACCATGGCTTTTGCCATCAACGCTGGAGTGGTAAGTACTTAAGTTTGGTACAAATGTTAAGATATATTTGCTGCAAGAGAAAAAGCAGAGTGCAGGTTCTATTGTGCTGTCATCTAGGAGCAACTTGTTGGTCTTAGTTGGAGCTAAATGGGTTGCTAAGTTTGATACAGGTTTCTTTTCTTAGCTTTTGCAAGTGGGTTTGGTGCTTGAGTGACAAGGAGGCAATTACTTATCCACAAGGGCAGCACTGTGGATGTGGGGCTGGGAGAGATGGTCCTTGTCTCAGGCAACATGCTATTGAAATTGCCAAAATGTCTCTCTGAGGTGTCTTTACATTTCAATCTGTGTGGTATTTGCAGCACTGTCAACTCTTGTGATGTTTCTTAAAAGCTATGTATTTAATTTGTCATCTTTTCCTAAAACCCTAGCTCCTGCAAATGGCCCACAAAAATCTCAGATTTCATCAAGAAAGGGATTTTGTCCAGCAGATGTCATGTCTGCTAGGTGGCCCACCTTGCCTGTCCCGAGAAAGCATATAGCTTACTAGGTTTCTAAGCTTAGGTGTGGTGGTGTCACCTGGGTCCTTACCCCACCTTGTAGATCATAAGGCATTGTTGTTTGACCGTGGAGGAGGAGACATGCTTGTTGGAGATATAAAATTATAGAATGGTTAAATTTTGAAGGGACCTTAAAGATCATTGAGTTCCAATCCCCCTGCCATGGGCAGGGACACCTCCTATCAGACCAGGTTGCTCAAAGCAACCCAAGGCTTGGCTCTTTGTGCTCTTTCTTCCTTGGCTGAACACAACTGATGACGCTTTTCTCTCTCCCAGTTCAGATCACTGGTTTTGGTGCTGATTCTAGCACTGGCCGTGAGGAGCTCACCCCATGGGAGGGTGGCTTATCCTCGACCCAGCAGGGACAGTGGCTCCATGAGGCTTCGAGAAGGTTGCTCAAACCAAATGGATCTCAAATTCCCTACTACAGTGAAAGTTGACATTCGTATCAGCAACTCAGATCATGGCTTTAGGATGGTCCATGATGTCAGGAACCGGTCTCTCGCTCCTTGGGACTACAGGTAATTCTTTAGTTGTTATCTAAATTGCAGTAGCTGTGCTGCACAGATCCTTTTTTTTTTGTGGTGAACGATAACTGGTTCTCAGCATGTTCCTGGAGTCCTGTGAATATTGCAAACAAGTCTGGACACACATGTATGTTTTAATATTGGGTGACATAGACAGTGTTTGCAGAGCAAGGGGACATCATTGGAGCATTTTCTAATCATCTTACCAATATTTGTCTAAGAATTATTACTCTAGGAAAAGAAGAATGTCATTATGTTGTAGTTTTATGTTTTTGTAGCTGAAAGACATTTTGGAATGCTGAAATTGAAAAAAAAATAAACCCACACCAAACAAAAATGAATAGTTCACTTGCTATCGGTTCTGTATTTCACCCAGCTCTGTGTCATTCATCATCTCCTAAAGAATGATGTGGCAATATTACTCCCCCCAAATTTATTACATTTCTAGGAAATGATTCTAAAAATGTTGAAAATAGGGAAATTCTTTGGCTTTGCCTCATAATGAGGATACAGAGGTAAATAGCACGGGCCTTTCATAGAATCATAGAATCATAGAATCATAGAATGGTTAGAGTTGGAAGGGACCTTAAAGATCATCAAGTTCCAACCCCCCTGCCATGGGCAGGGACACCTCTCCCTAGAGCAGGATTCATGGAGATAAATAAGAAAATCCTACCAAACCATATTGCGTAAGTCCATAAACCCCTTTTGTGTCCCCATCCCCAGGCTCGATGAGGACCCCAACCGCTTCCCCCAGGTCATTGCTGATGCCAAGTGCCGCCTCTCCGGCTGTGTGAACGCACTGGGGCAGGAGGACCACAACCTCAACTCCGTCCCCATCCAACAGGAGATCCTCGTCCTCCGGCGGGAGCAGGGAGGCTGCCTGCCCACCTTCCGCCTGGAGAAGAAAGTCATCACTGTGGGCTGCACGTGTGCTGCTCCAGTCATCCACCACCAGTCCTAGGAGGGATTAGAAGAGGAGGCAACGTTGGGAAGAGGAAATATCTCCTATGAATATCCCTTTGGAGAAATCTCACAGATGCCCACCTTGCATCTCAGGAATTCAATGTGACATTTTCTTTCCAAATCTGAGCAGATTGCCTCCTGGAAGAACTGATCCTTGCTGTTGTCTATTCAAGGATTTTAGAATAGGAATCGCTGGTGGCTGGTGATGGAAGAGAGAGAGGGGGATGGAGGAAGAGTTTTTTTCTGTGGAAAAGCAGTGCTTTTTCTTTTTTGCCTTTTTTTTTTTTTTTTCATTGTGGCTTACACCAGTTTGGTGAAGCAAACAAATTACTGTTTTAAAAGTGGTTCTCAGCAGTAAATTGTCCTAATGTATACATGCCAACCAGCACAACCACAAAAAATCCCTCCTCCTGCACCTTCTCCCTCTTTCCCTCATCCCTCTAGCCTTTTTTCTTTCTTTGGCCATCACTGGCATATTTCTAGTGTAAATCTGACATAAAAGCCACCAGGCCTGATCGTCATCACACTGCTTTTGTGTCACTGCAGCTCCATGAGGAGTGTTTATATTTCTATTTAAGTCCTCTATTTATTTTATTTTATATATTTATGGCTTTACACGTGCTCAAAAGTATCAAAAGAAAAATGATAAAGATTTATCTGTATTTATTCAATAACTTATCCACCGAATAAAATTTGTGTTTAATTTAAAAGGACGTTGTTTTATGGTAGCTCAAAATGAAAGCAGACACAGAGAATAGGTTTGTGGGTCAGTAGCACTGAGTGGTTTTGGCAAAGATCAGGCTTTTTCTGCTGCAGTGATATAAGTAAGAGGGAGCACAAGAGAACTTGCAGCCAAACTAGATGCAAAAAAGGGCTGAAAGCAGTGAATTGAGGTTACACAGGCAATGCTGGGGGAATTGGCAAGGGATCTAGGTTCTCTAGACCTTGCGGGTGATCTCTAAAGATGGTGGGGAAAGAGGTGGAAGATATCGCATTGTAGGACTGCAACCCCAATTTAGGATGTGGGTCAAGCCCCGTTTCTGTGAACTGTTAAAGTCCTATACTCTTCCAAATGGTGTCATCCTTATGAACTCCCCTGTTCCCCACCAGCTGGATGGTTGCGTGAGCAGGAATGCAGGGAAAAGTGCAAAGATGGCTTCATCTCACCACTCTTGAACCAGCCAAATATGAGGTGTTGAGCTGGAAGTGGTGGATGAGGATCCTGCCACACCAAGGGAGCAAGGAATAAACATCTCCAGGGCAGGGTTATCCACTGAGATGATGTGTCCTGACTTAGGAAAGGGGGAATTGCCCTCTCTTTCTCTCTTAACTACATGAGTACATCCTAGCAAGACTCACTATTAATTATTTTACCAGATTGCTGCAGTGTTGCTTTTTTTTTCTTAACAATATTCACCTTTTGTCCAGATTATCTGACTTTGGTTTGCCCTGGCAGAGGTTTTTCAGCCTCTATTTCCTTGTTTGCCTGCATTTAAACCAGGATAAACCTCATATTTCATTTCAACAGCACAGAAGCTACTCTACATTAGACACATCTAGTGCAGGTGGACCCTGGGTTTCATCTCCTGGGTGGGTTAAATGAATCGTTGGGCCCAGATGATTCCGTGGGCAAGCGTATTCCCTGCCCCGTGGGTCACAGGGAGCCAGTTCAATGAGCCATGGGCAACCAAGGCAGGGGGGGAAACCATCTCATTCAGTTACAAGCACTTGTACTCATTTGTGGCAGCAGCTGTTTCATTATGACCACCGAGCTCTTCATGTGGTGGAGAGCAAACCCATGGAGGCGTCTTCTGGCGCGTTCTTGTGTAACACCAGCTCTCCTCTTACAGTAACCGCTGACCAGGAAATCGCACTCTGCACACCCCAGTTCTTACTCCTTGACCTATTTCTCTCCCTCTCAACAAACCTCACCCATGGGGTTGTCCTCACTTGTTTTGCGGGGAGAAAACTAGCCTACATTTCTCACTCCAGACATAATTACTCAGGCATCGGGTTCATCGCAGCTCAATGGCTACAAGCTGCTGTGCTGAAGCTCTTAAACACCCATCAGTTTACCCTAAGAGTTGTTCTAACTGGATGGATTATGAGGTAACTAATCAAGAAAAGGCGAGGGCAGCTAATTAAGGAAGTCTCACCCATGGGTCACGAGGTTTTCGCAGCCAGCGCTACCAACTGCAAACCGCACACCTCTCAGGAAGGCAGGCACTTCCACGTAGGGATTGTTTCTAAATTAAACCATCAACAAGGGTTATTTCCTTCTAATGGCATCGTCCTTAGAGTGCAGCTTGTTGTAAATATGGGTCTGGCTGTTTTTTAGGCGCTGGCTTTTGTGATGAGGTAGGTGGTTGGCTTTCACCCACAGTGGGCTAAGAATACGGCAAATGCGTTTATTCTTCTTGTAAACAGCACAGTCATATCGCCACCAAGAGCAAGCACAGTTCACAGCTAAGGACCAGCCTTTGTGAAAGACCCTGTTTGTTTTTCTTCTCCTTGCAGCAACGGTCCCAGCCCTTGGGTCCCCAACTGGGCATCTCTGCTTCTGAAATGCAGCTCAAAGCATCAGGGACTTGGTTGTTTCACCAGCAGGAGAAGGCACAGCTGTAGATGTTACAGCAGTCCAACAGTGTCTTCTCACAACCTGCTGGGCTGAGGAACCTACAGTCCTAGGTTGGTATCTGAGCCTTGTGGCCTTTCCTATCCATTCTTTCTTCTGTCTGCTTCTCATTGACCCCCTTTCCATGTCCTCTTGCTCTCTCTTCACCTTGGCTGTGCCCTTTCTGGTAGCTCAAGCAGGGACCCTGGTGTGTAATATCTCTCCTAGGACTTTCCTTTTCCTTTTATTCATATACATATTTTTCCTTTGGAAAACTAACCGAGTTTCCCCACCTGTTTTTTTTTTATTTGGTTGGTTTTTGTTTTGCTTTTTTTCCTTTTAGTAAGAGGTTAAAAACATGTCTGATGCTCTTTGGGGCTTGTGGCCTGAGTTGGCTCTACCCAAAATACCATTTTCTGGGCATAGCTTTCAGTGAGTGAATTTTAGTGGTTTTGCCAGCACAAAGTGTTGTGTTTCTGCTTTATCCACATTCTTAGTAAGCTCAGTATGTTTGTACCATGATCAAGGTTCTCTTTTCCAGTAAATGAATAATGTTGGTTTATCTTCTCTCTAACTTGCCCCTATAATTTTCAGGGGGCTTGTTTTTTATTTCAAACTTCTGAAATCTCTACTCCTGGCCTCCGTCACCTCGCAAGTCTTGCCAGATGGTTAGATCTGCATCACCTTTTACAAGCATCAGGTATCTATCCATCTTGAGTTGGTAACTGGCAATGATAAGCGTGGTTATCTGATGATTTGTGTAGCAAATCCAATCTCAGACTTCTCTTTCTGCTGGGTTTTACTCACAGGTTGCCAAGCAATCTGGCTGCTAAGATGCTGATGCTCAGATTTTACAAACTGGTATGAAACTGAAACAGGGAGCATGGCTGATCTGGAAGCCTTTGTGTTGAAGAGGGTTTTGCAGCAATTATCCCTCTCCCTAAAATGATGATATATCAATAAAGGACATCAAATAATCAGGAACTTGCACTGAAACTCTCCAAAGAAAGAACAAGCTTTGCCTGTTGAACCTCAAACTGGTGAGAGTGGTGGAAGCCTGAAAGAGTGGTCCTACTCTCTTTGGTCACCCATGGTGATCATGACTGTAGTCATGAACATTTGCCCAGAGAAACAAAGACAGTGATTAGGAGACCTCATGGCAGGGGTGCATTGATTTGGGATGATTCTGCACCTTTCCAGCTGAAGTGAGCAGTGCAAAGGAACAACTCTTAGCTCGTGCCAGGAGTGCCACGGGTCTTGGTTACAGGCTGACCCACCTGATTTTGCCTGGAGTCAGTTAGGGAGGGTTTAAGCTCACTGGCACAGCTGGAGGAAATAACCCCCAGCAGATATAGTTGGGATGGTCACATCTCCAATAAGCACAGCTGGATCAGGAAAAGATGCTTTGACCTGAAAGGACCCTGCCCCTCATTAGGGACTTGTGCCCCTGAGCTCCTCATCTCTAGAAACCCTGTGCTTGCTGTTGCGTTGGCTGATGGTGTTTTGTCACCACCTGAGAAGGGTCACGTCGCCCTGAGACAGCAGTGAGCAAAACATCGTCGTCTTGGCAAGCCGGCCTGCCTTCTTGACACATGGAACGATTTCATCTGAGCCCTTTTAACCCAAGTGTGCTTTAAATAAATAAACCCAACCTGTGGTACTAGACACCCACCTACGCGTGTCCCGTGGCAGAAGTGCTGTGCCTGGTCTGGCGGGAGTCGAGGCACTGTCTGCTGGCAGCAAATGTGTTTTAAGGAAGGACAGGAGCATGGAGGAAATCATGACCACAGTTAGCAAAGTACAGTTAATCACCTTCGTTATCCACCCGGCTCCTTTCCTCAGGTAGCCAGGTAGTGACTGTGCTCCGTGGAAAATGTGCTGAAGCGGGTTGGGTTGGAATTCCCAGGTAGCGTTGGACCAAATTTAGAACTTAGAAGTGGAAACACACTCAACATTTTAGGGGAGGGAGTTTCTTTTTCCCAAAAAGAAACATTCAAAATGTTGTCTTGAATCTGTTTAAACAAATTGCTTTCCAATCAGACAATTAAGTGGATAACTGTGTTGTTACTTCCTGTATTTTCTGCTAGTCTGGCTTTAATGTGATCCTACTGGTCCAGCTCTGGAGTCCTCAACATAGAAAGGACATGGACGTCTTGGAACAGGTCCAGCAGAGGGCCACAAAGATGATTAGAGGGCTGGAGCACTTCTCCTATGAAGACAGGCTGAGAGAGTCGAGGCTGTTCAGCCTGGAGAAGAGAGGCTCCGGGGAGACCTGATAGCAGCCTTCCAGGATCTGAAGGGAGCTCCAGGAGAGTTGGAGAGGGACTCTTTGACAGGAAATCTAGTGATAGGACAAGGGGTAATGGTTTTAAATTGAAAGAGGGGAGATTTAGGTGAGATATTAGGAAGAAATTCTTTGCTGTGAGGGTGGTGAGACACTGGAACAGGTTGCGCAGAGAAGCTGTGGTTGCCCCATCCCTGGAGGGGTTCAAGGCCAGGTTGGATGGGGCTTTGAGCAACCTGGTGTGGTGGGAGTTGTCCCTGCCCAGGACAGGGGGGTTGGAACTGGATGATCTTTAAGGCCGCTTCCAACTCCAACCATTTTATGATTTTATATCATAAATAATTTTCTTCCAGGTATCTCTGTTCCTCTATTGATTAAGTGGTGTCAATAATACACACCCTAACTTTTCTATGGGTTTCACATTCTACTGCAGCAGAGCTAGAGGTTATCAAGAGAAATTTAGGTTTTAGCTTTGTGCAAATCTGTTATATGTTTATAGCGGAATTAAGTGATTCCGTGCCGTATCAAAAAGGCATCATTAGAAAAAAAGGAGAAGACCACCGAGTAACTCACTATTTTTTTATTGCATTAAGATAAATAAGCAGATATATTATTAATGACTTTTCCACCAGCATAAATATAATTACATAAATAGACATTTCAAAGTGTAAACTAATGGTGTATAAAGAGTTCTCATTACATTTTCAGCCCAGTGCAGGAAGGTGTCCAGATTCCAAATTCATGTAGTTCAAGATTTTGGGGGAAAATAACAATTAATTATTTCTTTTTTTAAATCCGAGGCTTCTTAATTTTTAATATACTTTGATCAATTCTAGATAAGCATTATGACTTGGTTCAGTTTGGCAGAGACTGAGTCAGGCCTCTTCATTTCATCGCTGTAAAGCATGAAATCTCTGCTCCATGACTCCTGCCCTCCTGGTACTGGCTCCCTTTAAGCCTGGTGTCGGATCAAGGGGGTGACGCAAGTGCAGCCCACAGTGATGATTTTCTTCTCCAACCGGTAGGTTTGGTGGCAGCCCTTCTGCTCCCTCCGGAGGACGAGGATCTCCTGATTGATGGCAACGGAGTTGAGGTTGGGGTCCAGCTGCCCATCCAAATTCACACAGCTGTTGTGGCGGCACTCGGCATGAGCGATAACCCGGGGGAAGCGGTTGTGGTCCTCATCAATCCTGTGAGGTGACATGAAAGAACAGATAAGTGCTTGAAACGGAAATGCTGCTGCACGTCTAGAATCGACAGTCTGGATCGCTATGGGGTCCCAGCTCAGGAGCCTGTACCTCCTGGGAGAATGCCTATGAAGGGGCCATAAACCCTCCTCTACTCCAGGTTTTAAAGTGTAAGTAAGTATTGCAGGTTTTTAAGTATAAGACAAGCATGACAGGACTGCACCCAAACGCCTTTGCAAAGAACTTGCTTCAAATAGACACTGATTTTGAAAGACTGATTAGAAATGACTTGAGCTTCCCAGCAATATCAGACTAACCAACCCCAAGACTTTCAGTCCCCCTCCGAAACATAAAACACTCCTAGGGCCTGATGCTGATGTTATAAAACCATAACTGAATTTGGTGCAGTGTTAGCTCTCTGATGATCTTTTAGATTAAAAAAATAAAATGCCTTTGAAGGTAAAACTTGCCCCAATATACAAACAAATTAATTTAATTACAAAGATTACTTGCTTTGCCTTCTGTATGTTGATTTAGACTGTGTTTTTTTGCTCTCTGCTCCTTTCTGTATTGATTAGCTTTCACAGATTATTATATTCAAGGCAAGACTGGATGGGGTTTTGAGCAACCTGGTCTGGCGGGAGGTACCCCTGCCCATGGCAGGGGGTTGGAATGAGATGATCTATAAGGTCCCTTCCAACCTGAATCAGTCTATGATTCTAGATGGACACACCTGCAAAATCTCTCAGCAGTGAGGCACTGATAATAAATATATGAGTACAGCCTCTGTGATGTTCTTGACCACCCCAGCCACCACTAGTATATTTCTAGACCATAAGAACCGAGGTGGTACCTGTAATCCCATGGAGCCAGAGAGCGTCTGCTGACATCAGGAGTCGTTTTGGTTTGCTGGTTGGTGCTGCTGATGCTGATGTTGACTCTCACAGTTTGAGGGAATTTGGCGTCTTTTTGGGTCAGGCATCCAGCATGTGCTCGCTTGAGGAGGCTCTCCGGCTTGAGCCCAGGCTGTATCACCTTCCTGTAGGCAGAACTGTTGACTGACAGCAAGGCCAGGAGCAGGAGGAGTAGTGATCTGGACTGAAGAGAATTGGTGGATTTAGGACACAACGCAGGTACAGCTGCTGTAACACAGCACAAATGACAACTCTTCCCTGGGGCTGGGAAATTCAACCAATGCCAGCCAAGATGGTAATTAAAGTCTATGTGGCAGGTTGGGGTAATTATGCAAAAAGGTGGCATATATCACATCCACACTGGTTTTCATTAACTAACCCTGACAGGGCTGACAGGTAAGGCATACGCTCAGTTGTAATTTGGTGATCACAAAATTTCAGTTATATAAAATAACACAATGCAGGAGATAGCAGAAAAGATATAACAACAAGAAGACACTCTGAAGTTGAGTTTTCAATGGATTTCTTGACTTCAGAATATGTTGCAGGAGCCCCATTCTCTAATATACCACTACAGTCTCGTTGCTGCCCCGTGCTGTTGCTACTCAGCCGTCTCCTGTTTCAGTTATTTTCAATTATTAACGGTTTAAACAAGAATTCTAGAGGTGGGTGCAGCCCCATTCTTGGCAATCATCTGTTAGAATTTAAATACGTCTCTCTGTCAAACTGGGGGAAAAACCAGTAGAAAGTAAGTTCTTACCGGAGGAGCGCAAAGGATCAGAGACATCTTCCTTTCTTCTCGTGCTGTGGCTGATTCTTCTGCTTGGCTGTGTAGAACTGAAGGTGTCTGAGCACATTTGCTGGTGGGCTTTTTATAAGGGCTCCTGTGCTGTCCTAGTTAATGAGGAGTAGGTGGTTTGTTGTTTTTTTTTTTCCCAACCTTAACTGTGGTTTCTGACCATAACTTAAATTAAAAAGGGCATGTATATATATTCCATTAACGCTGGTGGAAGACAGGATATGGGCTCACCCTTTCTTAGGTTTGCAGTTGATGTCATTACTTTAGCCATGTCACTCAAGCAGCAAGAAAACTGAGTGATGATGTTATAAAACCACCAAAAAATCTGCAGGCACTGCAGTAAGTGGGTGCAAAGCGGTTGGTTTTAAATTGGGACTGGAATCACCATCTAATCAAACAGAAGTTTATGCTCTTCATGGTCTTGATTTGAGGTGCTGTAGGTATTAAAACCACTAATGCCAGTGGCACTGCCAGACTAGAACTGTTTGCTTTTTGGTCTGTTTGGTGTCTTTTTGTCCTGAATTGGGCAGACGTTGGGCAGCTGGCCCCCACACAATTGCTCTCCATACTTGCCATGTGCTGTCACTTGCCTTGGTGCTCTACAGACCAAGTTCCTCCTCAGGCTCCTATTTCTTTCTCAAATTTCCTAGGCTGGGTATGGCTTTTTTTTTTTTTTTTTTTGTATTCAAGTCTACACCTTGAGTGTCACATGTCAGTTTTTATCAGAATACTTTGTGATAGAAGGATTCCAAATTCAGTCATTCTCCACCTGGGCGGGCAGGAAACCAACCCCAAAATACGAACACTGATTTTGAGCTTGTCACCTTTTCGTTTCACTTCAAGTTCTTGTGCTCTGAAACAGGGTTGTGATCCTAAGGAAAGAGTTCGGGAAGTGTGATGGACATGGCTAAACATTCTGTTCCTAAGTTAAGGAGAGAACAGAGGGATCCAAGAGAAATCTTGTGAAGCCTGAGTTGAAAAATGATTCCTCTTGTAGGCAGGAAAACTGGAAGGAACTGCAAGCACCTTGTCCATGGTATATAAGTGACAGCATGTGGTATTTCAGGGAGCTGAAATACCTTGTACTGTGTAACCCGAAGGCATTACAACTCCTTGTATCCCAGCTCTAAGTCCTGGGTGACAGTGATCAAGGACCTTATGGAGCTCCTGATCCCACCCTGCTGTCTCCTCATCCTTGTAAACCCAATATGCTGCAGCCGTGATATACCCTGCCATGTTAGTGTTTAAACATACAATATTTAAATCCACATGTTCAGGTGGACAGTTTCCATTTGACATGGTGACAGCCAGGGGCCCTTTCTCCCATCCAGGGGTATTTTTCTAGATTTTCACCAAGGGGGTTGCAGACCTTGAGAGGCTGGGCTACTTCGGAGCTTTGAGTCATCATTGTTGCTCTGGTTGATAGCAACTGCCTTGATTTTTGTTATTTATTAGGTAGATGTCTTGATGAGCCCTGATTTCTCATTAAAAGCCGTAGGCTTGACCCTGAAGGAGACTTCACCTTCAATGAGGGATGCCTGTACTCATTCCTCTCATCTGCTTTCAGGGATTAAATCAGCAGCCCTCTAGTATTTTGGTCATGGGGATGTTTGGGATGCTCTGGGAAAGGGTGTTTATGTGGCATCATCCACTTTGTTTTGTTGAGAGCTCAGAGCTCTACAGTTACTCCATTCAGCAGCAAAAGTAAGGATGTGAAAATGTTGAATAAATCAGATACTAGACCAGGAACTAGAAACCTGATGCTTCTCCAGGCAAATATCCCAACAGCAGCCTACAATGTCTTCTTCACCCTGGCAAATATTTCATGGCATAGCTCATTAGGAAAACTCAATCTCCCAAGGAAAAACTCTGCACTTGAAGTTCTACAAAACTGGACACAGAGGGAGAGGGGCAGCCTCAAATTTGCCAGGCTGCAGCTTCCCAGGTAATGATTTGATCATAATGAATGATGAGATATAAGATACAAGTGCACCATGAAGGAACATTCAGTGTAAAAGCTCTGATCTGCTGATGCATGCCTTTTCTCAGGTTTGATTTTGGTGATGTTTTCAGATGAAAATGATGCGAATAAGGTGTGGGTTTTTTTCACATTTGCTTAGTATTTATGCGTAAGCCCGAATTTTACTCACCTTGTGCCATCCAAAGAAGGATGTAAGTAAGGGCAGAGTTTAGTTTGTGGTTTCTGGGATAGTCATGACCTATATCAGTTTGTTTAAAAGGTGCTGATGATTGAAAAGTTAAATGCATAATTCAGTTTCCCTCTTAGAGTTAGAGATGTACAGGTTAAAGGAAATAGTTCCCTCAGAAGGGTTTTTCTCTAATGCCATTTACTGAAATATCCATTCAAAGTGGGTCAGTTAAATTTCCAATTTTAGAAGCAAAAAAGATTTGAAAAGCTTGTAAGTTAGTGGAAGATCAGGTTCAATCAGCCTGACCCTAAATCCAGGCTCGTTTACTCTAAATGTGTCAGTGGTTTGAGTTACCTCAGTACTTGAAAGGTGAATAGTTAACCATTTGAGCATGGCTAATGTAATGCAACATTGCCATGGTGAAAAAAAAAAGTAACCAAACTTTCCATGGTTTATTTTCAGCCTTGAACGCCTTTGTTCGCAGTTGAGATAGGAGAGGGTCTCAGAAGAAAATATACTTCTTGAAATGCTTTTGCCAGGTCCAAATTATAAACCCAAACTCTCACATTTCTGGTTCCAATATTTTCCCAAGTCACAAGCAATTATTTCCCAATTATGTCTGACCTAAAAAGTGAAAACAAAAGTTAAACACGATTTTTTTCCCCCCATGAGATTAGATTTTACCCCATGGCATTTGTTTTATTCTGACACTTAGGTCTCTCTTAACTAGACATCTGAAAACTGGGACATTAACAAAAGCTTACTTAGGAAAAAAGGATTAAATATTATTTAAAGCCTTTTGAAATCACACCTAGCCCTTCTCTTGGCTCTGGTGAAAGCTTTCTTGAGATTAACTTGCTACTTATGTACTTTACCCAGCTAAGATGGTTCAGGCACTCAAATCTGAGCACGTTGGCCTTGATGACACTTTCTCCCCTCAAAGTCACAGTGTGGTCAGTGCAGAGCTATGGTGCCCCAACTGCAAAGTGAAAGAGAAATGGCAGATATCTGCAAATAATTAAAGCATTTATTTTCAGTCACTTTCAGTTTTGAAAAATAAGGAGCTTTTCTATTTACATTTAGGAAGATATTTATTCAATTGTTTTGTTTTGTTTTTTTTTTTTCTTGTTAGAGAGAATGCCTTTTCTTCTTCTTGAGCACATAATCGTATAAACCAAGACAACACTCTTCTTCTTCTTCCATTAGAAGCATTGCATGACCTGCTGGATTAGTGGAGGTAATTTCTATGAGATCAATGATTATACTAAGTCTGAGGGCAGTGGTTATCCCAAAAAAATTCTGAACTTGAGGGTCAAGATTCTGAGCACCTTGACTAAGCGCTGAAGGTTAATCTTAGTTTAATTTCATTTAATCCCGCTCTGAGTGGAGGGGTGGATCAGAGAGATCAGAGGTCCCCTCCAAACTGGTTGAATAATTGTACCATCCCTTGATCTTTGTACAGGAGACGTGACAGAAAAGGCAAAATAACCTTTGCTTTCTATTAGACATCCCTACTTTTCCTCTCCAGTAGAAAAGAGCCTTTCCTCCTTCACGCCTAAGTTTTCCAATCACAGCTAAATCAATATCACAGTTCTTCATCAGCCGTGATTGCTGTCAGTGGTTGATGCATCTCTTCATGACTAATATCTTATAGATACTCAGTAGCTGGGAAGCCAACATAAAGGAAGCAGACCACTCAGTTCATCTGTTTCGTTGCTGCTTGGAGGCAGAGGGGAAAGAGAGGGCTTCCAGTCATGTGAATTGGACTTGAGGAGAAGCAAAGATTTCATGCCTGCTCTGCGGTAATTAATAGACAATTAATTACTGTAATGTAGTCCTGGTAAGTGGAGACAACACAAGGTATCTGCACGTAAAGAGAAGTTTGAGAAATGCAAGGACTGGCTGATGAGAGGGGATCTAGGCTGAAACCAGATCACCAGAGGTGTTAAAGATCTCCCTTGAGCACAGACGATTTAATGTGTCTCCTCATTTGTTTGGTTTTGTGGTTATCAATGATGTTAATGACCAAATAGTTTTGTTATCAGCTAAAGATCTCTCTATCAATGCTTTATTTTCATGGCTTCAAAGTCATCCTGTGGCAATATATTTCACAGCCAGTTACTGTGCTGCACTGTATGAGAAGAAACCCTTTATGCATAAAATTGGCTCATATTCAAGCTGGTAGAACGGTTTGTACAAGCAATTAACTCATTTTGAAATTCTCTCTTTGCTGTGCTATCTGCTCGCATCCTGTGTCTGGCCCACAGTGAATGGCAGGAAGCAGGGGGAGAAAGACTTGGGGTCCCTGCTGTGGCTGCCCCCCACCCAGAAGCTCATTAAGTAGGAGCAACCTCCCTGAAATCTCAGCTCTCTGCCAGAGGCTTTCCCTGTAGCCCTGGGGTTGTGATGATCATAGAATCATAGAATAGTTCGAGTTGGAAGGGACCTTAAAGATCATCCAGTTCCAATCCGCCTGCCACAGGAAGGGACACCTCCCATCAGACCAGGTTGCTCCAAGCCCCATCCAACCTGGCCCCTTCCAGGGATGGGGCAGCCACAGCTTCTCTGGCCAACCTCTTCCAGTGCCTCACCACCCTCACAGCAAAGAATTTCTTCCTAATATCTAATCTAAATCTCCCCTCTTCCAATTTAAAACTATTACCCCTTGTCCTATCACTAGACTTCCTAACAAAGAGTCCCTCTTGAGCTCTCCTGGAGCTCCCTTCAGATCCTGGAAGGCTGCTCTAAGGTCTCCCTGGAGCCTTCTCTTCTCCAGGCTGAACAACCCCAGTTCCCTCAGCCTGTCTTCATGGGAAAGATGCTCCTTGTGATGATGCTCACAAGGTCTGGGATCTGCCTTCTCAAGCTGCTCAGCAGAGGGGAAGCTTGTCCTTGCCGTGCAGGGCATCACGCAGCACCAGTGAAACCAGTTTGTGGTTTCAGTCATGGCACGGGGTGATGTTGTAGGAAAGAGACTCGCGTGGAGCCTTGAGAGGTCGGGGCTACGTGCTGAGACACCAGCCCTTAGCTCGGCCACCAGCTTGTGCTCCACCACCCACTGCTTTCAAACCAAATTAGGTTCAGAAAAACTAGTTTTATCACCGGTGCACTCACTATCTGTATCCCAGGGCTGATACTTAGGGCTGCTAGGCAGGCTTGATAAGACAGAAATAAAATCATTTTCACTGTGGCTATTTGCCTGCTGCTGGGTCAGATCTGAAAATCTTGGTCATTCCTCATCTAGATTTAAGAAATCAAGGTCCTGGGGTTTTTTTGTTTTTTAGTTTTCCCCTCACAGAGCAATGACTCCTGGCCACATTTTGTGTGCAAGAAAAGTGTTAGAATTCAAAAGCATTATAGAATAAGTGACTCAGAGTGGTTTTGATTAGAGTTGCAAATGCGCAATGGGGATCCCAGTTTTCAAGTCATTTCACCTATCTGGGGTTTGAGTTGAGACTTTTTTTTTTTTTCTCCTTTTTTTTCTTCTTCTAAATAAGAAAAGGAAATTAATCATTTTTCCAAAGGTATGCAAATTCTGACCGCAGTGCAATACCGTTTTCAGAACAATCCCAGGCAGAGATTTCGGAGAATAACCACGGTTGAAGGTCTCCACCGAGATGTGTGACCTTGCAACTGTGGGGTGGGGGCAACGGGTGGGCGGCAGAAGCCCACTATCCTATTTTAACCAGAGTGGTGCCTCTTAATCAGACTTTTCTGATCCTTTCTGTGCTGAAGGCATGGATACAAGAGCAAAACAAAGACCACAAGATACAAGCAAAGATCTAGGGAAATGAAGACTCTGTGGTTCTCAAGATATAACCAATGGTCAGATCACCACATCGCAGGTGAGAGTGAGGACATTTTTATGAAGAGAGCTGCAGTTGACTCTGTGAGCATGACATTATACCATCGATCTTGTTTATACACTCCAGTTCCTTCAAGAAACACCACCCACAGCCCCAAATCCACTGAGCATGTCTCATGCTCTCACTCATTCACTGCAGGACAAGAACATGCCCTGGAATCCCATAGTGACAGCAGCCTACACCAGGTAAAAGAGTCAGGTCTTTGATGCTCATGACTTTTTAAATATTTCTGTGGCCAAACTCTCGCACACCCAGTAAGGGAGCAGTGGGCATTGAGCAAACAGTAACTACACCGATGAGAAGATATGGACAAAACCTTAACTGACAGTAATTCAGCCAAGCCACATCCATGGCAGATGGTCACAAGAGCAAATTAAGTTGTAAATTATTTGCTTGCAGAAGATTCGATCAAATAACTTACTTGTTTCATCAGGCAATTTCTTTGCAAAAAACACAAGTAGCTCTGCCAGAGTGGAGTTTTATTCATAGCTGCAGCTCATAAACCTCCCAGCCAAGGAGCTGTGTGGCCACAGTTCTCATGAATGTCATGTATAAACTCTTCATGTTGCTAATGAGCCCATCTAGTTTGGTAGAAGAGGTTATGAAGCAGCCCAACGGACAGAGGTCTCACATGGACCACAGAGGGATCGCAATAACAATATCTTGGTCTTTGCTTCCCAGCTGCTTCTCTGGGAACTAAGAAATGTCTGGTTTCTCTACCAGAGAAGCTTTGGGAAATGGTAATGGATTATAGGAAACAGTGGAAATGTTTGAGTAGGACAGAACATGAGGACCTCTCATGGGACACCATGAACTGTTGGTGCAGTAGTTGCTCCTTTGTGATTACAGACTAGAAATACCAATACTCGACATATTAAGGCATTTCCTTGCATCTTGACTCCTGTGCTTCCAAACACATTTTCCCTCATGTGCCCAGATCCCAGATGTTTATTCAGGAGTCTGTTTTCCATCTCAAAATCAATAGAAGCATTCTGGTTTGCAACTGATTTTCAAGAGAATTACTTGCATCATTTTCACTTTTGAACTGGTGTCCTTTTTAATGTGGGTTGAATTCTCCGTCTTAAATGTACTTAAGAGAAATCAGATTCCAGATTATATAAAATAACTTTGTAATCAACCAAGCAACAATTTTTTGATTTAGTCCTTGAAGAGAAATATATAATAAGGACCACAAAAGTAATCTATGAAATGTTTTAATTACAAATACCAAGCTGGAATCTAAACAGTTTTCTGTTTCATAAACATCATAAGATGAAGCTGTGTATTATTTTTACTTTCCATTTGTAAGCTGTAACAGCAGATTTGGTTGTGCAGGCTGGTTGTGTATTTATTTGGACACATTTCCTCAGCACAAAGTTAAAATATCAGTTTTATTCAACTGTAACTACCCCACACAGAGAAAAAAAATGATGAAATTTTCATCTGTGGACTAAAGAGATTATTAATGTAATTCTGAGCACATGATTATCATGGTAACTGTCCAGAAATCTTTGCACCCAACCTTCCCTTCAGAAATCTGCACCCTTTTAAAAGTACCAGTGCTTGAAATGAAGTCTTTGTAGATAAACCAAGCTTTGAAATAAGGTACACACACTCAGGAACAGAGAAAACCATTGCATTACAGGGAGCAAGCCAGATGGGGTAGGAGTAAGGATCTCTTGGAGAAGAGAAAATAAAAGTCATAGATAATTAAAGATGGATTTTCTGATTACTCTTCACATTACCTGTATAAGCCACACTGTGTGGAGCAGTGAGAAGGTTGTATCAGTATATGCAGCTGTGTGCACTGTAAGGAAACTCTGGTTTCCCTGGAATAATTAGTTAAGTATTTGCTAAAAGTCCTTCCAAAAATAGTAGTTGGCCTTACTCTCCCTTTTTTCACTTCTCCTTTTGTTTTTGTTACTGTGAAGACTGAAATACTAAAACTAAAGGTGCCTACACTTCTATCTGAGGAGCAAAATTCTCTTGCTGCTTTGGACCACCTTGCAAAACCTCTCTTTGCACATCCCTGCAGAAATGTCTTTACCTCCCCTGGTGCTCAGGGGGTTTCTTGGGCCTGGCTCAGGAACTGGGATTTAGCTCTGAGAGCAGCCGTGCAGGAGATGCCAGATGTCACCAGACTTCTGTGGTGCACAGGAGCTGATGACTGATAAGAAACTCATACGAGCCAAGCGGAAGGAGGCAATGTACCCAAATGTCTCATCATCCCAATCTGAATTTTGCTTGCAAAGGATTCAAGCAGGGTTTTACCATATAAAGTTGCACTGGGCAAAGGAAAATATTAATCAGATGATTGGGTGATTGTCTGTCTTATTTTCTTTCTTGTCAAGGGAGGAAGCTTTCCAGGCAACCTGTGTTCACCCAGGGGAGAGTAAAGGACATTTTAAATGGCATTAAATGGTCTCATGCCCTGGAAGAACCTGGGCATGGCTGAGGAAAGAGCATATAAATTGTAGTTGGTCAAGAGGTGGGTCTGAGTCTTCTCCTCATGAGATAGCTATGAGGAGAGAAAGGAGAATGACGTTCTTCTTCCCCTTGGAAAGCAAGCATTGACATTGGTCCTCCTTGACAATGGTACTCAAAAGATTTTGGATGATGAGTGCCTGGCTTTGAAAGACTGAGATAATGAAGTGGATTACACTCACTCACTCAAGGCTTCCATTTTGAATTTTTGACATATATATATAAAATATATAGACATATATTAATATTTCCTCTGAAAAATGGTCTTTTGGATTGCACACATCACTTCCTGAAAACTGGTAGTTGTAACAAACAATGCCCAATCAAACTGCATTTTATTTCACATCCATAAATATTTTGCAGGATATTCTCAAGGCTGATTCATGCCACGTTGTCATTTTTTTTGTGAATGGACTGCTGGTTTAATGTAGAATTGCTGAAGGCTGTTTCTAAAGCAGTTTGGACCTTGAAGTGTTTGCAGGGAGCAAAGATTGGGTCAATTTTGTACTTTGTGAAGACAAAGGAACTTGATAATTTCTAAGAATGACTTATGTCCTGCATTCACTCATTGTTGCTCCTTGATATCTCATAATTGTTGGGTTAATAAAATGCAATGGATGTCTTTTTACTTTAGCCAGTGGGAAGAACATCAGGTTAGCAGTGATGAAGTGAAATGAGATATGGTGACAACCAAATCACATAAAAATCCTGCTGCCTACAAACCCCTTCCTTTCTGCCACGCCAGGACTGAGCACGATGGATGCTCTTGTCTCACAGAGCTCAGCAGAGAAAGGACATAGTTCTTGTCCTGCCCTGCTTACTCCACGGCAGAGAAAGACCAGCCACGTTCAGTTCAATGTTCAGTGCTATCTTTTGCTTTCAAAAAGGTTTCCAGAGGGACCAAAATGACTCAAATTCAGTGGAAAGTAAAACAAAACTAGACATTTTTCTTTCTTTCTGTATAATTTATGATAATTTAATGTAGAAGGAAAATGGATTTTTGATCCTTAGTGACGCAAGGTATTTTTTTCCAGACCATCATAAAACAAAATTATCAGAGATGATCAGAGGTCTGGAGCCCCTCTGCTGTGAGGACAGGCTGAGAAAGTTGGGGGGGTTCAGCCTGGAGAAGAGAGGGCTCCAGGGAGACCTTCTAGCAGCCTTCCAGTCCCTAAAGGGTCTCCAGGAAAGCTGAGGAGAGACTCTTGATCCGGGAGAGGAGACAAAGGATGAGGGGGAGCAATTTTAAACTGAAAGAGGGGAGATTTAGATTAGATCTCAGCAAGAAGTTCTTCCCTGTGAGGATGGTGAGACCCTGGAACAGGTTGCCCAGAGAAGCTGTGGCTGCCCCATCCCTGGAGGGGTTCAAGTCCAGGCTGGACGGGGCTTGGAGCAACCTGGTGTGGTGGGAGGTGTCCCTGCCCCGGGCAGGGGGCTGGAAGGTGGTGATCTTTAGGGTGTCTTCCAATCTGAACCATTCTCTGATTCTATAATTCTCTGAAAATTATGAGTTTTCAATATTCAAAAAGACCTTTCCTTTTTCTAGCTGTTGGTACTTTTAATTTATGACAGTGGTAAGAAATCTCTTGGTGCAATCTATAGGTATATTAACTGCTGAAATTTAGGAGGAAAACAAGTATGGCAAGGATATCCTTTGCCCAATTACTCCAACACAAAGGATGATTACCGAGAGGGGACATCACATCAAGAAGCTAAATATTCTTTTCTGTCTGGTTTTGCACTTTTCATTTTCCCCACATTGTCAAATAAGGAGACATATATACTTGATCCCCGCTGATATTTTTGACAGATTTTTTCTGAGGTGCTTGGAAAAGGAGTTGTCCGAAATCTCTTTTCCCTTTTAAGTTATGGAATTATTTCCACTTGTGGGCTGGTTTGTGTGTGCTTTTTCTTTGTGTGTGTTGTTTTTGATTTTGGTTTGATTTTGGTTTTTTGAGGGGTAGTGCTCTGGTTTGGATTTTTGTTGTTTTTGTTTTTTTTTTATAATGGTTGCTTTTTCCCCTTTAAGAAAAAAAAAAGTGTTTGTTTGTTTGTTTGTTTGTTTTGTTTTTAATTTAGATGTCAAAAAAAAAAAAAAACCAAAAACCAGAAGTGCTTCTTAATTTTTTTACATTCAAAATCCAAAATCTCCGAGGTGTTAGGAGAGTCCTGTTTTATAAGTAGTACAACCAATTAAATGATTAAAGAGAAAACAAACAAGCAAAAAAATCTGAACAACTCTGAACAGTTAAAGTAGAAAAAGAAAAAAAAAAAAGGCATACACATGCACAAACAAACAAAGGAGAAGAAAGAAAACTACAGTTTTTGTGGGGGAGGGCAGGATTGTCTGGCAATCCTGTATTTTGCTGATACTGTGTGTTTCAGAGTAGAGATGTGAGATACCTGGATACACTGTTTATCCTATTTCAGGCTTGTGTTTAAATGGGACTTTACAAACCTCTTTCTAAACCATGACTGGACTTCAGCATGTGTTGCACTCCATCCAGAGATAAGCAAGACCTGCTGGGATGACTTTTCCAGCCCTACTGTACATTGTGGCTCTAGACAAAGCTTTTTGCTTCTGCTTGTCAGCAAAATCAACATAGAATCATGGAATCATAGAAAAATGGAATGGTTAGAGTTGGAAGGGACCTTAGAGACCATCCAGTTCCAGTTCCCTGCCCTGGTGTCCTGGTTTCCAGCAGGGATGGGGTTGATTCTCCCCTGCCTCTGCCCAGCACATCTACCCCACCCCATGTGCGCCAGACCCAGTGACAGCAGGGAGCTGGCCGGAAAGGGCGGGGCCACAACCGGAAGTGGATGTGGTGAC
Source organism: Thinocorus orbignyianus (assembly GCA_013400375.1). NCBI lineage: Eukaryota > Metazoa > Chordata > Aves > Ciconiiformes > Thinocoridae > Thinocorus > Thinocorus orbignyianus. The sequence continues at coordinate 143,106 of VXBW01006865.1, forward strand.
GTCACAACGTAGGCGTATATATGGGCGGGTGGCGCCGGGGTGCATCTCGGTGGCGGTCGGGGTGGCGCGGGCTATGGTCGGTATGGTACTCATGTTTGTCTCCTCCATCCGTGCTACTGTTTCCCTGCAATACCTGTTGTTCTGGTGAACAGTTTTAATCTCAACCCACGAGTCTGCCTTTCCCTTCCCATCCTCTCCCCACCGCTAGGGGGCGGCAGAGCCAACGGGCTGCCACGTGGCGCTTAAGGACACCTGCCAGACCAGGTTGCTCCAAGCCCCATCCAGCCTGGCCTGAGAAGGAGCTCAGGGGATATTCTGTAAAAATGTAGCCTGGGAAACCTGAGTGAAGGTGGGAAGGTGTGGTTTAACCCTGGAAACCAGGACAGAAGGGAAAATTCTCCTCTTGCTTGGGAATGGAGTTCCCTATGGAGGTCCTACCAGAAAGACCATGAGAAAGCTGCAGAGTTACAAGGTTATGCTCTCCCCCTGCATCCACGCTTAACGGAGTCACCAAGCAGTGGAGAGCCCACCTCTGACATCCATGTCTTCTGTAGACTTGCAGGAGCTGCTCAGCTCCAGGAGAGGAGGTCAGATGAGAGGAGGTCACATTTGCAATGGCAAAGGAAGCCCCATCTGAAAGACCTTCTGCAGAAACTTCAGAGGTGCACAGGCAGATTTGGAGAGGAAGGGCCTGAGCAGAGATGGGCTCAGTCTGAGGATGCCTCATCCCAAACACGAGGAAGTTTCCAGCACCCAGAAGGATGCAGGGGGTGCCCCTAGAGGCACAGCTCCTGCAGGGATGAGCATGTTGTTTCCTTTGGGTCACAAAACTTTACCGTTTAGGTTATGGTTACTTATAGCTCATTTTTGCATTAAATAAATAAGAAAAGACATACAGGTATAACACAATTTCAAGGATATGCTACCCTTGTTCTTTATGATATTTTTTTTATTTATTATTTTTAAATACAAGTTACTTGCACTGGCGGAGCTTAGCTAAGGAGGGTGTGTGGATGCATGTTTGGTAGGGCAGGGAAATAAAGAAGGTTGTGTGTCAGGGCTCTGAACATTCTCATTGAATTAGAAACCTGAACGTTGCAGAGCCAGCAAGCCATGTATGTGATATTTTGGACCTGTGGTAACGATGGAGCAGGTACGGTATGTGTCTTTGCCGGAGCACGCACCCTTGAAGTGATGCTTATTAAAACCAGAAAAAAACCTATCTCCAAACCTTTTCAGGTGGCTCATCCCCAGATGCATCTCTGGAGAACTTCAGAGGGGGAGCAGGTCCATCCAGGAGGACGGGCTGGTGGGGTCGAGCTGAGGCGGAGGGAGGCCCACCTTCCCGGCTTGATGTTTTCAACACTGCTATAGCTGGTTGAAGGGGACCAAACCTCCAAGGAAGATGGGCTTGGTTCCGTTTGACCAGCCAGAGCAGAGCATAGCTCCTGACCATGCAACTCACTTGGCTTCACTGTGCTTGACCTGCAAGGGGAATCAGAAGTTAGACAGGAGCACTGGTGTTAACCACTGCTTAGAGGTCACACTTAGGGCACCAGCTTAGGAGACTTTCTGTCTTAGATCACTTCTGGTCCATCCATTTTGGCTGAGAATGGATCTATACACAGGGTCCACAAGATGCCCCAGTTCCCAGGTGGTTGTTTTGACTAGGGTGAATTTCTCACTAATCCATAAGTCAACAGTATTTAAGGATGGGGATAAACTTCAAGAGATAATTCTGGGTCAATGTATAGATGTTTCATGGAGTCTGGGTTTCTTCTGGAATGTGGCTCCAGCTCATGAATCGGGAGAAAGGTAATGAGGAAAGTCTTCTGAGGGCTGGAGGATTTGCATTTGCCCATCCTGAGCCACAGCAGCATGTCTCTGAAGGTTTCTCTTTATATATGTATTTCTCTTCTCCTCCTTCTGCTTTCTCTCTCCTTATTTTTCCTTTTTTTTCTTTTGTTTATTTTTTTTAAAATAAATTAAGGAATAAAAGGAAAAAAGAAAAGGAGAAGTAGGAGGGAGGAAGGGAGAAAAGATGCTTCCTTTGTCAATTGAAAGGAAGTCACCTGCCAGTTGTCAGTCAGGCATTGCTTTCCAGAGAGTGGCCCCGAGCCCTCCAGCTGTACCTGGGAGCCTCAGTGAGGAGACAGCTGCTGGAGACCGTGAGCAGCGGGGCACGGGGCAGCCTCCCAACAGGACAAAAGCAGCATTTTTCTAACCCCGTGCATAGGCCCCTCTCCGTGTGCATGTGTTTTTTCAGGGACTTGATAAATTTTTCTCTGAAATATGTTTTAATTAGGAGGTGACTTTTTTCCTCTTCATTTTTTCCTTTCTTTGCCATTGCAATACTCATCCCTGGGGGGAATGTTAACCCAAGTAAGCTCAAAGCTCCTCTCCTTACTTCATACTTTCTCTTTGCTTCATCGGGGCTATTAATTAGCAAGGAAAGCATCAGCAACATAAAATCCTTATTCCGTATGGAGATACCTGTATCTCCGCCAAAAGAACAGCTTGGGTAAGCATTCATCTACAATATTGTCTTCATTCACTCTCTCATCAGCATTAGACTGTTATAAATTTGGTGGAAACGGGGAAAAATTAGACCAGTCCTTAAGCTGTTTGATAATTTTGCCTTCAGCCAGGGTCTGAATGGTCCAACCAAGGGATGGAGGGAGGAAGAGTTAAAACACTGGCCTCGAGCCCAAGCCAGGCTATGAATTTTCCTAAACCTTAGCCCTGTGTCTGCATGACTGGTCTGCATTATTTCTTCTCGTGTGTCCTTGGAAGTGTGTGCCTGTAATTTAATCCTGGCCCATGCTGTGCGGCAAGAGTTAACGCTGATGACAGGCTCCAGGGAACAGGCATATGCAGGCTGGAGACAGCTGCAGGGAGTAAATGAGGGATGGGATTCCACTCCAGATTGAAACCCCAAATTCATACAGTCAGTCAAGATTAGGGGCAAGTTCAGCTGACCAGACAGAAGGGTTGGCTTCATTTGCCAACACATAAGCATCTGACACCATCTGAAGAACCACAGGGAGTTTGAAACATGTAGGTATGGCACAGAACATACCTGAAGAAAAGCTAGAAGTCAGTGAACTATTCTTTGGGTGCCTCCAAAGTTACTAGGAGCATCTTCATGGGCAGATAAATAAAGTCCAGATCTCCACAGACTACAACATCTTTGGCACTTCAAAAGCGAGGAGACCACCAGGTGCAGAATGGAGTTTTTGTGTTCGAGACATGGGCAACGGGTTGATTAGCAAAGCCAGGGAGACAAAAGAGGTCAGGATTCACACCCCTGCCTGCTCATTCCATTGGGTGCCCTTTTATCTTGTGCAGTTGTCATGATTATGTAGAAAAAGATAATTTTCCTTCACTCTATTTATCTTCTGAATTGGCCTTCATAACATAAGAATTAGATCTGTAGAAGAAGGACAGGATGAAATAATGTTTGACAAGCATCTTCTTGAATTACAGCCAGGAGACCACAGGGCTCAGGTCATATGCATAAGCCTTGGTTTTGATTCAGACCGAAATTTGGCAAAGCATCTTGGTGACTGAGGAACATAAATGTCATGGGTTTCAAAGTCTATATCGGTATATTAAATAGTGCTGAAGGTGCAAGCACAGGAACACAGTGGTTTCTGCTGTGTTTAGCACAGCTGCTGGCACAGTTTTGGCCTGTGTCAACCAGTACTGACCCTAATTGTTCCCAAACTCAGCTTGGGAATGAGACCAGATCAAGGACTATTTCCAACAGGGAGTACTCCAGTAGGGAGTTTGAAGATGACCATCTATTTAAGAAGGTGAGAGAGCTGAATCCTCATTTTTTTTGCTCATTGGTCTGAGAACAAGATCACAGGCTCTGACACTATTTAGTGAACCAATAGTGGTGTAGACAGTGAAACTTGGCCTCCTGAATGCCAAAGCCTCCTTGGATGATGAGACCAAGGAATACAAGCTACTGTGATAAAGGTCAGCTGGCTCCAGCTTTGCCTTTAGCAGAGTGTGGCCAACCTGAACTACACAACTGGCCTGGAGGCTGGAGAAATGCATGGGTAGGAATTTGCTGAATTATGAGGTCTACCTGCTAGAAATACCTCTAATAACCAGGCTAAAATTTAGATGTGAGCATGAATCACTGCAGCAGAAATATATCCTTCGGTCTCTAACTAGATCAAGTGTGTTAAGGGTATTTTAGGCAGAATTCCTGCAACTTCCCACAGGAAATAAGGGTCTGAAAACCTTTCAGAACCTAGGCCATAATGCTAACAAAAGTCCCCACTGCTGTAGAGCTTCAAAAGATTTCCTAGATGTTGATTGACTCCTAAGACTGATTAAAAGCTGCCTAAGGTTTTGATCATTTGGCCTATTTTGGAAGAAGGTAACACGTGAAAAATGGTTTGAGCTCTTTAACTTTGTAGAACAGGGTATTCAGGTTATCTCCAGACTGTCTTAGGTCAGTGAAAGGCAACTGTTCCATTGTCTTGTAGTTTGCAAAAGATATATATTGAACTCATTGCTAGATGGTGTTCTTAGAGGAAAGAATTAAGCAGTGTTCAGAAGAGGAAGGGACATTTGTGTATGTGGCAAGACTATCCTGAGCCATGATAATACAGATTTAGCCAAAAAAAGCCTATAATTTTTGAAAAAATCTGTATTCTTGCTTTGCTCTACAATGTCACATTAAATAGGAGGCAACTTTCTGTAGCCCATTCTGTCTGTTAGTCTACTGAGACAGAGGGTTGGATTCACCTCGATCAGTCCACTCCAGTAATTCATATATATGTAGCATTAATTTAAATCCTATTAAAGAAGACCTCCTTATGAATTACTGGGAGTAAAGAGGAAAGTTTTGTAACCCATGTGAGATCTAGATCATACTCAGTCTTGTTCCTGGCAAGTCATTCCTACCCAGTGCTGCTTAATTCTTTCTCCGCCTCACTAAATCCAAAGCATTTTCCACCAGCTGAGAATGGATGACAGTCATTGAGGCCATCTGGGTTGCAGGGATTTTCAGAATGCCCTTGAAAAACACTTCCAGGACAATGTAAAATATTGTTTGGGTGGAGCCTATAGTCAGATGGCTCATTTTTTCCAGAGAAAGATGTACGGAACACATCTTCGTTAGCAAATGTTCACAGATTTAGGAGTCTGCAACTTTTTTAGACTTGCGGACCCCTATGTGCTTTTCACGGGCACCGAGGGCCTGTAGAGTGAATATGAGCTGCTGGACTGTAGTTGACAAAGCCAAATTCAAACAAAATGCTGTTACAGAAAAGCATTTGACTCCTTGCGGTAGCTGGAAGCAGAGGACACTGGCGATGTCTCCCTGAAACCACACACTTCCTTACATTCCATAGCAGCCTAATCCATATGGGGATATAAAGAAGCATGTCATCTCACAAGAGAAGTCTGGATCGTGACCTCCGGGCAACAGGACAGCTGTCCATCCTCCACTCCTGAAGAGGTAGCGTTGCTCCTCAGGCGTGCTCCACAGCTGGTCATCTGCTTCCTCCTTGGAAAAGCAGTGGCAGCACAAACGCCTGTAATTTCACCAGTGCCCTTCGTCAGTTTGGGATGTTTTGGAAGTATATTTTCGGGTGGTTCAGATTTTCCAGTGCCCATCATTTGCAAGCTCTCCTGGGTGCACCGTTGCACAGTGCTGAAGGCTGGAATCTGACGTGCACGCATGGAAGTGCATGTTGGGGCATCTTGGACTTGGACATCTTGGACTTGTTCCTATAGCTCTGAAATCCTGAAAAACTAGAGTTTGCTGTAAAAAAAGCCGAGTCATGTGAGTGAGAGGTGATAGTGTGCTTTCCTTGCACTTTATTATTATTATTGGTGTTGAGATAGGACCTTGAGGACCTGTCTGAGAAGAGAAGCTGCTCATACACGCACAGGGAGATAGTCTCTGCCCTGGAGACCTGCTTGATCAAGTAAGCAATGCATTAAACACCAGGCAGCAGCTCACTGGAGCCTGGCCTTGTTGCTCAGAAAGGAGGCTTTTAAGTTGTAGTCACAGCCATTTAGGTCAGAAGGGACTCCTGGTGGCCTCTTGTGCGTCTTTTGTCTCAAACCAGAGCCAGATTAGGTCAGGTTTCTCAGAACCATGTCTAGCAGAGTTTGGAATTCTCCAAGGATGGGGATGTCTCAGGCTTTTTGGGTCTCTGCCCCAGAGTTTGGCCACCCTCATGGTGAAAAATCAGTTTGCCAATATTTGTTTGGAATTTCCTGTGTTCCAACTTGTGTCATATCCTGGTGCACCTTTGGGTGGAGTCTGTCAGGACACAGAGAACGAGATAGATGGATGTATTTCTATATTTGAGGACAGAAATGACAACAGAAGTGAAACACAAGGAACCCTGGTGCCCACTGCTATTCTAAGTTTTAGGTTTGGTGTGATTGCACACTTTTGTCCTCAGTGGGGCAGACACACGTGGAGGTGCTGGACATGCTCAAGGGAGTTGTGGCCACGTTTGGGAAGTAGCTGGTTCGAATCAATTTGTCTGTGTACCGGATTCACAAAGACGCTTTATTTCTAAGTGGAAGCATCTCTGAGGATGGAAAGGGGGAGGGAAGCAACCAGGGTAGTGATACACAGCTAGTCCCCACAAGTATACAGGGCAGGAAAAGAAAATAAGCTTTTCTTTTATCTCTTCTCTTCCAAAAGAGCCAAAACACTGAGGAACAATCTCAGTTGATGAAAAGATGGGAATAACTCCAGGCTTTGAAGGCAACACAAAAGCTCTTTGAAGGCAGACCCTAGTGGGAAGTTGCTGGCCAGGCACATACTCCAGCCTAGAGAGCAGCCCTACATGGACTCCTTAGAGGCTGCAGATCACTCTGGAGCATGGAGACCTCTCCCCAGCTTTGCTGTCACTCTCCAGGGACTTCATTGTGTGTTCAAGAAGTTGGCTCAGAGCTGCTCTTCATGCCCAAGGGATTCTCCATCCTTCTGTGTGGCAGAAGAGGTTACTTCATGAGGCTACTTCAGAAAATATCTCTTTTGCAACTTCCCCCAGTATCTGACATTAGGGATTTTTTCACATCTTTCATGCCAGCACCTTGTTTCTTTCTGTCCCTTCTTTTACTCCCTGTCAGCTACATGGTGTATGTCTACAAAAGACTTTTGGACAGCGGGGAAGCAATAAGGGTAGCTGTTGGTATTTGTAACAGAAATTATTCTACTGGAACTTTGCCCAAGCAGAATTTCAAGCCTTAATTATCACTACATTTGGCAGGGAACCCCCAGGACAGGTAATAGCTGCATCCCTTTAAGTAGCAGCAATCCAGCAAACTTCTGTGAGAAAGACTGGAAAACTTGTGGTAATTACGAATAACAACTCGTATAGTTTGTACAATATTAGTAATATCTCTTTCCCTTGGATTTAGAAATGGCTCAAGTTTATTTTCACTTAAAAGCTGTTGTGATTCTGATCTTCTAAATGCTGCTCTAAGTAAATTTGCTGGTACAAAAAGAGTGCAGTGAAGGGTTGAGTGGCTTTGGGGGGAGTTGATTGTTTATTTTAAAGCAAGATAAAGGCCTTCTTTTATGATTTCTACAACAATTAGTGGTAGGGAGTTTCACATAGTCATTACTTCATCAATATCAGCGACCGATAAGACAAATGAATGCAAATTTTAGAGAAAGATGAGTCATGCAGCGACCCAGTAAATGCCATTGCTTAAAAATACACTGGATCAGGAGTTGTGTCTGCATTTGCATTATATAGAGATATATTTTTTCACACCTAGTACAACAGAGGTGTTAAAAAGACCCCCCCAGCCAAACGTTCCTGTTCATATTGAGAAATGTAGGACAGGCCGGTATTATAGCAGCATTTATTAGACTTTGATCTGAGATTAAGAACTCAATGTAAATTTTACTGCCCAGTTACATAAAGATTTTTGACTCAGAAGAAGTGAGTGAGCTGAAGCTGCTGATATCAGGGGAAAACTCCCAGAGATTTCAGTAGAGCTACGAGTCAGTCTGTGGGTTCCCACACTTTTGGGTGCAGAAATCTGGTTCCATGAGTTATCAAAAATAATGAGTGTGAGTATAAGTTTCTCCTTAGACCAGTTATCCCTCATGCAGATCTGTGTGATTTTTATTGTTCACGATCATAAGCACTTCATCAGGTAGTTATGACCAAGCCTGTTTCGTCTCTGTCAGGCATTTGTGGCCATGAACAAGATCAGAGCAGGGGCCTCTGGGGCTGCTCTCTATTGTAGAAGATTTTCTGTGTTAAGGTAAGAAGGGCCCTTTGCCAACAAAATGCAGTTTAGGGTTGCAACGTGACCCCACCCCAAGGCTTTGACCCCAGATTTCTTGCTTCTCCTTCCAGTTGCACCAAATGTTTTGATTGCAAACCTGTCCCAGTAGGTGCCAGGTGGGGAAACTGAGGCACAGTAGAAGGAATTGGGCAGATGAGGACCCACATGAGGACTGCAGAATCCCCACTCCCTCTGCTATGAAGTTCATTCATCACTGTATCTTCATGAATATGGCTGTTAAGCATATTCCTTATCTACCAACAGTATTCTGCTACAATTTGTGGACTGGGATTTTAAAAATCTTCTGCAGGTATAAATGGGAATGTATTGATGATGTTAAATCTTAACTTGAGCAAGGTTTGTCTTATTTAATGAATTAATGAGCTGGGACTGATATGGTTAAGGCTCACTTAGGTTGACTTTCACACTGTTCCAAAATTTAGAAACCCTAAAAGAGGTAGAGGGAAGAAGCATGGATTGAGAAATTAAATTAATAGAAGTCAAGGAGCTGAATAGAACACAAGCTGAAGTGTGAAAGGTTGGCAAAAATGCCAATAAAAGCCTGCAAAGAAGGAAGCCAATAGGGCATAAAGACACCCATTTAGAGCTGGTACCTTTCCTTTTGAGTGCCCAAGAACATTTTATTCATTGTGGACAGCAGATATGCAAACTAAGAGCCAACAGATCATGCCTTTTTGAGCCTGTGAGAGTAACCCAGTCGTCTGAGGAATATCCAGGGCCACATCTGTCCCTGCCTGGCGTGAGGAAGAGAAGGAGGAAAGAATGGGGCAGCTGTCCTCCAAGGGTCGCTGTGATTGGGGTGGTTTGTCACTGGGGAGGAGATGGGAGGTGATACTCCCGAAACGGGCTTGCTAATATGCCTGGCATTCAGGCACTCACTCATCTGGGCTCTTTGTCAAGTTTCGTTTTCCAGCCTGGATTGCAAGATGAATGCTTTCCTAGGAGCAGTTGTTGCTGGAAGGATGGAAGTGGCTTTGCCCTTCACTGGCCTAGCTCCACGCACATGTATAGTGAGGTGCATTGATGTGACAGCAGTGCAAAAAAGGGAGTGGGTATGTAAGATCACCCCATTGACTTAAAAGGTGGGGAAAAAACCCAACCTGGGAGGTAAAAGCTGTTGCAGTTTCTCTCCCTAATACTTCCAAATACGCTGTCCCTCTCTGCAGGAAGTATTTGAGCCCAAACTTTTGCATGGTTGGAATTTACCACCTTATTATTCCCTTACCTACGTCTAAAAGCACCTTGGAAGAGGCAAAAATTCATGTAGAGCCTTTTCTTGCCTCTCTTGCAACTTTTCTGCATAACTGACCATGGATAAATCAGTTAGGTTAACATCTTAGCCTTGGGAGCCAAAGTGGTTGTCTGAGGGTACATTTATGCAGCAGGGCTCATTAGTTTTATCTGAACACTGTCCTAACCACAGCTTCCAGGAAGCTTAAAACTCAGCAAAGCAAGTTTGCAACTGTCTGCAAAATATTACCTAGCAAAAATCTAGCCAGAGACTATATTTAGGCACTTGGGGTTTTGGAGGTGTTTCGGATGCCTGGGTTTTTCAGAGTCTGGTGGGGTTTCATGAGGGTGTCTCAGAGCTTATTGTGTGCCCTCCATAAACCATGGGAATGAGGTTTCAGCCTGAAGAAAGTGGGAATAAGTCCTCAATGAGCACCTTTGAAGTGTCCAGTTCCAGTGTGCTGATATTTAATGTCTTTTAAAAAAAAAGGCACTAAGCTGAGTACAAAACTGGAAAAAAAACAAGTGAGTTGCCCAAGGTGATTTGGAAAGGCTGTGTCAGAACCACCAGTGGTCCTGGCAACACGACTGCCCACCCTACTAGTCTCCTTGTTTGATTTTCTACCACTTTTAACTCAATATGAAAAGGTATTCACATTGTGGCTCTGTAAGTTATATTTTCTGCTTTATCTGGTCTAATATATGGTGCTTTTTAAACTGATGTCTTGACTCTTGCTTAGACCCATCGTATTTTATTTAACCAGCCTGATCTTTTGTGCCAGAGCAGAATAACTGCCCTTGAGCAAAGCCTGCTCACCAGTATTCCCAGATTATGGGTGGGGAAACTGAGGCACAGAGGTGAAATTGTTTGCCTGGGACAAACTGGAGAGCCTGTATCAATATGCCCATAGTGGTTCAGCGTGGGCCCCCCTTGCCCTTTAGCTTTCCCTTTTTTCCTATGCTTTTCACTTAGACTCCTCAGGGATGGGGATAAATTTACACCTATGCATGTCTCTACCTCTGCTTTCCATCTGTGAAACGGAGAAAGCACTTAGCTGTCTAATAAGTGGAGTCTAATAATCTGGAGTGATAAATGTATTCCAAACAGTGCAGAGAGGACAGTTGGCTTTGGTGGAAAGGGAGACACTTGTGGAGACACGCTGGTCAAGGTGAGAATTAAAATCAGAAGGTGACTTCCCTTGGAAGGTGTTAGTCACATCTGGGCACACTTTGCAGTCAGAGGAGGCTCCTGAGGAACAGTCTGAGACTGCAGAGCTTCCCAGAAGATGAAACTGGTCCTCCAGCCTGTGCTGACTGGCTGAGATCCCACTGTCCCTCCTCAAAAGTTCCTTTACCCCTTGGGTCACAGCCTTATGGGCTGAGAGATCCGACCAACAGGACACCAAACACCAACTCTACTGCCCTTGTGGACCAAAATCTTCTTTTTGAAGATGTTGCTGAAAATCAAATGCATCCCTTGGTTTTGGCTGTCCATAGCTATGAGCAGGAACATATGCACTTTGAACGGATGCCTTGAGCCACATCCAGGCAGCGTGGTCCAATCCCTGGGAACTTGGTAGTGAGCCTGGGGTCCTGTTTAGACCATGAAGGCACCACCTCACCACCCTTCTTTTTTCCATCCTTGGCATCTCTTGCCCTGCCCAGAGTTCTTTACGTTCCCTCACTATTCTGTGCACAACCCTAAATGTGTGACACTGGCTCTTGCCTGTGCTCTCTGGGCTTGGCCATAAATGCTAGCAGTTCTCACCTGCAGGGTATATTGCATTAAGAATGAGAAAATATCATATATTACCTTCAGCAAAGAAGCAGCTGGTCTCTTCATCCTCTTCTCCTGGGTCCTGTCACTTTGTAGCACCCCAGGGGTGTTGTCTGGGTTGGCATCTTCTGCGTGGGGTGTTTTCCTCCTCTTCAAGGTTCCCCCAAAGAAGCAGGAGCTGGTGTGATGAGGTCAGAAATGCTGTCCAGCAAACGGTCTATGCCTGAGGGTGCTGAGGAGTCTCTTAGCAGGGTCGAGGTGGCTAAAAAGCCACCTGAAGCGTCTTCTACCTATGACCCCTCTGTGTATGTGCGAGTGTGCATAGAGAGGTGGGCATTTCCCCCTCTCCTGCTCTCCTCTACTACACTGCCTCTGTTTTTTGCCTTCTCCCTGCTGACATTAATGCTAAGTTCCCCTTCCCTCACTCATATTTTACCTTTTTACCCCACCTTGCATTAGCATCCTCTTAACTCCCTTGCTACTTTACTGCTAAGGGTTTTCCACCAGCATTTCTGTCTCATCCCTCTCCAGGCAGTCACACCTTCTGCATCCCTGGCATTAGGTTGTCCCCTTGGCTCTTCACAGGCATCTCTCTCCTCTCTCTTGTCTTGCTCTACCCCTAAGATGCTCGCCTGCCATCCCCACATGGTCCTTGCCCTGGCAGGCTGTCACGGACCCTTTTGTATCGCCTACAGCCCCGGGCCAGCCCACCCCACCTCCTTGTCCTCCCACCTGCCCGTGTCCTTTACAGCCTGTGGCCATTCCCATCCCTCCTGTCCACCTCAATCACCCTGCTGACAGCAGCACGTTGAGTGACACCGCTTCAGCTGTCCCATGTGGGGACACGTCTTCATTTTATCCTTTTTTTCTGATTCTGCAGCTCAATTCTGTTAAAAAAAAAACAAAACCCAACATCCAAACAACCAGAGATTTCCGGGAATAGAAGCATTTATTGCAAGTACATCAGTGAAGATTTTAATAGCCCTTAAAAGGAGGAGGAGCAAGGAGCTGGAGCTGGTCTGAAACTCTGGTGGTGCTCCTTGGTGAGCAGAGGTGGTCAGGCAGGACAAGAGGAGCTGGGATTTTGCAGATGTTGGCTTCAGACAACAGGGGCTGAGCCCAACCAGCTCCATGGGTCACACCATTTTGGTGGACAACACAAATCCTCTCCACCCCAGTGTCTTTAGAAGTGTTGCATTAGCCTTTTCTTCTCCATCAAATCTATTAAAAAAAGTAGCATTTCTGGGAGACTGTAAATGAACCTGTTTTTATGGGTGGGTGTTTACAGAGAGGTTCTGGACAGTCTCTTGTCAATCAGATAATATTAGTGGGGTGCCTGAGTGCCTCAGAAGATCTCCTGGGTCCTCATCCCACTCCAAGAGAAGGAAGTGCTATCAAAATGTTGTTTATGGTTGTGAAACTGAAGCATGGGATGACATGCCCAAGTTCTTGGAAGGAGTTTATGGCCCAGGAAGTACTTCAGAAGTCACACCCTCTATTCGGCAACTAAACTACTGATATGACTGGCACAGTTCCCTGGCACTGATGCCAAAGGGCCCACATCAGTATTATTAAACCCTTTTAGCTTCCAAAACAGGGCTGTTACATCAAGCTGCCGGACAAGTTGTCTTGTCCCATCCAAACTTCTAAACTGTGCCTGGAAAATGCTGGGAGAGAGGAGTTGCCTGAGCCAAAACTGTGCCCAGGATGTTCACTCAGTGAGGACAATGGAGTTTCTACACCCAGTAGGGTTGTCTGGTTCTGTTTCATCAACTTTCTTACTACAATCTGTTTTTCTCCCTAGAACCTCCTCCTTGGTGAACATCCTACTCCTTCCTACTATTTCTTTTATCCTAGGGGAGCATTCAGACCTCTGGAAGTCACTGCAAGGTTATATGGTCACTCTGTTTTTGACGTGAAAACCTTTCCCTGCTAAAAAAAAGCTTCAGAAGTATTCCCTCCCCCCGCCCCCCAGAAGTAAAATGACACTAAGTGTTGATGTTTTGGCAGAAAATGGGGGGGGGAAAGGGGGCAGAAATTATATGTGCTTTTAAAAGGTACTTTGGTTTAAGTCTCATCAGAGTCTGGTAAAGAGCAGGCAGCTTTCCTGTTCAATTTGCTTCTTTATCTCTGAGAAATGTGAGGATACTCCCAAAATCTGGCACAAAGAAAAAAAAAAACAATGGCAAAAATGTGAAACTAAGGTAAGTAAGGGGGGTGCATTGCATTGGTCCTGCCATATCTGTTACAAACCTGGCCTGTTGCTCCACAGTAAATGAGAATATTACTGATTTCAAAAGAGGATCTACCCTGGTGGATTTTTTTGTTGGTTATTTTGTTTGGCTGTTTGTTTGCTTGTTTGCTTGTTTGTTTTACTGAATTCCCAATTGCACAGAACTATGCAACTTGATAAAATATCTTCTTTCTTGAAATGTTTCTCTAGGGCTCAGAGTTTTTGGAGATGGTAGGGAAAAACTGTTTATTTGATGGGTGCCGTGAAGGATAATACGCTGGAAAGGGGCATTTCATCCTCCCTAAGCAATATGAATAAGCTACTTAAAACCCCCAAAAGCTTCTGCCATTCAGTGCAAAGTGTTGCTGGTGTTGCTTGTCCATGATACTACATGGATGATGCTCCGAGAAGATGTCATTGAGGCCTTTTAGAACCTAAAAGGTGTTTATAAGAAAGATGGGGACAGGCTATTTAATAGTGCCTGTAGTGATAGGACAAGGGTAATGGACCTAAACTAAAAGACAGAAGATTCATCCTAGATATAAAGAATACATTTTTGATGATGGGGGTGGTGAGACACTGGCTCAGGTTGCCAAGAGAGGTGGTAGATGTCCCATCCCTGGAAACTTTCCAGGTTTGGTTGGATAGCGATCTGAGCAATATGATCTGGTTGAAGATGTCCTGGCACATTGCAGGAGGGGTTGGACTTAGATGACCTTTAAAGGTGGCTTCCAACCCAAACCATTCTATGATCTCTCCATTCAACTGTTTGATACATAGCTGTAGTGGTGTTAGTGCTACGACATAGACAACTTGCTACTGGGAGACACAGATGGAAAAGCATTTCCTTACCAGGGAGATTTTATTCCCCACAGGGATGCGAAGAGGATGGAGGGGCACAGATCATCTGCCTTTCTGGCTGTGCCTTCATTCATTCACTCTGCCTGGGTAAAAGTGACCAGGAACAAGGAAAGTTGTGGTGCCTCACACCTGCTTGCATATTTGCGGGGGTGGAAAAGAGCAGATGTCCAGAGCTGCCAGTTCTGGGAGTCCTACAGGAATGTGGGGCCCGTGACAGCTGATTGAACTGGAGAGGGTTTGGGTGGGAGAGCATGCCTGCACGCTGCCCGGGAGAGAAGGTGATGGGGAAGGGAGGTGGAAAGTTGGTGTAGGCTCCAGAACAAAAAAGGCTGTTTGAACCTGCAACGCTTATGTGGCCTGGATGCAGAAATTAAGTCCTCTCCCCTTGGGAAACGCCCAGTCGTAGAATCTCTGCCTGATTTTGAGTGGCTTTCTGGGTTAGCAGGTGGGAAGATCAGGTTGCTGAGTTCTTCAGACTTGGTCTGATATAGCGACTGCCAATGGATATCATCACTCCAATTCCAGCAATCAGACCTTCAATTCCAAGAATCCCTTGCACCATTACTACAGGGCAGCAATCATGGGAGGAGACAATAGTCTCAAGAAAAAGACCAAGAAGTGGTCTGGTTTGCACCCAATTTTCAATGAATCTCCTGATAAAGTCTCCTGAACCTCAGCGTTTTCTGAACTGGCTGTTGTTCAATTTGGTTTGGCAACATGTTTGGTTTGAGAACATCTAAGCAGGCCTCCACTGAGTGAGTTTGAGCAGAGGAAAGACTGGAGGCCATAATCTCTTCCTAGTAATGCCAGTAACTCATGTGACAAATGCTCCTTCATTCCTGTACTAGGGGCTTTTTGTTTTAATGGATCTGAATGTTATTCTCCGCTTCATCAGGTTGATAATCAAATAAAGGATATCGTTATTTTTGACCCACTTAGTTAAATCAAGATTTAAACATATGCAGACTACAATGAGTTACTCAAACAGCATAGTGCTGTCCAGGTGTGAGCACCTTATGTATCCTTAGTGATACATAAAAGACCTTAAGTGAAAACCTGAAGACTTTAAGTGCACTACCTAGGGTGCCCTGTAAGTCTAGGACAGAGCTGGCAAGTGAACCTGGGCTCCAGGTACATCCACTGTTAGCTGAGACATCCAGTCTCAGTTATGGAGTTGCCATTTTAGATCTCCAGATACTTTCTGAAAGCTGGGAAGAGAGGAGAGAGACTTCTGAGGCCACTCTGTAGGAAAGGAGGGTTAGGTAGGACTGCTGAGAAGGCAATGGTCTTCATTTCTTTGCTCCTTTTACCTACTGAAGGTCAGGAGCACCAAGGAAGCTGCCCTGATACACGGCCAAGGACTCATGGCAGCAGCAGGACTAACATTTCTAGCTGATGCCCAAGCCAGAAAACCACTTCCCAACTGTGTTGGACAGCTTGTGATTGTCTTAATTTATTGGCATTAGAATAGGAACAGTGGATTCCTGCTGCCTTCTCCTCTGTACAGGGATGTTTTTCCATTCAGGACAGCTCCATCTGCCTTCAAGGCAGGAAAAAAGATCCCGGAGAAGCATGGATGAGTTCTGGCATGTATTTAGGTGGGATAAAAAAACTGATGCCTTAGGGTAGCGTTTCGACCTCATCCCACTGGTGTTTTCACAATTTAGCGGATTATGGAGCAAGGCCCAATTCCATGTCAGGCTTTTGGAAAACAGCCCACAGACAGGCAGGCACACGCGCTGGTTGCATCAACCTCTACATCTTTGTCTTTTTCAAGTACTATCCGTGATTGCCAGAGGATGGAAAAATCCTTCCTACAAGTTCCAGGTGATTTTAAAACTCCACCCAGCTCTCAGTAGAAGAATTTGTCTCATCTTTTCTCCCTTCCTGAACCCAAAACCCCATCCCGAAGCTCCTCAGGGCAGGAGATTACCAAATTATCACCTTTCACTAATAAAGTATCTTGAGAGCTAATTAAGATGGATTTACGGGCACGGGGTTCAAATGGGGTTAGTGCCAAACTTTGTGTGACTTCAATAAAGGGGAGTCCCCACCATTGGGCCACTGATTTGGAGATGGCCTTGCAGATGTCCCTCCACCCTTGACTGTACCTCCACCCAGGAGTTGGGAGCATGGTCCTTGTGGTCCCCAGCTGTTGCCCTTGAGGTTTACACAGCTGCTGTGGGGAACGGGGTGGGAGCAAGAGGTGGTGGTGTTGGTGGGGGCTCAGCCTCTCGAGCGCCTGGGGTCAGAGGTGGACACGTTTGGGTTAAAAGAGGAACAGGTGGGTAAAGAGCTGACAGCAGGAACACTGGCACTTTTTATTTTTTAATGGCCCTCCCCCCTGTACACGCACATTAGAAAAAGGGAGACAGGACTGTCTGAAAAGCATCTGACTGGACTGAAGGAGCACCACCCCCCCCCAAAAAAAGGAAAAAATCAGTGGATCGACTTGCTTTTGGGGGTTGACTATTCCTTCAATTTGCATTTTAACCCATGCACAACTTCTAAATTAAGCATTAATACATGCACTTGAGCCAGCAAGATCTGACCAGGGCTCCCTTCCTCATCCCACTTGTGTGCTTTCGTCTTCTCTTCATCTTTTTTCTGCTTTGCCGTGGGGTTGATGGGTCTCTGCAGCAGGAAGCTCAAGGATATCTTGATTAGAGATATATTTGGGTCTCTGGCAGTACAGAAAAGCTGGAAGGAAACAAAATCTTGCTGTGGTTTGACTGAAGTGTATTTTTTTAAGACTGGCTAGGAAATAGTTTCTAGCTGGATTTAGGCAGTTTATGATGATGCTATGGACTTAAGGAGAAAAACAGAGAGAACTGTGAAATAAATTGCTTTGAGTTGGAAAAAAAATTAAGACTCATAGCAGCAATAATAGGAGGTGTGATGGGCACCAACCAATCCAGGGCAGGGGGTTAAAACTAGATGATCATTAAGGTCCCTTCCAATCCAAACCATTCCATGATTCTGAGATAATATCCTCAAGAACCATCTCACCAACTGGTACACAAACGTAAGTCCACCTTAGTAGGGACCCATCTGGGAGTGTTTTGTGTTTGACATTGGATTAATACATTTAGGACTGAGAGAGACCATTAATGGTCCGCTCAATCCCACTGTGTGATGACAGGCTGTGGAGCTTCACGCAAGGTGAAAGAAAGAGCCCAAATCCCACCCCATAGATTAAATGGCAGAAAAAGATCTCGTTTTGTTTTGTGGCTGGCTTTACAAATTTTCCTGCACAATGGGCATCATTGTGAGCTGTGATTTTTTTCTTTGTTTCTTCTTCTTTCTTCTTTTTTATCCTTTTCCCCCCCTCTTTTTCTTTTTTCTTTTTATCTTTTTTCTCTTTTTATTTTTTCTCTCTCTATTGATTTTTGTTGTTTTTTATTATTATTATTTACTATCAGGGCCACGGCGCATCTTATATATAAGAAAACTTGCACAAATCCTAATAATACAAAAAGTGTCACTTGATTCCAGCCCTGAGGAATACAGTGGCAAGCCATCCCCCTTGCCTGGAGGTGAAGCAAAGCCCGGGAGCAGCCTGCTGCAGGCTCTTCCCTTTCATGTGACTAATGCACACAAATCCCCAGCCCCTGGGGGCTGGGGGATCACTGACAGCAGTGGCAGGCTGTGAGAAAGGGGTGAAGGGAGCGAAACTGTGCTCTCCTTTCATTCGCCAGGGTCAGCTGTCCCACCTGTTCCCTCTGCTTAGACATGGGTAGAGGGGACGGAGGGGATGGGGTGGTGGCAGCTTTTAAAACACAAACTCATAGAACGGAAGGAATTTCATATTAGAATGAGAAGTTAGTGGGCATTTGCCTTCCCACCAGGATGGGTAGAAGGAAAAAAGACCACTGGGCTCAGCAGCGGGGTCGGTATTTGCTTGAATCCTTCGGAGAATTGGGGACAAGGCCAAGAACAAGTTTCCTAATGAAAGACTAATGATGGATGAAGTTCAGAAGGTGCAGGGTTGCAGTTTGATTCAGAAACCCAATCCTCTACCAGCTGTTTATTTAAGCAAATGCCACGGCTTCAGTCTGCAGTAGTGCCTGCCCAGGCTTCCCTGGGAGATCTCCTCCATCAAAGCGACCCCTCTTGATTTTAATGGGGAATGCTGTCCCTGGGGTCTGCAGTCCAACCTGTGCAGATCTTGGATGGGGAGAGTTACCACAGAGCCTGCATCTTTTCCCACAGTC
The DNA here is from genome assembly GCA_013400375.1 of Thinocorus orbignyianus. NCBI lineage: Eukaryota > Metazoa > Chordata > Aves > Ciconiiformes > Thinocoridae > Thinocorus > Thinocorus orbignyianus. Next base: position 161,731 of record VXBW01006865.1, read on the forward strand.
ATGTGGGATTGTGTTTCTGTGCCCCTATTTAAATGGAAAGCTTTTTTAGGCTGGATGTTAGCTGGTATTGTGTAGTTACTGGGCACCAAACACAATGGAGCTGTAGCCTTTCTTGGGTACTATTGTCAGTGTGACAAAAAGCCCTGTAAGGCAGAGATTGCAGGAGTGATGGTCCATCACACTGAAACAGAGCCCTGTTTGATGGGAAGTGGGATGAGCTGGTGTCTAGGAGCAGCCCAGAAGAGGAAAATCTCTGGCAAGACATCAATACCAGGATGTTTTTTTTTTTCACAATACAGAAGCAGCTAGTGCTTTATTTGAAGGGGTTTTTTTAATTTAATATTTTTTTTTTTCCCCTTGTGTGTGTTTTTTACTTAGGAGGATTTCTATGCCGTGATGGGTTGGAGCCAGCCTTGACCTTTGTTCTCCCTGGTCATCCTGTGTGCTTTGCAGATCCCACAGGAGCAGGGAAGCTCCTTCTGCATGCCAGCGGATGAGAGGACCAAAGCTGCAACAGAGAAATCCCCTGCAAGGTGCTGGTTTTTCCTTCCCCAGTTGTCTTGTGCATCCCCAGGCTCCAGCATCTGCCATGGGCAGGCAACCGAGTGACTCACATCCCCTCCGTGACCTGTGTGACCACAGGGGACACGAGCTGAAACACACTCAACCTTGAAACTAAAGAAGCCTCAAACCTGTCATTAAAGCAGCTGCACTGGCAATAAATTTAGTATTTAAAGAAGTTCATGGCCTGTTTCACATGCAGCGAGAGTAGCTATGGGAACAACTTCAACAGAGTTTCATCACCCTGAAAAGTGACCCCGTAAAGACATGCAAAAAGGATCCCGGAACCACCAACATTTTTTCCTCTCAAAGGAAGAAGCTGAGCCTCTTCCACATCAGCTAGAAAAATGAAGCAGGCAAGTCAGGCAATTCAGCTATGTGCTGCAAATGTAAATAGAAGTAGTGGCAATACAAGGTTTTAAAATCTGAAAATGTTAATAATATTAATGTTAAGATTTGCAGGAAACAAAATGCTTTTTTAAGTGAAAAGGAGCAGGTATAAAGGGAAATCTGAAGGCATTGGTACTGCCCCCAAAAATACAAAGGATACTTTTTACCTTTCAACTTCTTAGTTGACTTTCAATGCTCTTGTGAAATTTTTATGATCTTCCTGAAATTAGGGTATGCCATGTTTATGTGAATTCTCTGCCTTTGCCACCCCACCTTGGATAAAACATAGCAGGCAGGGGAGCAGCTCAGCTGGAAGATTATGGCCTGGTTCCTAAAACACCAAAGTAAAGACAAAGAGATCTTAGTGCCATTCCTGACCTACCAGGGGCTTCTTTCTTCTCCTGACTTGGGAAATGTCCATGAACGAGCTGTGTTGGCCACCTTATACTCAGCTCTCTGTGCTAAGGTGTTCAATACGGGATTAAATGTAGCAAAACCAGACACTACTTTGAAATCTGTCTCCACACCCCTGGTTGACTATTCTTCTTGCCATCCAGAGCATCCAGAAATAATTGGTTTGTGACTTAAGTACCTTGAAAATCAGAAGGAAAGATGAGATTTTCTATACGTTATTTTAAAATAAGAGTTGCATCTAAAATCTCAAGTCAATTTATCTCAGCCCAGCTCCTGTGGCTGAGACCTTGATGGAAAGGGCTCAGTTCTCACCACAATGATCAACCTCTTCTAGAAAACCCAGGACCAAACCCAGTGGCTTGGTGAGGACAGACATTTAAGGCTGTGATGATTGTCACATTTAAAGGACGCCCAGGGCTGTAGAAAATGGGGAGACAGTGGGTACAGTCCACCCTGCATGGTGGGACTTGATAGCAGTGAGAGGTAATTGCATGGTCTATGAAGACCATATAATCCTGATTACAAATGAAGAAACCCAACCCCTGTGGACCCCATGGGACAACTTTGAGTGTGCCTCATAGATGCCAGATCCCTGCTTAATGTTACTGTGCTGTCTCAATTCACTTTCCCATGGGTATCTTCACCCATCTAGATGCTGAGGACCAGAAAGGGGAAGGCTGGGATTCAGAGTGGGAAATTCAATCAGAGCGGGCTGTCCAAATCCCCTAGGTTCCCTTGGAAATCCCAGCTCAGCACCCTGCCTGCTGGTGTCTAACAAGCCTCTCAAGAAAAAAAGACATCAAACCCCAGGGTTTATTATTAATCAGCCCGGCTTCTTAGCACCTTCTCCTGTGACCTTGGTTGCTAGGAAATTTGTGTCAACACACAAAAAGTGAAGTATTAATAGAAAGAAAGAGCAGCTGATGGGAGCTCTGCACAGAGATGCAGAGCTCCCAGTGCAGGGGTTGTCTTTGCAGGACACGCTTGTCTTCCAGGCTACATCTCTACTAGCAAGCCAACCTTGCAGGGCTCCTTTCCTGCACCTGCAACCCATAGCCATGCTATTATTAAGCTCAAAACCAGCTTTAAAAACTCAGTTTCTTTGACCATCCTGCTCATGGGAAGCAGGTGTCAGCCTTGCTGACTCCCAGAACATTCTTGGGAATTGTTTCAGCTAACATGAGGCAGACTGGGTCAAAACCGTGCAGGAGACCATGTTTGAAATTTGTAATCTGTGAAGATGCAGTGCCCAAGCCTATGGTGCTTTTATTTCACTCACGAGTGTATCTACCAGATTTGAAGCATGGGTTGTCCTGTGGGCAGATGCTGAAATCTTCTTCAAAGACTTTCCAACTTTGCTCCAAATCCTCAGTATATGAAGATGACCTGATTTGATTTTGGCAGAAGGTTGATGGTGTAAGTAGATAATCCACCTCCTCCTGGGCACGCACAGTTTGCAGGAGATGACATAAGTGGTAGGTAAGGGCTGGAAGAGGACACTAACTACTGACGATGCCAAACTGGAGAGTACAGACCTCTCTCCAAGACCCATATCCCTAAGATCAAGCAGTTTCATGTGGATTTTCCCCAGTATGTGTCCAATACATGTGTCCAGCATGGTGCAACTTGTGTTGGAGGATGACTGCTTACCAACAGCGATGCCCCAGAGGTATGTGGTACTGCTGGTCCAAACACGTACCCCATTAGACTTGCTTCTCTCTGGGGTGCTTTATGCTCTGCTTACTGGTGTGGATGTGGGTTGGTGAGTGCAGGCAGCGTTCCCTCACTGTTTTCTCATGATGGTGCCTGGTTTGGTGAGGAGCTGGCAGGAAATGCTGGTGCCCTTGGCATGGGGCGGTGCGTGGAACAGCAGGGCTGGGAGAAAGGAGAGGGACTCCTGTGTGGTTGCAGATAAAATTGCTAAACCATACCTTATCCCACATTATCCTCCCCTCAGCTGTTCAGCTGGGTGATGCCATGTGCTGTTCAACAACTGCTGTGTTCCTCTCGCGAGGTGGCCATCATGCAATGGCTGGGGGGAGCTCCTATAAAGGTCTTCCATCCCAGAAATACTCTAAGTGCTGGGGAAACAGCGACTCCAGAACATGCTGCTACCCTTGGAGAACACCTACCCTGGAAAAGGCCTTTTGGACAGTGTACCACTGTCCCCATTTTACACACAGGTGATTTGAAGGTGAAGCTATCTGGCCCAAATCATCCATTAGTGAGTGAAAGAGCTGGGAATAGGTCCCACACCTTCTTTTCCAGTGCTCTGTCTGCTGGATCTTGCTGTTTCGCTCAAGTGCAGGGGGTTAACAGAAACCTGGATGTGTGTCAGACAGAGCAGAAAAAGTCAGTTGGGTTTAAAGTTGTACACAACTCTTCAACGGCTCCATACTTCCACCTAGTGACGAAGACCTAACACCTCCTACTTTTCTCTGCATCCTCTTTGCAATGCAGGATCATTTCTCAGATTCCCGACCCTCAGCCTGTCTGTAAGGCTATTTCTATTTATACACCTAAAATCTGCAACCTCCAAACAAATAACTGCAAACAAAACCCCAGATGGTCTGAGGCCGTGTTTTTGAGGAGAATTTTCCTTCAGGAGGAAAAAAACTTGCTTGCACACATATGTAAACACACACACATGGAACTATCCTTCACAGAATCACAAAATGATATAGAGCTGTAAGGGACCTCTGGACATCATCTAGTCCAACCCCTTCTGCCAAAGCAGGTCCACCTAGGGTGGTTTGCACAAGAAGGTGTCCAGGTGGCTTTTGAATGTCTCCACAGATGGAGACTCCACCACCTCTTTGGGCAACCTGTTCCATTTCTCTACCACCCTTCTTTCCTGTTCAATGGGTAACCAAACCTAAACATGGTCACCAGCTTGTAGTGGAAGAGTTTTTACACTTCACACAAGATGACCCCTATGTGACTCAGGCGTTGCTATGCTGGTCTTAATGATGGGTCACTGTTTCTGGTCATTAAGGACAATATTATTCACTAGCTTCTCTCTATCTTTTCAAATTTCATCTCCTTCAGAGGGTCCCCATACGGTGTCTTACCTAATTTGCATTTTTTTTGTAAAGAATAAACTCCTTGTCCCATTCAAATCCTTTGGATCTGCAAACCTCTGGCTTTTTGTTGAATTTTTCCTGTGGAAAGCACTTCCCTAGAACTGCATCACAAAATACTACACAGAATGATAAAGGTGATAACCCATTCCCCGCCCCCCCCCCCATTATTATCTAGAGGGCTTGAGTGACTGAGGATGTTGAGCAGAAGTATCAGGGCCCTGAAGGCAGCAATAAACCTTAATGGCCCTGATCAGCCCCACCTGGGACCCCAATCACACCCTGCCCACGGGTCAGGAGCCCTATTTAACCTCAGCTTTTGGTTTGTAGCATCTCCCTGAGTACTATTGTAGGAGTACTGGTCTTCAGAGCTATCTCTAGTGCTGTCTTCCAGCTGGATTGTGGGCCTGTACTGTAGTTGAGCATCCTTGTCTCCTCTTGATCCTGAGTAATGTTCTCTGGATGGAGCCTGGACTTGGTCCATCTCCTCACTTAGGACTGTCAGAGGACCATGTTATCAGCATCTGGCTCTGCTGTGTTCAAGTTATTGTCTTTGAACTGTCTTTTCTTTTGCAATACCTTTTGGGTTTTGAGAATTCCTTCAAGTTTGCTCTTTCTTCTGACTGTTTCCAGTGTAATTCTGGCTAACAAATGTAGAACCGAGGAGGATAGGGTTAACTTTCATTGGATTCCTGTAATCATTGGCTATATGCATCAGAGACATTGAGACTTGGCCTAAGAATAAACCAAATGCAACTGGTTCCACTGCTGGGCAAAGTTCCAGAACTTCCCTGATGGTTGATTGCCTGTGACTCTGTGCCACAGTGTCCATAAATTGAGGCCGAGGAAGTACAAGCAAGCTAGTTTCACCTCTCTCTGGGGATGAAGTAAGAGCTGCTGTTGTTTGGCTGGTGCATGGTAACTCATTAAGCTGTAGTTATGCTGTGGTCACTGAGAGCTTCCTCTGAATTTCAGTGGAAACTTCCATGAAGCCATCCATACCAGTGCAGGGGCTCAGCAAACGGTCATGTTTCTGTACTTGGGATGTGGTGGGGAGTCAGAGTCTGAACACAAATGTGGACACTGTTGGGAATGCCACAGAAAAGTTGAATTAAGAGTTTATAAGGAAACCTTGATGTCTGCTTAGAATCATCATTGTAGAATGGTTTGGTTTGGAAGGGACCTTAGAGATCACCCAGTTCCAACACCCCTGCCATGGGCAGGGAGACCTCCCACTAGATCAGGTTGCTCAAAGGCCCATCCAACCTGGCCTTGAACACCTCCAGAGATGGGGCAGCCACAGCTCCTCTGGGCAACCTGTTCCAGCTCCTCACCACACTCATAATAAAAAATTTCTTCCTAATATCTAATGTAAATCTACTTTCTTTTGGTTTGAAGCCATTGCTGTCATCCTATCACTACACTCCCTGATCAAGAGTCCTGCCCCCGCTTTCCTGGAGTCCCTTTAGGGGCCAAAAGGCCACAATAAAGTCTTCCCAAAGCCTTCTCTTCTCCAGGCTGAACAACCTCAACTCTCTCAGCCTGTCCTCACAGCAGAGAGGCTCCGGCCTCTGATCATCTTCATGACCTCTTCTGGACCAGCACCAACAGACCTATGTTATTCTTATGCCAGGGGCCCTGGTACTGGAAGGAACGCTAAAGGTGGGGTCCTACCAGAGCAGAGTGGCAGAATCCCCTCCCTTGTCCTGCTGGCCAGGCTGCTGGGGATGCAGCTCCCAGGATGTGGTTCACTTGCTATGGAAGTAACTCCCAGTCTAGGATATCAGCATATTAAGAAACCGTTCCATCAGTTTTTCTGTCATGTTGTGGGGGAGAAAGAGAATAAAATTGATTCATTTTCCCCCTGTTGGAGGATCTAGTCATATACCAGTAGAAGAACAATTCTTAGTTACTCCGTAGTGGTCGTTAACGACTTGGAACAAAACAGTTAATAGCAACAAGTAGCTTAGGTTAATAATTAAGCATGCCTGATGGACAGCTCTGAGCTGTCTGTGACAGACTTTTGAGAAACAAGTCTGGTGGCTTTTGGCACACGGTGACTCAGTTACCCATGCAGGGACTGAACGGAGTGCCTAACACCACCTCAGCCCAAACATTGGGGTAGAGCTGGCATCAAAAGGATGGAGCAGTTACGCTGGTATCGAAGCCTCCACACTTTGCTCATCAGAGGAACAGGAAGAACAAATTGAATAAGGTGAGTGATACCATTAAAAGTCCTATTGAAAATAATAAAAGTAAAGGTAAATGATCTTTTATGCATTTACTTTGAAACACAAGGGCTCTGGACTCTGGCACTACAAGTTAAAGTGTGCAAGAAATATAGGGAGAGTGGTTATCAGTAGGTCTTGTGGTACGAGAAGTAATAGGAGCTTAGGAGTTGGCTTTATGGGGACAGTGTTTACCACACCTACAGGGTAACTACTGCCCAACTCTGACCTCTAAAAGTGTTGCTCTTTTGCATCTTTGCTCAGGTGCCAGCCCACACTTCCACTGTGCATCTCTGCTCTTGCCCAGCAGCTCTGAGGAGGCTTTTTGTTTGAGAATCCGTGATCATGATATATAGTACTTTAATGATCCTGAAACTGTGTTTATGGTAATAGCAATAGGGGAGGAAACATGGAAAACCAATCAGTTTTGCTATACAGTTTGCCTGCACTAGAGAACCAACCAGCTGACTTGGTTTCCACTGTGGACGCATTGAATTCCACTCTAATCTTGCAAAAAAGTCCTCGTCCGTAATGGGTGGAGAGGTGCTTCAGAGGCTGCACAGTATCGCCTTTGGTGTCCATTTTAGACTGGGAGTGCTCTTTTGAAACAAGTCTTCTCATCTCCTGATGAGGTGATCTATTTCACACCACAGAAGTGTCGCAGTGAACAGATGTCAGACCTTCTGGATCAAAGATAAATATGCACCAAATGACACTCCAGCCATTAATGTGTGCAGTTCCCCTAGAGGCTTTCAGTGTAGATGTTGGGTCTTTGGCACTGGTCACTCCACAGATCTACTTCTATTTGGTTTAGCAGCAAATGTGGATGTGGCTTTGTTCTGGATTTTGTCTGCTTCTGCTGTTATCATCACCAAGTGTTTTGCTGCCCAGTCCCGAGCAGTTGCTTCTGTTCTTCATTGATTTTGGAGAATGATTCTTCTCCAACATTTCATCAACTGTCTTGAAACTCCTTACTGCATTATCTGGCAGAGACCAGACAGAAAGAAACAGGAGAAGCAAATTCCTTTCCCTTCACTCTCTTCTTGATATGGAATGTGAAATACTCCACCAACATCCAATGCCCTTAGACACAAGTTGACCACATCTTCTAATGAATGTCCGAGAGCACATTGTGCCTGTAGACCTCAGGACATTTCTTTGTGTACATCAGACCTTTTAAAAGTGACTTAAAGCATCAGCAAGTATGAACCACTGTAGTCATAAAAGTACAAGGTGCTTTATTCCTTTTTGTTCTTTGAATAGTGAGGTTTGGATTTGTTTGGTGTTTTGTGTTGTTTGTTTTTTTGCCTTTTTTTTTNGTTAACGGGCTTCATTTTGATGGTGCTTACAGACTATTACAGAACCCTGCAAAGCAGATAGCCTAAACAACCATCCATAGCACTTTCTTGGGTGACCTGATAGGCACGTACCAGTGTAGAAGAGGGCTTTAATCAGGTCAGTGTAGGTAGTGAATGGAGCAAGACCACTGCATGGAAGAACATATGAGCTCTTGTACCGTCATAATGTGGAGGAACTGAGCCTCAAAAGAGTTGATGTCTGTTCTTGTCCATTTTTTTCACCAACTGACTGGTGGAACAGGAGTGTGAAAGGTTGTCTCTGCATTGTTTTGTTCTTTTGTGTGGAGACATGAATTCTCCATTTGAGAATAATTGATTATCCAGTACCTCATTCAGTGATTGTGATCTTTTTACCCTTCAGATCCTACCATAAAAAAAGAAACAAAACTGAAATCCTGAATTATCTTCTTGCCATTTTATTTTATCTTTATGCCTGGTGCTTCTGTAGTCTGAACTGAGGCTTAAGAAGCAAGAGGTATTTTGGGTAAGGGTGTCCCAGTCTCTGCTTACTGCTGAGAATCTGAGGCTCTTTTTAAATTAAAATGAGGTTAAGTTAATTGACCTATGGTTAATTCCATACTAGTTTAAAACCTGGGGTGAAGGCAATAAAAGGCAATAAAGTTGATGGTCTACATTTTCTAAATCTTAGAACAGTTCCTGGTGTAGGTTTTATGAAGGGAATGTGTGATATGGCTGGCTATGATAGCAAGTAAAATCAAGGAACTTCCCAGGCTACAGAGACTCAAATGTTCATAGAATCATAGAATGGTTAGAGTTAGAAGGGACCTTAAAAGATTGTCCAGTTCCAACCCCCCTGCCCTGGTCAAGCACACTTCCTACTAGACCAGGTTGCTCCAAGCCCCATCCAGCCTGGTCTTGAACCCCTCCAGGGATGGGGCATTCACAGCTTCTCTGGGCAACCTGTTCCAGTGCCTCACCACCCTCACAGGAAAGAATTTCTTTCTGGTATCCAATCTAAATCTCCCCTCTTCCAATTTAAAACCATTACCCCTTGTCTTGTCACTCCACTCCCTGACAAAGAGTCCCTCTCCAGCTCTCCTGTAGCTCCTTACAGATCCTGGAAGGCTGCTAGAAGGTCTCCCTGGAGCCTTCTCTTCTCCAGGCTGAACGACCCCAGCTCTCTCAGCCTGTCCTCACAGGATATGTGCTCCATCCCTCTAATAATCTTTGTGGTCCTCTGCTGGATCCGTTTCAAGAGGTCCATGTCCTTTCTCTGTTGAGGACTCCAAAGATGGACACAGTACTCTAGGTTGGATCTCACGAGTGCAGAGTTCATATTAGAACAATTCCCAAGTGACCAAGACTACCAGTGCTCTTGTAAGCAACACCTGTATACACCTATGGGAGTCAGCATGGGCCATTCCTAGTTTGGAGCTAGCTGTGGAAGGCTAGAGTTTAATAGCATAGGTAAGTCGCTTGCTTTCAGAGCTGGAGAATGATGATGGCATGATTTAGTTTAATGTAATAGATGCAAGTGTTTTGCAGAAAGTGGCACAGAGCTGGGAGAGTTTCCCATCATCTGCTCTAAATCTTGTAATTGCATTCACAAATTGACCCGTATCTGTTGATTAATTGAGTCAATCTCCTGAAGCATGGCCCGGGTGTGGGGATGCGCATCCTGAGCTTGGTTGGGAAGTGGTCGGCTCGGAAGGGCATATGTTCTACTTAGAACTGTTGGGTGGGAGAAATGGTTTGCAATATATTGATCCTTTATGCTGTGCAAGAGGTGAATCGGTGTTTTCCCTGTGATTCCAAGCAGCAATCCATCCTGTCTACTATAACACAGACCATTGCTCCCACAGGTCTGTGGTGTGAAGAAAGAGAAGAGATGCTTTTTGTTTCAAAGCTACAGGATGGTGCCAAGACCCCAAGCCATGATGCTGGAGCCAGTCTCTTGTGAAATCCCCGTCCAAAGTTCAAGATGAACCCTTGTAGATCATCCTTTCTGAGTGCTGAACTGATGTTCTTTGCAGGTGTGTGATAGAAGAGTGTTTCCAACCATACTGGTCGTGCAACACCAGCAAAATCCAGTGACACTGAGTTGGATACAGGCTGATTGTGAGAGAGAGGCATGGGGAAGCATCTCTAAAAGTTGTTGAATGTCACAGGTTATTGACTGTAGCATAATGGACCTTGGCTTGGCTTGTCAAAAGCCTTAGCAGTGGCTTTTCGTGGTATTATTTCAATAGCCAGTGGAGACTTCTGGATTCATTGCTAGTTTTCCCTGCTCTGCTTGGGTTCATCTCATGCCTAATGGTTTTCATTCACTTGATCATAGAAGCGTAAAATGATTAGAGTTGGAAGGGACCTTAATGATCATCCAGGGACACCTCCCACCGGACCAGGTTGCTCCAAACCCCATCCAACCTGGCCTTGAACACTTCCAGGGATGGGGCACCCACAACTTTTCTGGATAACCTGTTCCAGTGCCTCACCACCCTCACAGGAAAGAATTTCTTCCTAATATCCAATCTAAATCTCCCCTCATCCAATTTAAAACCATTACCCCTAATGGTATCTGCCCCGAGGGTGGATAGCCATGGGTGGCATGGAATGTGGGAGAACATAGGCAGGTATCTAGAGAGCTTTTCACCTCCAGTGGTTTGGGACTTCACCCCCGAGCAACTACAGAACCCTGATAAAGTGATAGAGTATTTGAAGGGAAAATGTGGTGGCTGTTCCAGAGAGAGACATCCTCAGGCGAAAGAGAGGGGAACCAGGCCCACGGGCAGTGTGGCTGCTCCAACCCCAGGAGTGGACACTGGACCTACTCCAACCCCAGGGGTGACTAATTTGGATGCCTGAGAAGAAGAAATGAGATGAAAGGTTGGGATCACAGGAGGACAGCCATCAGACTACAACGTCTCCTCCTGAATGAGATGTTCTAGATACTTGCATTACACTTCATCCTGATGTATCTGGGTTGTTTTTGCAGTTACAGCTACAGGATTGCTCATTAAGCCCCGTGAGGGCAGTATCGCCGGAGGGACGTGGATTACTATTACCCTGGATGGTGAGTTTTAAACTCTTAGGAAGCACGTGCCAAAGTAACAGGCAATCAGCTTCGTTCTGAGATTTGTGGTTGCAGTGACAAACCTTAAGCAACAGACACATGGGTTGTGGCACCCAGAGCATGAAACTGACTTGAAATTATTCCTTCATAAGCTATTGCTAATGGTTGCTTGTTTTTAAGCTCTTTCTGAGCAAGAGAAGTCAGATTTCTATTCTGTTTTTGTAGACGTAGGTCTAGAAATTTATTCCTTTTTTTTGGAAGGAAAATGGAGAGTCTTCTCTGTTCACAGACCCTGTGATGCTGGAGCTTCAAAAACACTAATGATAAACATGAGATCTGAGTTAAAAACATAGAAATTGATACGCCTTGTTCATTTGGGCTCAAAACCAACTGCACAAAGCTAGACCTGATTTTTTGCAGTGCTGAATATTGATTCATTGGGAAGAGAGCTGGTTTCTGGGCCAGTTGTATCTTTGGTTTAGCTACCCAAGTGTTAGCCCTGCTATTTATAACTGTGATGAATGATGGTGTCAGTCTAATTTGTCTGATTATCATAATAATGATGAAATGGAGGGCAGAAGGAAAAGTCATGTCTGCAAGGGAGATGTTTCCCCAACAGCACTGTGTGGCAGGCAGAGATGGCCACAGCTGGGAGCTCACTTCTCAAACAGAGTGGTTTGGGTATTTTTGTGAGGTAAGCAGACAGTCAGGGTTTGGGAGAAAGGGGGGGAAAAATCTTCCTGGCACCAGGAGGAAATGTGCAACTTGCTGCAAATCAAGAAACTGCCAATGTCATTCAAAGAGAGTCTGTAGACTTGGAACCACCTGTGAAGATCATGAGCAGAAGGAGAGTTGCTTGTAAACCACCTTTATTTCTAGATATATTTGATTATGCTACAAAAGTTAAAGATACTAGCTTATGTTCAGATAAAGCTCAACTTGTTGAAGATGAAAAGCCTTTGATCCTTTGGAGAGCCCGCTTTAGAGAAAGTGATAGGACAAGGGTAACGGTTTTAAATTGGAAGAGGGGAGATTTAGATGATGGGATGAACTTGGTTCTTCATATTTATTTACACAAACATGAATTTAAAAAGCCTGATTAGGGCGTCTAAATGTTGCTCCTGAAGAGAAGCTGGGTTGCACATTCACAAATGTTCATATAGTGTGTGACTGAATGTGAGCGATCCTGTACTCACAGAGTTCTTCTGGTTGATTTTGATTACTCAGGCTCAACATCCCTCCAGTTAGAACACCCCTCTTCAGTCAGGTCGCAACTGGAAGTGTTCCTGGTGAATCCACATCTGCCCAGGTTGCCATGTGATGTCTCTCCTGTGTATTTTGACTTATCCACTGTAAAGTGCAGAACGAGGTATGATCCATGACTACAATGCAGGTGAGACCTTGCCATTTGTCTGGTAGGATCCTTGTTTTCCTCCAGTGTCTGTATGGGCAGACTGGGAGTTTAGGGAATTTCTACGGCTGCTACTGTGGTTGCACCTGAGCTCCTCTCAATTCGCGTGGCATTTATCCTTGTTTCAATTTAATGAAGCACTTGTTTAGCTAGCAGTAGAGCTGGTAAGACTTCTTGAAGAGGTTAAACTCAGATCCTCAAAGCTCTGTTAGGTATCTGATTCTTAGATGCAAAACTCCCCAGAAAATCCCAGGGGGAATTTCACCATCTTCTGGTTATCTTTGACCTAAGATGACAGAGAGAGGTTATGGGTAGAGTGAGGAAACAAATATGATTTCAAGCACCGGCTGGAAAATCTAAGCTCCCTGTTTTCCATCCTGTCATAGCTTTAAAGATGATTGTTTGACTGGAAGACTAAGGGTGTTGCCAAGAGGCTGTTAAGAGGGACCCTTATGGGGCTCTTATGTCCCTTGCTGCTATGATTCAGTTGGAAGTTAATTCTGTTGAATGTGGTGTTGAGAAACTGTCTGCATTAAGGATGCAGTGTTAATTACCAACCCAGGATCAAGACACCCTGTAAATCCAGGCAGCCCTGGGTTATTTTAATATTATTGAGCACGTCTGTTTTGCACATGAAATTTAGATAGAGTTCTGATGTAGTCCTGTCACCTTTTGCACCTAGCTATCATGCTTTACTGTGCTTCCACACAGCTTATAAGTTGTAGTTTTTAGAGTTTGGGTTAATACGTGTAAAATTTGGGTTCACAGTTTAAATGTTTTTTCCTCTCTATCAAACCCTCAATGGGCCTGCTAATAAGAGGGACACTGTGAAAGAACTGGCATTTCCTAAAAAAGAAACCCAATATGTATAAAAAATAATATAGCGTATTTTCTTTCACCTAGGTCTTCACTCCAGGAGGGTTTGTACTATGTGGAGGTGGTGTTTAAAGGACATGTAATTAACAACGTGACTGAAGTGGAGAAAGAAAACTATACTTTCAAGGTAACCACCAAGCAAGGATAGAAGTGATAATAAATAGTTCCAGGTAGTGAAGGGGTCAAACTTCAAATTTAGTATTACAGAGAAGATGTTGAAATAGTATCTCTTGTACTGTGTGTCTCGTTGTATATCAGGACAAGAAGTTTGGATGTTCCTTCTGGCCCATTCAGACTACGTGGAAGTACTCATCAGTCTGGCACTGGATAGACTAGGTGACCTGAGAGGTCTTTATGAAACAAAACACCTGAGTCCAAGTTAATCTGTCTCTGCACTCTAGCCATGCAATCAGAAGACACTATTGTGCCAGAAGATGCTATGCCATCTTCTTCTGGTGTCCAGTTCTGGGTTCCCTGGTTCAAAAAAGACAGGGAACTGCTGGAGAGGGTACAGCAAGGATCTACAAACATCATTAAGGGACTAGAACATCTCTCTTATGCGGAAAGGCTGAAGGAGTTGGGTCTATTTAATCTGGAGAAGAGAAGACTGAGGGGGATCTTAATGCTTATAAATACTTAAAGGGTGGGTGTCAGGAGGATGGGGCCAGTCTTTTTTCAGTGGTGCCCAGAGAATGGACAAGAGGAAATGGCCACAAACTTGAACATAAGAAGCTCCATCTAAACATGAAGTGAAAATTCTTTACTGTGAGGGTGGTGGAGCCCTGGAACAAGCTGCCGAGAGAGGTGGTGGAGTCTCCATCTCTGGAGACATTCCAAACCCACCTGGACAAGTTCCTGTGAAACCTGCTTTGGCAGGGGGGTTGGACTAGATGATCTTCAGAGGTTGCTTCCAACTTCTATCATTCTGTAATTTTTCCCATTGACACTCAGTGTCAAAGCACACCATCTCAGGAGGTTGTGGGGTCTGATGGTATTAGACTGGTTAATGACCATGGTGTCAGGATCCCTTGCAGTGCAGAATCCTTAACCGTGGCTGCCTGATTCGGGATGAGGCCTGGTGTTTTCAGAAGTCATGTCCCACTTTTGTGCTAACTTTGAGTATCGAGTAAGAAAGCCCAGCATTTTCAGTAAATAGCACATTAAAGCTGAGGAGTCATTGGGTGGTTCAGCTAGCTTAGAGAGTTGATGAAAAATCACCAGGGGATGCTGTTAATGAGGCGCATTCCAAGCTAAATAAAACACAATGTGTCTCTTTGTTTTGGGACTGGGACCTGGGAGCTATGCGTATTAAAAATTAATTTTGCCTCCACAGTAGATTGAAAAAGCCTGCTGCAGGCAGCAACAAGTCTGAATAGCTTGTAAGAGTTGTCAGCTAGTGGCTCTAGTTTTCATGCTGTTTTGACTTCTTTCTCTGCATCAGCTCTAGCCCAGGCTACAGTGTGATGTTGCCCTTTGCTTCTCAGAAGTAGCCATTGTTGAGTTTGTAGCTACTCCTTCCTTTTTACCATGGCCATCAGGAGGAGGGAAGGCAAAGTCTTGAGCTTTGAAAGGGAAGAGGGTGCAAGGAAAGCTCAAATAAACCCCCACACAACGTATGCAATGGTGCTTTTGAGTTGATTCAGCAAATGAGTTTATCTGTTGAGCTGACAGCAGCATCACTAAGTACGAGTGAGGACAGGAGAGGGCTCAAGAAGATGGGGAAGATGTCTCAGGGGAATGGGAACACACCATACGTTTTTTTTGCAAGGTTAATGAGAACCAGCAGCTGACGACCTAGATAGAAACAGGATTTAGCCCCCTAGCAGGACTGCAGGCCAGATTTATGGAGGGATTTGTAGTGTCTGAGAAAGCAGAGGGACAAATGGGTTTTAACAAATCTGAACAAACCAGGTGCCTCTATACATCATTTTAAGCCCAAGGTGCCTACAAACCTTGATGGATCTGACCCTGCCTTTTCACATAATGATTTTCATTTCCAGAGTGCCAAATACTGCACTAGGGAAAGAAGATGGCATTATTCTTTTTTTTCGGAGCAGATACGAGGAGTAAAGAAGTGATTTTGCCAAGGTCTTGCTGTAAAATGCAAGGCTGTGCCTGTATTAGTGAGCAAGGCAGTGTCAGGACATGGTCTCCAGCTACCTGTTGCTCCTCAGAGCAGTTTTTTTCTCCCCTGGGTGATGGCAAGTCTGCTTCCATTAGGCAACACGGGCCACCTTCATGTGGATTTAAGCTGTGCTGTTCCCTGGGCCAAATTGCGGATTCCAAGTAATTTTATCCACTCTTACAGCCATCGTCCAAGAGCCCATCACTCCTTTCCTCACAAGGCAAGGCAGTGCTTTTCCAAAGACGCCTCTGATGTATTATACTGTATTACGATGGACCAATCCAAGCACTTTCTTCACTACACCTCTCTAGGGTACCCAAGAAGCTTGCTAAAGGCTAGCTGGAGTATTGCATTTCCGTGATGTAGAAATAGGTTTTAAGAGTATATTATTGGGAAGAAAAAAAGGTGAAAGATAAAATGAAGTCTTGACTTCAGATAAAGCATGGCTTAGAAGATGTATCGTTTATTAAACTGTATCTTCTACATTGATTCAAGTGGTGGACAATTTGGGCAGAAAGAAGATGTAAAACTAACAGTAAGCCATACTCTGAATGCAGAGGGGGCAAGAAGCCCCCTTGTATTTGCTCCCTTCTCAGAGCAGGACTTTGCTTCAAAGATCAAACCTCAAAGTGTGAGTCTCTGAAATGCAGTTGCCAACTGTGTTGTGAGCAATGCATAATCGGATCTTGTTGGGCTGCTGCGAAAATGACTGCCATTTAACTACAAATTTCTCTTTACAGTTCTCTGCTGCGCAGACACCTGTGGTTTACCAAATTAACCCACCATCTGGCATCCCAGGTATGGGACCTTTCTTTAAGCTGGAGCCCACTTTAATTATTATTTGATGCTCCATACCGTCTTTCTCCTTATGAGGGATCTGTCTTGCTGGGGATTAAAATGGGCACCTCCAGAACTTAATGTCCAAGCTCATGCTGAACAGGAAAATGGGTTTGTAAGAGAGAAGAGGGTCTGCAGCACTGGGTACAAGAGAAAAGGGGTGATGCACAGTGCCCAGATTATTTGGTACTTACCTTCTGCAGCCCAACTCTGCCTGAGTACAGAGCTGTTGTTCAGCAGACAGGTAGATCTAATCAGTCTCAACTCTTGAGTCATCTGACCCTCTTTTGTAATAGCTTTTAAAAAGAATTAGTGATTAGGTGATGATAATGTAATGCCATGCAGATCTTTTGGTTAGTGGGGTTTTAACATGAGAAGACAGTCACTGGTTTTGATCTGAGCCAGCTGGTGTATGGATCATTTATTTTTCTCCTCCTTATTTCTAGTCTGTTTGTATTTGCAGCCTTCTTTAGAAAAAAAATGAAATGCTTATTTCTAAAGTCAAGATGAATCAAACCATCTTGGCCTCTCAAGAGTGTGGAGAGGTACCCAGGTGACTAGACCACACAGATGCTCCTAAATCTAAGCTTGGGCTTCATTTCCAATTATAATCAGCTCCAGATTCTCACGCCTTGCTTTAGGGTGCCTGTATGGAGGTTTCTAGGTGTTAGTTGGAGGTTTGACTTCTCAGTGTAACTCAGTGAAGAACATGAGAGTAGCACTAATTGTCTAGTGCTATTTGAGATGTCCTGGAGTGTGCAGAAGTTGCACGGAGCAGGTAGATATGGCACAGAACCGAGAAGACTCCTTCCCCTCTGTATCCACGGCGGAAGGATTAGGTGCCTCAAATGACTGAAGATATCTCTGCGCAGGCAACTGAACCAAGATGTCACACAGTGTGGCCAAAAGAGTGCTGGGAGTGACTCAGGTGGTCACATAGATGCTGGAGTCCTTCTTTAGAGCTTGACCCTGTCTTGTATACAAATGAAATCATTTTAGTTTCCTTATGAGGTTCTGCGGTGAAATTTGGTTTGGGGTTTAGTTAGCAAAATAGTTGAGGGAAATACTAGAGATCTGCTAAAAAAAATAATCAGGGATGGAGTTTTTTTTTTGAGGGGAAAAAAAGATGAGTGTTTTGGGGAAAGTGAATGAAGTGCAAAGTCACCGTCGTGAGTAAGGCCAAATTGGGCTATGATGGCAACAGATGCTCTCCCCACACTTCTTGCTCCCAGGAGAAAAGGAGGAGAGCTAGAGAATTGCAAGTTTAGAAGGAGCTAAACTATTTCAATGAAATATAATAAAATTAAAAGAAAATAATGAAATAGATACCTGAAGTACAATTGCTGGTCTTATCACTCGTTTTAAAAATAGTGAACAATTTTCTCCACAATGTGCTGTTAATTTCAGAGAGTTAGAAGAGGCTTATCTAGCAAGAAAAATTACTGAACAGAAAGTTGGTTCTGTTTTACCTCAAACTGGATCGCCTTGATCTGAGGTTGGAGGTGAGAGCAGATGCCAATGCAGCCAGCTGGGCACCTCTCTGCAAACTTTGCAAAGCTCAAGAATTTCTCTTGTCCAGCTCCCAAAATTTGCAAATACAAATTCTCTGCTTTCTAAAGGCTCCCTTCCATTTCTATTTCCTTTCAAACAGGAAATTTAATAGAGATCCATGGAAAGACAATTACTGGAAGATACGAGACCTTGGACTTCGATGTGGATTACATTGATGGGTAATTATATATAAGCTGGTGTATCTGACCCTGTCCCTGTAAACTGGCATTTCTTCCATCAGCCTCCTTGACAGCAATAAATTGCAACCAGTTGGCCCAGAATTGCCATTTTCTTCCTTTGTGGTTTATTGCAGCTCATGAGTTGGGCTCCAGCAAACTTTGTTAATCTAATTGCAACTGGTCCATTAAGCTAGTTGGTTTGTTTACTGGCAGCACAGTCAATCACAGCTCAGTGTGAGTCGTACTGTAATTGCGTCTGGTTGCTGTAGATTTTATTTTGGCTAGCAAATTAAAATTTAACTAATTAAAATAATGTCAGAATCTAAAAGTTAAATAAATTTTCCCTTCCATTTGCATTTTTAGAGGAAAAACCCCAACTATTAGTTTGAAACAGATGCTCTGGCTGAGTCAGAAGACAAAGCAGAAGTATTTTGAGACAAAAAGCTTTGTTGGTCACTGCTTTAAATCCTCTCTGGTCACTTCCTTGTTCTCAAAGCAGGTTTAGTTTTCACTTTCTGCTGCTCCTATGGTTACATGCAACAAAACAAAGCAGGTAGATTTTTAAAATTTACTTCGAGCCAGTAGAGCTTTAAGCACAGGGACTCCAAAATGAGCATGAATGCTCACCTGCTGTCTGTTGTATGTATTTCCATACATATGGAACAGTTTTCAGATACTGTCGAGTTAGGATTTCCTTGCACTTGTGTTGGTGGCAGGGAAGAGCTAAGCCAAGGCAGGTATTTTAAAGATAAACTCCCAGACTGGAGTTACCGTGGTGGCATTTTAAGGGTCACTCTAGGATCAGGAGCCAGGGAAGGTGTTTATTCTCAGTAGCTAGAAATTTTGCTTGCAGCAAATACTTGACCACTGGATGCTTTTTAACTGCTCCTCAGGCTGGATGGATATGTCCCTTGCTAAGTAACTAAATTCTCTGCCAGCACGAGTGAAAGTCCAGTGCAGATTCCTGCCATACCAGCTGCACCCGTTTATCAGCCCCACATTTTTGCTCACTGGGATGCACATTAGCATCCTTTGTTCAGTATTAATTATTATTTTACCTGTCCCTGGTGGAACTGAGAAACCTTTGATCTGTGGGAAGAATGGCTGGTTTGTCTGACTGCGGGTTGGACGTGCCTGCATGCTCTGTTGTTGGATTACTCATTTACAGCTTAACCTCATGATTTCCTAAAAGGAAATGGCCTCAAAATCTTAACATACCAAACATCATAGGTTCACATGAATAATTTGCCCATTTCTTTTGTGTGTTAGTAAATACTGACCAGGTGGAGACTTGGACTTGACTGGAGCAGTCTGTCAGTCAGTTGCACTGATTCAGGATTTGAAGCACACATGAAAAAGAACAGTTTTAATAATTATGAGTGTGTTCTGCACCCTTTTCTGTGTTTGGTATGGGATGTGATGGGCCAGCAATGCTCAACCAAAGCTTTTGCAGCATTGACCTTTTTTCTATTCATCCTTAAGAAGAAAAGCATCTTGATATCAGCAAGCTGTAGTACTAAAAGCAAACTCTTAATAAAACCTCATAAAACTACACTCTGAAACATGGGTCATGGCAAAGTGAATAAACTTTGCAGATGAAGAGATAAGAGATTAAGGGTTTCCAGTTTTCTAGGAGGTTAATTAAACGCCAAATATAAGCGAGGGGAAATCAATGCTCCCTCTGAAAATATTGGCTGCTGATTTAAACAGGGTCAGAATGTCATTTGTGATGTTTTGTTGTATCATGTCTCATCTTTGCCGTTTAATTTTTTGCCTAGGCCAGCTGTCCTTGTGGCAGAAGGAGATGGATGGACCAGCCTCTGCTCTTTTGCTGACCGACAAGCTGGAAGGATGTCAGTTCTTGACTTACCTTTGGTTTGTGTGGGTGCAAGGGCTCAGCACACCTTGTGCACAACAATTTTTTTGGCTTTTGAAGAAGCTTGTCTGTTTGGCTCAAGTTGGAGAGACCATGGGGTGTTGACCATATGGTCTGTGACAGGGATGGGTGCAGGCTGCTGTCTCTGGGTGGCTCTAGCCATAACCCCAGCGGATGATGTGCTATGCCCTGGTCATACCTCTCTTAGAATCCAAACCAGCATAAGCATTTCTGAACTGCCTTTTGACCCTGGTCAATGCAATGTCTTTAGTCGTATATGGAAATTAATTTGAAAGGTGGATTATCTGATCTGGGCCCCAACTGGGCAAGCAAAAGTCTAAAAATGTTGCATGGCAGAGAGACTCCAGTGCCTGGGTCCTGACATTGTTTATTAGTATAAATGTGTCCTTGTTTTGTGTAAGTTACAGGAGACCCTTTAGACTGCTGGCTCTTGTGCCCAGTCAAATTACAGGAAAAAAAAAACCCCATGGACTCTGCAGCAGCATTTTTTTTCCATGAATGATGCACTTCTGACACTGGAAAAAGGAGGCTGCTTTTACAGACAACAAGGGGGGGGGGGAAATCTTACTCCCGCAGAAGTCAGTGCCAAGATTCCTGGGGTCCTCAGAAAGCCCTGTTATTGTACTGTAAAATTTCTTCATGGCTCCCAAGAGAGGGACTTGTATGCAAATGTAAGTTGATAATGAAACTTGCTTCGTTCCATGGCTCCAGAAGGTTGATGTAATACCAGCATATCTGGTTTAATCGCTACCTTCTCCTTCTTACAGACTAGGGACATGCAGAGGAGCAAATAGAGGGGAAACACTTTTGTCCCCTTAATCTTACCATGTGCCCAGAATGGTTTTCCCTCTGTTTTTATTTCAAATGGGAATTCTGAAGGTCACCAACCAGATTAGCTTCTGGAAACAAGGGTAAAGGGTTCAAGCTGAAGCACTTCTGTGTTTCTGGGAGGCATCTTCTTAAGCTGATGAACTCAATCATCAGTGGGGAGATGGGTTGTTCCTCTTCTATCTCACCTATTTCTCTCCCTCGTTTCTAGAGGGAGCCAAGCATGAGTAGCTTAGTTGTGTAAGTCCACAACCTAGTTGTGTCTTTTCTTGGTTGGATCATTCTCACCACATTTTGTTGTTTTTGCTCCCAAGGCTCAGCAAAATCCTTTGTTTCTCCACAGCTACCCTATTCAAGAAGAGCATGGACTGGGGACCCTGAAGTGCCGAGTCGAAGGGAACCACATAGGTTGGTGAAAAAGGGGGGAAGTGATGGGGGGGGTTCCCTTCTATTCACAGTCTCTCTGGTAGCAAGTTGATTCCATTTAATTTTTCCTTATTTTGACGAACTCTGAAAAATCTTCTGATTTCTTTCCAAGGCTTTGTCAGATCAGTAAGCTTCCAGCTTGGGAAAGATGGACTGAGTTAAATATATGAAATAGCAATTAATATCTAGCTCTGATGTGGACACTGATGGTGCAATGCAATAACTTGATCTTTTGAGATATCTTGGGGTATCTGGATTTCTCCAGTGGAATGTATAGAGATAACGGAGATCTTAAAGGAGTTTTACACCTTCTTAGAGTGGTAAGTGAGGTCAGATAGGATCCACAGGGTCTAATATAACACAAAAGCACTTATGCTTAGCCAACCAAATCCTGCCCCTGAGATTCAGCTTGCAGGTTCAGATACATAACTGTAGGTATCTGCAGTTATACTCTTGTAAGGGAAACATAAGGAAAAGGAGAATCAGACCCAGGACACCAGGACAAGGTTTGATAGGATGCACTTTTCATAGAGTCCTCCATGCTTCTGCCATAAAGCACACTGCTTTTCTTTCCTCCAGGGTCCCACAATGTTAGCTTCTCGGTGTATAACAAAGGAAAGTGAGTAAAAGATTCTTTTTCTTTCTTTTTCTGTGGTTTTGTGTGGGAATACAGCTGCATTTGAGTTCGGGATAAGCATTGGATATTTTTACTGAATCTTGCCTTACATTGCTTAGAAATGAGGTTTTGCTATTTTAAGACTATTGTCAGATTGGGAATGAAAGGGAGAATGTTCCTTTCCCAAAGTATCTCTGCTTTGGGGTTTTAATAGTTTAGCTTCCATGCCCAAAGTATAAGTCATCTGTTAAACTGGGCTGAATAAAATCCTTTCAAATCACTTCAACTCTTCATCCAAACGGGTAGGAATATAGCTATAAAAGGGGTGAAAATGGGTTTTGGCAGTGTCAAACCCATGCTTTACAATGGGATAGTACTTTTAATAAAGAGATTCAACTGTGAAATGGAATGTCTTAAATCAATGCCTCAATGTGCTGGTGAAAGGTGATGTTGATATTTGTAGAAACATTTCGCTGCTCCTCTGGAGAGCTAATATCCAGCTCTTCCAAAAGAAGGTCCACTTTAATTTAAGTGGCCAAGGATCTCTCAGGCATTTTCTCTCTTGCAGGTCGGTGGTGCATAAAAGCGCTTGGCTCATCAGTGCCGAACAGGAGCTCTTCTTGTATCAAACACATCCAGGTATTACATGGATCAACCTCGCTACCTGCAATGTCTTTGGGTATAAGAAAAGACTTCTTATTGCTGCTTTTCCCAAGGATATAATCCTATCGTGTCCTCATTTTGAACAGGCCACTCCCCTGGTATGGGCTTGGCCTCACAAAACACTGCAGATAAAATCATGGGAGATTCTTATAGTAGACATTCAGGTGTCAGACGTTCAGCTCCTTTTATTTGTCCCTGAAGCCTGGAGGGGCAATTGGAAAGCGTGGTAACATTTAAACTTACAACCTAAATTGAGACGCAAGTCAGACGAAGTCAAGAGGATTAGAACAGTTTTAATTCCACCTTGGTGGGTTTTTTGGGGGGTTTTGGGTTTTTTGGGGGCTTTTTTGTTTGCAGAGCTGCTCTGTAGCACAGAATATACTGGTTTGCAACCTGAGCATAACAGATGCAGCCACTGCTCAGTAACAGTGCAAGCTTTACAGTATTTCTCCTGCCATGTGGCCAAGTTATCCATGGTGTTCATTCCTGGTTGTAATCCCAGCGGCTGCCAAAACCCCCTGTGAAGGATCAGTGGGATTCCCGTTTCGTTCACAGGAGATTGTTCCGGCTGGAAAGAGTGCCAGGGCACTGCTGGCTTGGACAGAAATAGGGCTGGGATTAACCTTTCCAATACTCGTTTTCAGATCCCTATCCCTCTTTTTTCCCTTCCTCCATAGAGATAACCTCTGTGTTCCCAGTTGGTGGGAGTCTTGGGGGAGGCACCAATCTCACTGTCACGGGGGATTTCTTTGAGGAGCCAGTGCAGGTCACAGCTGCAGGTAAGAGGGAAAAACATGTTAAATGTTGGGGTGTTTTTTATTTTATTCTATTATGGTGGATTTATTTTAGTACAGTGGTAATGGCCCTGACCACAAGAACCAACTGGTGGCCCTGACCACAAGAACCAACTGGTGTTGGTGATGGCCCTGACCACAAGAACCAACTGGTGTCGGTAGATACCAGTGTGGCAGTTGTAGGACTCACCCTCAGGAAGGTCCAGTTATTCTGACTGTGGACATGAACTCGTTTGCTTGCTTGATAGTACAATCCTGGGCTGTTTTTAGCATAGAGTTGACCCTTTTTGGAAACAAGATGGATCTGTGCTGCAGCTCAGCTGTTTTCCAAGTCTCATGTGGCACATTTGTCTCCTTTTCCTGTTGCCAGGTGTCCCCTGTAAAGTCAAGCACGTCTCTCCCCAGCAAATCAGATGCACAACTGAGCCTGTTGGCAAGGGCAGGAGGCTTGATGCCCCCCAGCCAGGTATGGTATTCAAATAAATGAAGATACAAATGAGCAACCACAGACTTGGAACCAGAGGGCAGAAATCATTTGGGGATGAACACAGTCAATAAATGGGGCTTTCCAAAGCATTTGTCTGCTCTAATCTGACTCTAGTTTCTCTTAGGTTGCGTAGGGAGGAGGGACATGAGGATTATCTGAGGGCTGGACCGCCTCTGCCGTAAGGACAGGCTCAGAGAGTTGGGGTTGTTCAGGCTGGAGAAGGCTTCGGGGAGACATTATAGCCCCTTCCAGCACCTAAAAGGGCTTATAGGAAAGATGGGGATAGACCTTTAAGCAGAGCCTGTAGTGATAGAACAGAGGTAATAGTTTTAAACTAAAAGAGAGAAGAGGGTTCTGAGCCAACTGATCTAACTGAAGATGGGGTTGGGCTAGATCCCTTTAAGTGTCCCATCCAACCTAAAGCGTTCTATGATTCTATAGCAAAGGGAGGCAAGATGGAGAGCTCAGCTTGCTACTTGCCAATGGGTGATGGTGAGATGAAGGTCAAAGTCACTCTGGTGTGCAGGGCTCTAGAAAAGGAGGGGGAGGGAAAAAGTATGAATAACACTTAGAGGAAGCATGGCTTAGCTTGTGTTGACCGTGGGTCATCTCAGCACCTTCTCCTGCAGTAGCAGACATGAGCTTGACTGAATACTCTGCTCTCTGCAGATTTTCATTCTTTCTGGTGGAGGATTTCAAGGTTGAACAAATTCCCTAAAGTGAGATCTGTGTTCTGCCTTGGACTGCAAAAACACCCCACAAACAGAGCCAATTCATTATTAAAATTTTCTGTTCCGGCCTGCCTCCTTTACAACACTGACTCTAGCATGTGATCTGGGATTTTTGTTGGCTGCTGCTGAGAACTCTTTTATTTTAACTTTCTAGGAAACAGAGGGCTTCTCTTTGAAGTCTGGCATGATGCCTCTGATCTGACAGAAGCAGGTCCTGGATATAGATGGCAGTTTGTACCTAACGCCAGTTCCCCAGTAAGATTTCTGTCTGGGGCAAAGAAGTCCTTCAGGTACTCAGTGATCTTAAAAAAGAGATGAAGCTGTGGCAATCACCTTTGGCGGTATAAGGTGTAGCAATAACACCTGACAGCTCTTTATAGCAGAGCCTTTATAGCAGCTCCTAGAAATCAAAGCAAGCCCTCTGCTCTGAGGTTCTTTTGAAACTCAAAATATGCAGTGAAGTGCTTTATTTTTCTTCCTTTTGCCTTCACTGGGCATTTCTGCTCTACTTGGTCTACAGGTGCTGAAATAGCATGAAATAAATCACTGCAGAGGTAGAAGGAGCTCCAGTTTGAGGTTGTCTTGGGCTGGAGCTCTGGCCAGATCCTCAGCCGATGTCAGCAGCTGGGGCATGGGTGGAGTTAATGGAAATAAACTTATTTACCCCAAGCTGTGTATCTTTAGATACATTCTTGAAAAGCTATGCAATATGCATGACTGTTTTAATTTTTCTGTAACTTCTTTTTTTTTTTTTTCCTCAGTTGATCTTGTGTGTGATTTTTATGTTTTATTTTTTTGAGCCTTTTCCTACCCACTTAGGGTTAAGACTTTGCTTGACCAACAAAAAAGCCAACTTAGCCAAACTTATTTTCACGGACCTGTTTTTTTGTTTGGGTTTTCTTTTTTTTTTTCATTTTTGAAATCTTTCGTAAAGCATTACTGACATTTAATGTGAAAATGGGTCATATTGAAGATCTTTCAGTTTTGAAATCTCTTGAGTTTCTTTCCCTATAATTGGTCTCACAGGTTTTCCTTCTTGCTTAGCGTATGTGTGAAGGTGGGATGTGGGGCTGGGCTTTTTTTTAAGTAACTCTTTTGTATGATATGGATGTTCTACTTCTACTTAGCTCCAGGCTTCGTGGATTTTTTGTGGCTCCTCAGACCAACAATTACACCTTCTGGATTCAGGCAGATGGTCAGGCATCTCTCTACTTCAGTTTGTCCCAAGATCCAACACACAAGGTATTACTCTTGGCAGAGAAAAAAATGAGATCAGGGTAGGAAAAGGTTTTAATTAAGGTCATGACAAATGGGAATTTCCCTAGTGTGAATTGGATTATTGGCTCTTACTATGAATCTTGTTGCAGAGTGAAATCTGTGTGATTATATTTGATGTTTTACGTTGGCCCTATTCAGCTGTTCAGCCCATGAAAAAGTCAGTCTTGCAACCAGACTGCCTTTTGCAGGAGATATCACTATCTCTGACAATCTGTGCAAGGGGACCGGAAGGTTTGCTCTCTAACTTACTCGGTTCACCTTTTTTTTTCTCCCAGTTGAAATTTTGCCTTCTGAAAACATTGCTTCTTCCCTTCGTAAAGCTGAGATGATGGTAAAAATGAAGGTGATCTATTCCTCTGGGCTATTCTTAAGCCAAGTAACTGAAGAAGGCTAACAGGAATATAAAGGACTTCTTATTTA
The DNA here is from genome assembly GCA_013400375.1 of Thinocorus orbignyianus. NCBI lineage: Eukaryota > Metazoa > Chordata > Aves > Ciconiiformes > Thinocoridae > Thinocorus > Thinocorus orbignyianus. The sequence continues at coordinate 187,915 of VXBW01006865.1, forward strand.
TGTAAAAAAACCTGAAATTACCGTCCTTTCTAAGGGTAACATACTACATTTCAGTAGGCTGTGGGCAGAATTCTTTTGTATTTGGGAAACACGAGATGTAGAACTGAAATCATCCACAAGAAGTTGCATGGGAAACTGTTATTAGTGCTAGGGTTGGCCATAAGAATTATTTTCTTTATGATTTTGGATCCTAAACCAAAGTTCTTTGAGTTGAGGGCTTTTTCCTCTAAAATAGGAAGTAATATGTCAACCATCAACCCGCTGTTATCAGTGATATGTGCAAGTTTGTGGTTTTTTTTGGGCTGTGCTATTGGACAAAGTGTCTTCTGGGGCTGCAGAAATGTCTCTTGACTGGTTCGATTGGTTTGGACACAGGTAAGAATAGCTTCTCTTCCTGCTGGCAATTTGGAGTGGTCTGAGAACTGGGTGAAGAACTGGAGTGAACACTGGCAGCCAAAATCTCAGAAATTTGAGCTAACTGCTGGTTCGAGATACTACCTGGAAGCGCTGCACCATGGAGAGGCACCCAGCAATGGGATGAGACTTGGAGTCCAAATACATAACACCTGGCTGAATCCCCACGTGGTGGACAACTACTACATCGAGAGACATGAAATTCGGGTCCAGGCCTTGCGTCTTCCAGAAGTGCAGGTCAGAGCTGGGTGCTGGACCTCATGGGAGCTGGACTAGCCCTGATTCAGTTGACACTAATAGCAGAAAATCCTAATTGTAAAGCTCTTGTTGGTGCTAGACATGAAAATGTGTTCTCATCTTGGTTTTAACCTGCTAAGATAGCATCATGAGCAGAAGGTGTGTGTGGTTTTTACATGCATTGTTGGGCATAGTCAGCCTAGAGAAGAGAAGGCTCCAGGGAGACCTTAGAGCAACCTTCCAGGATCTGAAAGGAGCTCCAGGAGAGCCGGAGAAGGACTCTTGGTCAGGAAGTCTAGTGATAGGACAAAGGGTAATGGTTTTAAATTGGAAGAGGGGAGATTTAGATAAGATATTAGGAAGAAATTCTTTGCTGTGAGGGTGGTGAGGCACTGGAACAGGTTGCCCAGAGAAGCTGTGGCTGCCCCATCCCTGGAGGGATTCAAGGCCAGGCTGGATGGGGCTTTGAGCAACTTGGTGTGGTGGGAGGTGTCCCTGCCAATGGCAGGGGGTTTGGAACTTGATGATCTTTAAGGTCCCTTCCAACTCTAACCATTCTATGATATGTAAATGCATTAGAATGCGATACTCAGCCTTTAATTCTATATATGATTCTAAAATCTATATCTGATTCTATATATAAAGACAAAATGTTTAAATTTAGATTAAATAATAAATTTCAAAATGGAATATAATCTGCTTTATCAATGTGTAAGCAAAGTTCACTCCCCTCATGTTTTGTCTCACTCATCAATGCCTCACCTTGTTACCTAACGCTAATTAAGAAAAGTTTGTACTTTCTTTTATTCTCTTCCCTTAGTTGACAGCACACTCAGAGTGTGTGTTATCTGGCCAACACTGTATTGCAATTAGAGGATAGAAACTTTCAGCTTGATGAAGTGCTCAGCCATGAGGGAAGTTTGTCCTGGTGGTTAAATCTCAGAGCTGCCAGTCAGGGGCTTTACGGATCATTTGTGGCTGCCAGCATGTCTGCACAGGTCATGTACCCCTTGTGCTCCTGTTAGTCTAAGAAAAGGAACACAAGGCTTGTGTCAGGGAGAGACCATGGAGGACATGAGCTATTTAAGAGTAGCTGAAGGGGCTTTTGACTTACAGAGATTTAAAAAGACGAAATGCTGGCTGTAAAATCCTTCTCAGTAGAAGATAACAGGTTTGAAGTTGGTGCATCTCATGCAGTTTCTATCTGTTTTCATTAACTTATTTCACTTCTTTCCTTGCCAGATGATGATGGTGTTTGGGACAGGGTGTTTTAGTATCTCCTGGAATAATGTGTCACGCAGAGTGATCCCCACAAATGCTACAGCTCTCCAGGTAGGCACTGTTAAATGCAGTCACCCAGTCCTCTGCTGGGGTGTGATTGATGGAGCTCTGGTACTTGATGGCAGTTAAGCGTTTGGCCCAGAAGCTGGGACAAAAGTTACGTGAGGTATGGGTGGTTTTGTTACTGGGAGTTCTCTCAGTGGGATTTTCTGGGAGATCTGAAAGTCGGGTATATTCTGAGCATATCACAGCGTCTGATCTTGGTCCGTCATGTCTGCAATGAAGTGTGTGGTATCTTCACACACCAGACCCTTAGACTTCCCCTTTAAGGCCAAATGTGTTGTATATGGCCTTGGCTTCTGGCAGGAGCTCTGATCTGGTTTCTTCAAAATCCCACAGTCTCTTGATGCAGTAGTTGGCCCCTGTCAAAACTACCCTGGGTGACATCTCCATGATAATCACTAGATACTCAATCAGCACAGCTGTTAGAGCCTGGAGGGCCATGTTGATGCCCAGGCTGTGAAATCAGTCACGTTAGGGATCTGCACCTTTCTGAGGAGGCTACTAAATGCTGAAAGGATGTCTCATGTGCTCTGAAGGGCATCAGACCTGGAATTTTATTTTCTGTGATGAGCTTAATTTTATCCTCTACCATTTGGCTATCTGCTCAGCCAAAGCTGCCTTGCCACTCAACCCTAGCTGATGAAAAATGCAGTGTGTTGAAGCTCTCTGCTAAAATGATCCAGACACTGTTGTACAATGACAGCTTTTCACTTTTTTTTTTTTTTATTATTTTTATTTTTTTTTAAGGTTCAAACAGCAATAGAAGAACTTCTTTCAATAGGATGTGAAACTGAGCCAACTTCTGCTAAAATCCTTTTCCACGATGGCTTTGAGAAAGAAGGTAGTGATCTTCAGTGACAAATAAGCAGTTTATGCATAATAAGTTGTTATTAACTCTCTACAAATATGAAGTACTTCCAGATCATTTGATTTCCTCAGTATAACATGTTGTTTGTTTTTTTAATTTAAATACCTTTGGTGGCTCTCCCTTTTGTGTATTTCTGTAATCTTGTCTTGAAACACAGCTAAACTGTTACACACATAATTTCTTCCAGCCAAGTTTTCAATAGGCCCAACACTCCTTGTGCAAATAACTGCAACTACCTGGTTCTGACTCATTTTTTCTTTTTAAAATCTGCTATTAACTTAATTTTGTAGGCTTTATTTCTCTTACTGGAAGAAAAGGTGAATTGTCGGTGTATAGAGACAGAAGGAAAGTATTTTATGTACTAGGAAGAAAAGAAATTGAGAGGGGTTATCCTGCCCCTCTACTCTGCCCAGGTGAAGCCCCATCTGGAGCATTATGTCCAGTTCTGGGCTCCCCAGTTCAAGAAGAACAGGGAACTGCTGGAGAAGGGTACAGCAGAGAACCACAGAGATTATTAGAAGCCTGGAGCATCTCTCATGAAGAAAAACTGAAGGACTTCTGGGTCTTTTTATTCTGGAGAAGACTGAGGAGGGGGATCTGATCAATACCTGTAAATACTTAAAAGGTGGATGTCAAGAGGATGGGGCAAGTCTTTTTTCCCTTAAGCTATGGAACAGTTTTCCTGCCGATGTTCACCATTTATTTGGGCAGGAGAATACTGAAAAGTAGAACTGTTTGACAAATTTTGGGTACCCACTTCCTGTATTCTTATGATTCTCTTGACCGTACTGGTGTCTTCTGAATAATTTTCAAGCTTCTCATCCCCTCCTGTGTTTTTCTTTACTTCTCAGATATGAAGGGCTTTGTTACCACAGGACATGTTGTCAGTGGTACAGAGCCTTTCTGTGGAAGGTTCAGCATCCATAGACCAAGCCAGCTTGTGAAAACATCCCCATCGACTCTATCAAGATATGATCTTACTGAATACACGCATGTAAGTGGCTGCTCTCCGTGAGTAGGTTGAATTGGCAGGTGAATACTCAGAGCCCAATTGATTTTATAAAATCAGCTGGTCTGTTTAGATTTCTAGATCTACAAAGATTCATGTCTTTGGACAGCTTCTGAACTGATGAGGGTGTCTTTTATTCACTAGGTGGATAGTTTGAGATCTCTGAGGTGTAGGTAGTGTTTAACACATCTAGCTGTTATCTGCTCCTGGGGATGCAACCCTTGCTGAGGGAAAGGAAAAGGTGGGATGACATTGGGGAAAAAATGGAAGATGCAGGGATGACCACTTCTAGACAAAAGGAAGAAACTCTTGTTATCTGGGAGTCCACTCTAGCCCACTTTTTGGCTCATTTTCTACATACACTTTTAATAGAAATAAGTTCTTGATATCATCTCTGTTACCCTTTCTTTGTCACCTGGGGTAAGGCAAATAGTTGGGGGTTGAAAAGAAGGAGTTGAGAGGGAAAGACTTGTCCCCAAAGCCTCCTGCAGTTTTTCCAGACTTCTTCCAGTTCTTTCTCACAGACCCCTTCCAGTTCCATTTCCTCACCTCACCCCCAAACCTTGAAAATCAAACCAGCTCCTCTAGTCTCCTTTCCTCCCTCCCAGACACCCTCATTTGTATTTCCCACTTATGTTTTTGCCTTAAAAATTCACTGAAGCCTAAGCGGTCAGCTTGACACTATGTGGTGACACACAGGTCACCTGGATACCATGAGATGTCTTCTATAGGTGCTATTCAAGACAATTTGACCTTAAGCGCTGGGTTTTATGCCTGATCTTAACCAACAGGTTTCCCTCCTAATGTCAAACTGGGATTGAAACAGAATATAATACATTCTACAGACATTGCATACAAATTACCTGTGATTTGATTGTGATGTTTTTTTTACCCCCATTTTTGCAGGTGTGTTTTGCCCATAAAGGTCATATGAGCAATACCTTTCACATCTCGGTGTCCTACACCAATGTCTCTTTATGCTCAGTGAAGAGGAACCTCACCTGCCGGTGGGATTTCAATAAAACTGACTCTAAAAGGTATGCAGATACTTAGAGTTTCCAGAGATGTCACTTTTCATGACGTACTGGGAAAACTGGGAGAAGTAAGTTCTTATTTGCTTGGAATAAATTGTCAGTTGGCACAAGCTGACACTTCCTCTGGCCCTGCAAAGGCGTTCCTGCAACATGCTTCCATTCTTTTTGAGGACTTGCTGAGTAAGTCTGTGTGCTGCTGCTTATATACACTACTTACTGTAGTAATTCACAGATGGAGGTTTTGTTCTGTCTCTGGTAAGTGCACCAGAAGGTTTCCAAGGACATTGATTTCATGGTTTCTTTGTCAACAGTCAGCGGATTTTCCTCAGTGAGAGAGAAGAACTGAATTTTTCTTTTTCCTGGGAAACTTATGAGATCATGGGTACATAAAGTTTTGAAAGTTGGCATAGTCTTTGATTTTTCTTTGTTTCACTTAGAATACATGGGTGGAAAACCTTTGGTGTTAGAATTATAGTTAAAGGCAGGCAGGTGAAAAGCAAGAATCTCTAAAGAAGTTCAGGAAGTTAAATTGGCAGCTTGGGAATCTCTGAGGTCATGTTGAGGGGAGGGTGTGGATGCCTGGGAAGGGAAGAGGGGGGTGATATTATATTACTACATGGTGGAGAGAGCTGGGAATTCTGAGGGATCATCTGGTATTCCCCATGGACCTGAACTCTGGATTGGCCCCTGCTGAGATCACTGATGCTATCTTAGCATTTTTGCCAAAAATAGAACAGCAGTTGTCACTCCCACATCCCAGTGTTGTGATGCAGGGGAAGACATTTAATCAGAGATGGAAAGCTTTGGTTCTCACTATGGGGAACCAAACAGAGACATGTAGGGAGTGATCACAAACCACTGAGCACTTCTTGTGTGTGAGTAACTATAACAGCAGTACCTGGTGTTACCTGGAATCTTCACAAAGCACCTCAAATGTCAGTTGTTGCAACCAACTTACAGCAAAAGAGAGATTGTACAACCTTGATGTCTTCCAGCTGGACGTTTACCTGCACTGACCTCTGGAAGGGGTGTGTGACTCACTCCGTTCTCCTCCACGACCTCCCTGCCAATTCCCCAGTCTTTGTGCATCAGATAGACTTGCGGAGCCCTCTGCTGCAAAATAAAGCATCTGGGTCATTTTACCTTGATGAAGTCGTCATTGCAGACAGAGCTGTGACCGGTAACCCACCTTTTTTATTTTTAATTTTTCTGTTAACATTACCATTTTACCCGGATATTCCGTTAAAATCTTTAACGGAACTACTGGTTGAAACTTTTTCAAAGGGAAAGGGAATTTCACAGCAGGCACAGAAATAATTTTATTTTCTTGTGGAAACAATCATGAAGAAATCGCCAAATACAAATATTCTTGGTTTATATGAAAACATGCTTCTACAAGTGTAACTCCCGAATAGTCTTGCCTAGAAAAAAAAACAAATAGTCCCCCAAAAGTCTTAAGCAGATATATTTCCAGTTATGAAAAGAGAATAATCTAGACATACTGACAGCTGTTCTCCTTGCTCTAATGAATGCTTGTGATCTTTTTCTTTCAGTTTCTCAGAGAGATCCCAAACCACCTTGGCTGGGTGGGAGGGTAGTTGAAGTGGTGTCAGTGGTGGGGTCTTCTCCCACTTACAATGTGTCCTGGATGGTGTCTGGCTGTGGTACAAGTCTACCCCTTCTCTCTCTAAGGTAGGGACAGTGAGTAAATTATCTCAATACCCAGTAACACATCTTGTAGTTCAGCATAATGTGTCTAGAGCAGGTTATCTAAGACAGGATGTTAGAGGTAGTGGAGGATAAGACTGCAGCTTGACATCCCTGAGCTTCCACTGGAATCTTCTCCTCTAGGCATTACAAGTGGCTCAATTTTGGACTGTTTAGAATACTGAATCCTGAACAGGAGTCTGTATTCAGTAGACGGGCTGCATTTCTAAATGAAGATACTTAATCTCACTCTCAGTACAAGTGTTTTGGGCTTTGTTCACCGTATAGGATCTTGAGCATATATTGGAGACATCTTAACAAAGGTGCCTGATTCTGGTATGAATCAGATCTTCTGGTTCTTGAAGTTGCACTGTATGAGTGGAATTTAGTTTCTGAGTCAGAAGTGCTTGAGAGGTTTCGGCTAACCTGGGCTATGAAAATAATGCATGGTCCACCAAAATATGATGTAGAGATGATCTAAGGAGATCTTAGAACTAGAAGGAGACCTAAGCACTCCCAGGACATTGGATGGAGATCAGCCAGAGGTGCTCCCAAACACCTTTAATGACACCAATTGCTGTGTTAGGCAATGGAAGTCTACCTTCTGTGTCCTTGTTTACTGAGATGGTTTCTGTTCTGGAAGTCCCCATGATAAAAGAGGAGGCAACACCATAGACCAACCCAACCAGAGAGAATAACATTAAAAGGCCAGACTGGCAGAGAATAAATCCTGTAAAAGTTGGATTGTATCCAGTTGAGTTGTCAAGGTCCTGATGGGGACAGAGCCAGGCAAGGGAGGAGTTGGAATGGTGCAACCTCCCTTCCTCTGCAGCAGCCAGCTGTTAGTTTGGCCCAGTTACTTCACTCTAAGTGACTTGCCCGGGTGTCCACAGGAAGCCTCCTTTCAATACAAGGTGAATGTCAGTCTGCTGTAACTTAGTTTGGTTTCTTACCTTGGGATCTCTCCTTCAGGGAAAAGCAAAGTGATATGTAATTAATTTTGAGTGCTCTAAAGAAAGATAGATTCTCTTTCAAGATGTGGCTAAAATTTGAAGAAAATCAGCGTGTTTGATCTGATTCCCAGGGCAGCCAAATTCTTACAGCTCCTGGTGAAATCCAAGGCTTTGGTGAATTCACTTGTCACCTGTTGAGGTTCAGAGACATAATCCTAGTGAGCACAAAAAGAAAAGACTGACATGACATGAGATTTAAGAAGCTTGATCTCTTTAGTTCATCAAAAAGCAGATTAAGGGATGGATTGATCACAATTCCTCTCACCAGGAGAGAGAGGAAAATAAAAAAATAAAAAGGTGCTTGGCACTGTGGGGCTTCTCCATCTTACAGAAGAAGATGCATGAGTGTGCGGTGCCCATAAAACTTTCTGCAGCCACTTCAGATTTATGAGATAAAAATCTGATGTACCAGTTCTGCGCCCAACGAGAAGGCCCAGTGGTCCTTTTGGTTTCAGATTTTTGAAAAAATAGAAGCAGCTGGGCTGAGTCTTCAGCTGCTATCCAGACCCTTAACCACGTGGTGGCATTATTGTACCACAGAGTCTCTCCTTTGAAAAGAGACTTTTTCGTGGTAGGGGAGAGAATATTTCAAGTTTTAGAAATTGCGGGAAATCTAATGTGAAATATCGCTGAAATTCAGAGGAGTTAAGATTTTGATAGACTCGAAGAGACTGCAGGATGAAGTAGGAAAGCTTTTGGCCACATTAGCAGCTGTCCAGGCTGCATTGAGTTGGTCCTTTAAAAACACCAGTAAAGGGACAGGACCTGCTTGTGCTTGATGCTGTGTGAACTCTTTCTTCTACCATAATTAAAAAGATGATTTTTTCCATTGTTTTCTACTTTATGCATTGCCTACATCATGTAGATTTAATTTGGGAGTACTCGATTCTTTTTGAGCTCTGAACGTGTTCTCCTTAGGTCCTTCGGGAATGTTGTTTCTGTAGGTGTCCCTCTGCTGCAGGTGACGTAGGGGTGTCAGGAGTGGGAGTGATATTAGTGGCTGCTGGTGCCTTCATATGAACCCTCTCTGTCACACAGGGGTGCTTTGCTTGGGGAGGGCTCTAAGGAGTATGGCTACCTCTATGTCTCCACGGAGGATGTGAGAGTCAGCCTCACCATTCAGACACTGCAAAAGTCATCCCCACCTATTGGAGGGACCTTCCGCATCCACTTGGCCAATAGAGTGATATCAGGTAAGAGAAGATGCAAGTACAGGTCCTAGTTTTTCTTTTGTAGGAAAACAAGTGAAGAAGAGACAATATTGAACCTTGGAAATGCTCAAGGTACAGGCTGACTCCCCCTCCCTCCACACTCCTCTCATCTAGAAACGTTCTGACCTTTCTATTTTGAAGGAACATGACTCGTACACTGAAATTTCATGTGTCCAAAACCTGTAGATTGTACATAATGAAAAGTATTAGACAAAATTTCTGATGGTTGCAGCCAGAGACATGTTCTGAGGTTTTCTAAGCTTTAAATAGTGCAGATCTTTTGATGTTTGGGACCCAGTAAATTTCCCTCTGCTGGTTTTTTTTTTTTTTTTTTTTTGGTAATTAAATGCTTGAACCACAGCAACCTCATGCTAATAATTAAACATCTCTTTTTCCAGGACCAGGTAGGTGTGTTCTCTTAGGGATGAGGTTATCCACTTTTTTCTAATGTCCTTTTCAGGTGTTTCAGTTCACATCTCCTCCAACCGCCTCCGCAAACTTTTGCAAGACAATGTTGATGACTCCATAGCCCCGTACTTCAACACCAGTGACTTCGTTGTCACCAAAGACTCAGACTCTTGCTATGAAAGGATCTGGACACTGACTTGGAAAACAAAAACTGGGGACTTGCCCAATGTTATCAATGTAAAGTAATTTCTTTTACTAACACCCACTTTGAAGTCCATTCATTATCTTTGGCCTTGGCTGATTTCATTCTCCCAGCATTTGTTTTTATGCAGACATCTAGGGGACCTCAACCTAAGTGTCTTGCTTTAGCAAATTCTGGATGAGATGGTTAAAAGACTTTACATGAACTGTGGGAGATGGTTTCAATTTAAAAACATGGGACAAAAAAGGGTGAAAAATTTAAATTCTTTGTTCTTTGCCAGGTCTCTGCTGAAAACCTCACTGGTCTGAAGCCAACTGTTTCTAGTCGTGTGGTGTATGATGGAGGTGTGTTTATTGGGCCAATATTTGGGGACATGCTTGCTACCTTCAATAAAAAACCACAGGTGAGATGTTCTGTCATACTTCCTATTGATTCATGTGGGTTGTGTAGATCCAACAGTCTCCCAGATATTCAGATAAGTATTTCTGTCACCAGGTCAGAAATCTACTGATTTGTGCTTTGCACAGAATTGATCAGATTCTGCTTCTTGGTTTGTAGAGTAGGACTTTACTACAAGATCTGTTGCAAGTGGGGACAATGGTCATCATAGGTGATGGAAGACTATTTCTTTTGAGTCCGTGGTCAAGGCCTAATGTCATCTCTGGACTTCTATGCTTACTGGGTGTTAGCCGCCAAATTTGGTAATGACAGTTGATTCATCTGCAGTGTCCCATCAGTGAAGACTGATGGGCACAGTCGAGATAACAGGGTGATGCTTGATGTGCTCGCAGCCCAGCTGTGAAATACCTGAGGCTAAGTCATCCTGGTTTTTTTGGCAAATCTGTTCCCCAGACGTGAGGACTGCCCTGTTTCCAGTGGCTGAGCCACCTATGATATCTCTGCCCTCTGTGGTGCAGGCATACCTTCAAATAGACCAAATGGGACAAGAAAAGCAGCAGCAGTTAGATTTCCTCTTCATTTTTGAAGCTTTATTTTGCATTGCTGCTAGACGCAAGTGTAAAAATGTTCCTTCAGTTATTGTTTCTCTATTCATCTACTTTTATATTGCAACTCTGGGTTCCTCATGTTTTTTGGAGACAATCTGCATTGGTTGTACCCTCCTAATACACCTTTAATACCTGGGAGAGAGATGAAAAGGATCTCTCCTATGCCCTACGTTTTGCTGGTTGACTCTTCTGAGATACCAAGATTTCAGAAGAGATACCTCTTGATATCTCTTGCTTGATTATCAAGGTCACAGCCCAGTTCTTTTGTTTCAGCGTGAATGATAAGGGAAACAAAAACAATCGAGGGCTGCATTCTGAAAAGACACATTTTGAGATTCATTCTAATTAGTTTGCAGGGTACTTTAAACATAATAAACTTGTTCCCAAGGCAGAATGGGAAAAGCTAGGGTATATGGCAAGCAGGATATTCAATGGATGACTAGAAGGAGTTTGCAAGAACTGTGTGTCCCAGCGAGATGGGACATAGGATCCAACAGACACCAAGAAACACTGGTGATACAGCTTCAAAATCTGTGCACTGCTTTGCCTAGGATTGAGCCCATCAAGCCTTGCAATTAAATTTGTAATGAGGGTTCAGCAGGATAAGCAGCTGTCTGACAGTACTCCGTGCTGGCACAAAGTGCTTTTGCTAGCTCAATGCGTGCAGCTCTGCAGGTGTTCAAGGTGGATGTGGGTCTAGAAAATACCTCTGTTCCCTTCCCACATTTAGAGTAACCTTCTTGTCTGTCTCCAGGTGGTGGTGGTGGTGAATGATGTCCCTGCAAACTGTTCTGGTTCGTGCTCTTTCCAGTTCAGCCAGGAATTGACACCGTTAGTCAGTGATGTGGAGTATTCATCAGGTAATGGGGCTTCATGTCTGAATAAAGCAGCATCTGTGTTGTTCAGTGAAAAAGATTTGCCAGATACTGATGATTTTCAGTGCATGTTTTTTGAAATTTCTGATTTTACAGAAACTACGCTTGCTAGTGGGACTTTTCTGATCAGCTCCAGTCTTAAAATGCATAGCCCAGACATGTTCTTACATCAACAAGAAGATGGTAGAGGCATATAGGGGAGATAAACAGTGACGAGCTTGGTACTTAAACATGAATGTGGCTCTTGGCTCAAGTTATTTTTAACAAAAAATTTAGAAAAACAGTAATAGCTGAGCAGGGTCAGGCAGGAATAAGCATTATGTCCGGGGGACAACAAGAGATCGTTGGTGATGTACTTTTTAGGATGTCCTGATGAAGATGGTCAAACTTTTTAACTGTTGGTTGAAAGTAAATCCTGGGCACTGCTACACCAAGATTCAATAATTATCTTGTTGATTATATTTCTTCAGATGGTGGGTCCCATGCCACAGTAGTTATCTGTGGAGCTCGCTTCACCGAGGAGAAGCCAGCCCTGCAGGTAGAGGTGAACAACACAACCTGCCACCTCACAACATTGAATCAAACCCAAGTGGTTTGTCAGATGGAGGGGCTGCCAGTTGGAGTCTACCAGGTCACACTGCTGGTGAGACCTTACGGCTTTGCAGTCAATGCCAGCACAGGAGAAAACATCTTCCTAAGAGTTGAGCCAAAGTTGATAGCTATTGAACCTCCTACAGCTTCAGAGATTGGTAGGTCTGCATGCCAGACTAGCTCTAAGGGGATATCTGCTTTTCGCTTCTTGCTTTTCATGGTGTGTTTTGGTTCTTTTGTAATTTCACCTCACTTTTTACCTTGGTAAAGGTCTTCACCTGATGAAAAAGACATAACATTGACCCTTTCATTTCCTTTTTTGGGACAGTCATGTAGTACAGAAGGTTGATACTCACTGCTTCAATTCATTGAAAACACCCTAAAATGAGAAAGCCAGCACCGGCAAGTTTTAGTGTTTGGGCCTTGCTTCTCATTTCCTTCACTGACAATCCACTTCTCCCAATTACAGTGATCTGTCACTCATTAAAAAGAAAGCAAGTATAATGCTATCTTACATTACATGTGCCTTGAACATTTATAATTGGAAAGAATTACAGCTTCCATCTGTGTTTTTAATTTCTTCCATTTAAAATACCTCTCTTCAATCTTATCGTAAAGTGCACATATGCAGTATTTCATTGCATATGGATATGAGTGTAGATATCAAAACTTGAGAGCATCAGCCTTTACACAACACACATGGATTTTTGCACTCTAAATCTGCTGCTCCTTATCTGACAACTGTCACATTAGACGAGTGGCTTCAGTTTTGAGTTCTTGCTGTTTCTGGCTCTGCAAACAACCTTACAGGAGAGGAAGCCAGCAGGCATCATATACTTTCCTGCAGCAGATGCCTCTTGTCAAAATATCAGTGGTGACTTCCCTGTGACCTAACTCTATAAGCATGGGTTGCCTTTCTAAAGATACTACTGTACTCCAGTGGATGGAAGGAGCTTGTGAACCTATGTGATGGCTGTTGTCTGCCTGGTTTTCTTGCCGGCCAGATTAAATTTCTAGACTTTTCTGTTGCTTTAAAGAAATAGCAAGAAGCGATGCTTTGAGGAAAAGGTGGAAAGGACTCTGCCATCAAAATATAATGAGTTTTACATTGGAATTTACTCATGTCACACATGAGAAACATCATAAAAACTCAGTCGGTTTGTAATATAACTGTATAGACACATACACATGAACACTGCATTAATAAAATTTTGTGTCTGAGCAGTTTGTCTGTCCAGCCATAGTCCTAAAACTCTGCAGTGCTGGTGATTAGAGCAAACAGCTGTAATTTTTAAGCAAAAATTCTTTTTTTATTTATTTTATAATTTGCCTCTGAACTGCACCAAAATACAAAGCCCTGATTGGAATTACCATTAATGTCCATTCTTGTTCTCTTTCCTGTTTCTTTTTGAAACGTCCCCAAATCTTCCAGTCACTTGAAAAAGCAGAGGTCAGTCTTGACTGTTTGCATTGGATTTGGGTGCTGCAGAAAGATCAAGGGCGAGTCTGGCTTGTGTTGGGGATGATCCCGCCTGTGATTGAAGAGGCTCAGCTCTGCCTGGCACAAAGGGGAGCTGAGGTTGCTTAGTGCTTCACAGAATTAAGCCCTCCGTGACTTTCCTCACAACCCTGCTAAGTCTCAAGCCCTGCCAAGTCCCCTTTCTAACCTAAGTTTCCTAGACACATGCTACAGGCTTTTTTGACAGCAGGGTGCTTGGCAGCTATTTGAACTGTGAAAGCACCTGCTGTGTTAAGCTCATTTTTCATTCTTAGTGCTTCTTCCTTCCTTCCTTATTTCATTCTTGGGCTGGAGGTCTTTCTGAGGGTAAGATCACAGGCCAGACCTTGCTGGCTTAAATAGGTATGTCATTAAAAAATAAACCAAGAAACAAACCCAAGCCTCCTGTATCATGGACAAGGAGTTGAATAATAAGCAAGAAGAATCTCTGGTGAAGGAGAGGAGGGTAGGCACAGCAAGGAGGAAGTGGATCATTGTCAGATCAGCTGAGAGACAGCACTGCCTTTTGCAGTCACCTATTAAAGAATCCTTTGAATGCAAAAATATCATTCTGCGTCATGAATGTAACAGAATAATTGGTTTTGTAGGGGGACTGAGAGTGGCTCTCAGGGGAACCAATCTGGAAGGGGTAAACTTGGTGATATTTGGATCTCAGCCTTGCCCAATTTTGGAGGATGACCAAAATTCAACACGAATTGAATGTAAAGTTCCCTCTCGGGTAAGAAACCACATTTTTGGAGGGGAAGAGTCATCAGCCTGTGACCCTTTCTATGTTTTTTTCCTGCCTTGAGCTACGCTAGGTGAAGGGCAAACTGTAGGTCATCAGCCAAGACTTGGCAGTAGGACGATTTAACATGGAATCCACCTACAGTTTAGACCAGTTTAATGAACAGTAGACTGATGGTTATGAAAACCAGTGAGATGGAAAAAAATAATCAGATTGCAATATCATTAGCTAAACATCACATAAACAAAACTGGAGCTTTGAACTCCAGCAAAGTTGTCTGTCACTCCTTTAATTTGTTTACTGGTAGGTTAAATGGGAGAATTGCTCTTCCTCATGTTTTGAACCGTCTTCAGCTCCAAATCTTCTACTTTTATATCCAGACCTCCTTTGAACTTTATCCTCATGTCATGAAAAATCATGCCTAGGCATCGTCAGCAGCAGTGCTCTTTGCTGCATGGAAAAATTATAGCCAGGGTAGTGCTAATAGTTGAAGTGGAGGGATAACTGTCGGTGCCTATGATTTACCACTCTTTAATTGAATAGTATGGATGTGGCAAACAAGAACCTGCATAGTCTTGGATTGTTTTAAGTTTTCTAACTCTCTATAGATGTCCCTTTGAAGTCAACAGAACTGCACTCATTTAAGTAGAGTCTGGTGTATCTACCAATTTTGTCAGTGCCCATGTGCATGCCTTGTGAAGTATGGGAGATGCAGAAACATAGAAACTTTTTTTAATTGGTGCATTCTTATCCCTAACACTTTCTTCATTTCTGTCTCTAGGGCACAGAAGATGCTGCTGTCCATGTGACACTAATTTCTGGGCACCAGTCAACATCAGTAACCAACTTGTTCCACTATGATCCTTCCTTAAACCCTGCCATTGTATCACTGAGCAGAAACAGAAGTGGCATAGCAGGTGAAAACATGCTATGGGACGTGTGTTGGGCATCATCTATAGAACTGTTATTATCAGTGATGGTGATGAGGCAGAGGCAATTTAGTCTATGGACTTTGGTGATCTGATAGTGGTTTTTTGTTGTGTTCATTTAACTTGTAGTCCCTGTGTTTTTTTGCTAATCCTGATCAGTCCTGGTGGGTCCCACCAGACCAGGTTGCTCAAAGCCCCATCCAGCCTGGCCTTGAACCCCTCCAGGGATGGGACTTTTCTACCCACCCTACTCCCGTTCTTCCAAGGATGGATCTCATTATTTTTAATTTTCTTCTCTCTTTTCATGCCTCTTAATGGATCTCCCCCCAGCACATCAACTTGGCTGGACTTGGTGGGGATGCAAGGAATTAGGTGACTGCCAGTGACAAGATGCGCTTCTTGCTGCACGTCCAACATTTCTATTCCTTTCCCCAAATGCCCTTGTCGTTTTCTGTTATTCCAGAATGCATAAATAAGAGAAAACGTCCTTTATCATCTGAATATTATTCAGATACCATAGCACCAAGGGGACATTTTTCTAGCCGCAGGCAGTGCAGGTGCAAGGAATTCCTTAATGTTATAGCGTCTTGTGAATGGTGGCGTGGCTGAGTTCAATCTTCTATTCAGAACCTCCATGGCATCAGCTTTTAATATAATTTTTCCTCCTATACAATAAAAAGAATAAATAAATTACACCGATGCCTTCCAGGCATCTAGGATTAAGCTGACAACCGACCAAGAGTCCAAAGAGTTCATGTTATTAATATATACAACTTCACAGGTTTTCAAACTTTCAAAGTTTGACTCTTTGACTCTCTACAGTATTGAAAAGTACTGGCTTCAAGACCTGCTTAGAGGAGATGGTGGGTGAGGGGAGATTTGTACTGAACCTCTTCATTTGTGCAAGGTAGAGGCTTCTCCAAAGCTGATACTGCAGAGCTGAGTGAGGACCAGGCCTGCTGGGGACGCGATGCTAAAGGCAGGTGACCCTGGTCTCTGCTTGGGAGACAAAATCACTGCTCAGGTCCAAGTCTCTAGTTTTTGATAAAGACAAGGTGAGAGCATAAGGCAGGTGAGCTACTCTTGGCTACTGTCCTGTGTGGCTGGGATAACAGTGCCATGTGCAGTATCACTTTTAACTCAGTGACGAAGAGGAGTGTCTGGTGACCTTAACAGGCATATTGAGGGACTGAGTAGGATACAGAATCACTGCAGTCTTCAATGATTTGTTTTGGGCTGATATAACTGAACCTGTTCTGGCAGGATGGGACTCCAAGCTCTTCCTCAGGCAAAGGTTATGTCTCATAAAATAGTTGTTGCCAGAAACACTGACTTGGTGTCCTCCATTCTCCTCTCTGCAGGGGGTCAGGAGCTTCATATTGGAATATCCCACTTCACCAGCTACCAAGGGTCAGATATCAAGGTGCAAATTGGGGGCTCATGGGCACAGATCCAGGCACAGATGGACCATGGCATTAATGTGACACTTCCAGCCTTAGCTGAGGGATGGTACAATGTTTCTGTCATCATCAATGGCATTGCTCTCTCATCAAACAGGTGTGTGAATATGTGTATTTTCCTCCAAATATAAATTTCATTCGCTGTCCTATTTGATGTTTTAGGGTTAATCTGAGAAGGAAGGTAGGAGTTTTCACAAATTCTGTACCTACCGGTGAAATCTGCAGTGTGGTGTAAAATTATGAATAATTATCAAGGCATTTATTGATCTGTGCAACCCAAGTCAGCAAACTGCTAATGCTAGTCAATTAACTCCCCTTGGATCAGTAGGAGGCAGGAGAGAAACATTTTAGAAAAAGAGTTGATTTGATGAAAAATGCATATTCAGGCAATCAAAGGTATTCATGGATTCAGGTCAAATGCAGATAAATCCTGCTGTAGGAAAACAGCAGAGAAAAAAAAACAACAAAACACTTTTCATGAGAAAAACAAAAGCTAGTTTGAAAAAGAAAAAAATGCTTTGTTTAGAGAATTTTTAAATGATGCTATTTCCATCTCTTAAGGTAACACTCCAAGTTCATGCCTAAATGAATTAAAATGTGGGGGAAAACCAACCTGAAAGTGGGATATAACAGTGCATTCACAAGCAACACAGTTTTGTTCCTTGACCATGCAGGTCTCATCTGTGGCAGCTGCTAGAAATGATCCTGAATCAATGATACTGGGGAGAAGGGAGATACTTTCGTTGCTCACAAGCCACCATAAGCTGCTTGTTGCATTATTGAACTTCAGGAGGAGAAAGCCTGTAGTCAGTGGGATTGACACACAGGGGTTCATTCCATCTGATATTGGAGTCTGTTAGCAACACCGTCACTTTGTCTCTAGGGACAGAGAGTGGAGGGAGATTGACCATCCCAGGAGATAACTCTGATCTCTGGTGGGCTGGATTGTATGCTTGGGAAGGTCTACTTCTCTAATGTGTCTTTTTAGGGATGGGAGTGTTTTTGAAAGGAGGGTGATGAGGAGGAAAAGTAGATGCAAGTGGGACAGAAGCAGAGCTGCACCCTGCACAGAGCTGATTTGGGTGGTTGTGCTTGGGTTTCCTCTTACTGCAGTTACCTCTGCTGTCTGGTGGGAGGATGTAAAGAGGGAAGACAGGTGGGATGTCCTCTCAACACACTTGCATCTCCTGTCTGTGGGCATAGCTACAGTGGGATCTGGTTGGCAAAAACCCCCTAATTCTTGCTTATTTTGATGGGCTATTCAGTTGCACCTCATAAATTAAATTTGGCTCACAGGTTATCACTTGATAAGACAGTGTTTGTAACAGATGTAGCTGAAATCAGATGGAAAAAGTTGGGGTATGGGGTGGTGTTGTCACTGTGGGATTAAAGAAAGGGGGATGTGTCAGGTGGATATTTGACCCTCTAACCTAGAAGGAGTTGTAAGAAAGAGTAGTGCTGCAGCAGGAAAGAAAAATATGGAAAACCCCAAACATCTAAAACCTGTTTCTTTGTGGCTTGTGTCTTGCAGGGTAGAGCCATTAATCCAGTACCTCTCGGAGATCTTCAGCATAGAGCCGTGCTGTGGCTCCTTTCTGGGTAAACAGCGTCGGTACATCTGCAGCCACTTACGGAGGTTAAAGGGATCAAGGGCACAGTTTTCCTGCAGGAATGGAAAGGGCATCCCATTTCGCATCAGTTTAAATGAGGGTGTTTTAAATCTGTGACCCTTTAATATGCAGACATCAACTAGCAGACAGCAGCAGTCTGGAAATGTGGAATTGTAGTGAGCATCTCTCAATTTGGTTGGCTGGCTCCGGGGTCCCTGTGCTTTGAATTTGATTTCCCCAAGCATTTGTTCATGTATCCTTGCATGTTCCCGTTGGGAAAACAAAGCACACCCACACCTGACTCATCTGTGCTGTTTCTTTCAGTCATTACGCCTCCATCTTTCAAGGCTTTCTATGTGAAAGTTGGGTGGAAAGCAGGGTACAATTGTGGTTTGAAGCAAGCAATTCTGAGTGATCCCAAAGGGGGATGTTCATTTCTGTTAAGTTGAAAAGACAAAAAAAAAAAATCCACTTTTTCGCTATTAACTTTAATCAAAAGTGAAATATTTATTAACCCCATTCCAATCTTTTAAACAATGGAAAAAAAATTAGTGTATTTCCGAGCAAAACATCACTGAATTAAAAAGAAAAGTTCTACTTTCAGTCTTAAAAAGCAGATTTGGGGTGGTTGATTTTATTTTGTCCTTTGGCTGGGGGTAGGAGAGAGTTGAAGCCCTGTAGTGATTTTTACGTGAGTCCTTAGAAATGCTTTTATAGAAGACAGAGAAATTCTTGCGAGGCAACCTCAGGTCCTCCTCCATAGATTGCTCTCCCAGGCTCACAAAACATATGGGATTAGTTCAACGGTTTGTAAAGTGCTCAAGCTTTGAAAGATGAGAGTATGTGGATAGAACTTGGAGAGCAAAAGCTATCAGTCTTGACAATTAAGCTATAAAAAACCCCAACAAGTTATTGTACTCTTCATATTTAAAGATAAATTGAAATTTAAATAAGAACTGATTAACTCGGCTGTAGATTTATGAAAGGCTTAAGCTGAGTTAGAATCTCATTGCTGTAAAAATCACCAGTCCTTCACCTGTTTTATCTCCAGTCTTTTGTACTCTCCAAGATCTGCATGGTCAGCTGGATTAAGGATTTGAGTTGACTCAAAAGGAATCCCATTGCAAGCCAATTTTTTTTTTTTTTTTTTTTTGTCAGATCATGGGAAAAGGAAGGACATGGGCTTAATGTATAAAGAGAGTGAAGCAAGGCAGAGCCTTTGGAGTGCCAGTACTGCAAACTAAAGGAAGGTGGAGAAAGGTTTAGCTGGCCATGAGGTTAGGCTGAGAATGCTGAAGGCTTTGCATTTTTGTGATTATCACTTCCTAAAATCCAGACTGCTCCTTCTTCAGTGCTGCCCTTATTCTCAGCACCCAGGGAGGGAGTGCAGGTACCACTGCTTTGCAATGCTGTGTACATCAGGATTCATGATTATTCCAGATAATTAGCACCTGCTTTCAGTGGTAAGGGTGGTAGCAGAGCCTTCCAAGGCTGCTGCTCCTGCAGTGCCTCATCCTAAAAAACCTGTGTGGATCAGGCACAGGTAGCCTGTCTCCCAGACCAATCCAAAAATAGGATGCCTTAGGAAGATCATATGAGTGAAGCAACATTTGATGGTGCCTCTCTACAATATCCTTCCAGCTTCCAAAAACAGACACATGAACAAGTCCAGCTGGAGGTCATAACTTTGTGTCTAACTCTTCCCGAATTGCTTTTCCATGTGAATGACCCACTTGGTTCACACCAAGAGTCTGTTTACCCATTTGCTATCATCTTCTGTGCTCTTAAGTAGATACCCAGGGAATAAAAATCATCCAGGGAACCGCCAGGGTAACCAGACAGCCTGCCTTTCTCCAGCTCTTCGTGGGAAGCCCTGGTCAGAGTTGCCTTTGAGAGTGGAGGCGGAGCTGCTTTTCCTGTTCTACCCATCTTAAGTAGTCCAGACTGGGAGCAGATAATCAGGGGAGGGCTTGAAGCTGGAAGCATTCATCAATCTATCAGCTCTTCTGGTCAGTGAATTCCTCAAGGGCAAGTGACCATCAGTGCATGGCAAATCTGACACTCTGCTTGAGTGGGCAGGCAGGAGTGAAGATTGAAGGAAGGTCTATGGTTCTGGCTTTTTGTTCGAAAGCAGTCATACCATGCTTTGCTTCCCTGTATGCAGCAGGGACAAAATGTCTCTATCAGCTCTCCACCTGCCTGTACAGACAGTCCCCTTCCCTGAAGAGTTCAGTCCCTGTTTACTCTCAAGGTCCTCTCCAGCAGCTTCCTGCAGTTCTGTGGTGGCTTTTTACTGCCACAAAGGTCCCTGGCTATCTGATACTTTAGCTTCTTGTCCATATAAGATTATCCTGATACACAACTGCTATTAAGCCCCCCAAAAGGGACTTAATTTCTTCTTCCATTTGACCTGGCTAAAACTGTCAGCCGTGTTTACCAACTTTATTGTGGTTTCTGATTGTTCACAGTTGGTCCTTTCCTGGATATAATACCCTCCTTCTTTATTTTCTTTTACTCCTAGGTGGAACACTGCTCACAATCTCTGGGGTGGGCTTTAGCCAAAATCCTGCCCAGTTTTTTGTTTCAATGAACGGGCAAACCTGCAAGGTTACTCATGTAGAAGAGGAGACAGTTTGGTGCCTGACCCCACCAGCTGCTAATTGGTCTAATGAAGATTTACAAGACATCTCTGTTAGAGTAAATGTTGTCATCAGTAGTAGGTCACTTCAGCATGCTCTCCTTACAAAAAGGATCACCACCTTTAATTATCAAAGAGCTTTGACTCCTCTGGTAACTCGTGTTGAAATGGAAATCACAGAGAGCAGCCTGCTCTTGAGCATCCAGGGGGTGAACATCACTGGATCTGTGGCTAAGCTTGGGCATGGTGAATGTGAACTTGTGTTTCAGCATGGTGACAGATCTGCAATGTTTTATCAGTGTTCTTTGCCACTGAGCCGCCTGGAACCTGGAACTTTCCCCATCCAGGTTATCCAGAGGCAGCTGGGATATGCTCGTGTGACAGCAAGGCTGCAGGCCCTTACTGTAACTCCACTGATAACCTCCATATTCCCATCACGAGGATCAGTCTGTGGTGGGATGTTACTCACTATATCTGGTGTTGCTTTAAAATCCAGGAGGAATTTGGTACAGGTCATCCTGGAGAGTAATTATTCCTGTGACATCCAGAACTCTGATAATGATGCCATTAGTTGCATTGTCCTTCCAGGGGCCCGTCCTTTGCGTTATCAGTGGTTGACTGAGGCATCTTTGACTCTTAACGTCAAAGTGATTGTCAATGGGATTGGCAGCATCTGCCTTGGAGACTGTACACTCCACCTTCGTGAGCAGTGGACCCCCTTTGTAGATTTGGTGAGCTGGGAGACCAATGGGACACTCACCCAAGTGACAATCAAAGGACAGAGATTGGCATGGCCCGGTGACAACCCTTTGGTACACATGAATAACCAGGCTGTCTGCAAGGTGACTTTTAGGAATGAGACCAGCATTAAGTGCCAGATAGACTGCATTTCCCCAGGGGAGCACAACATTTCCGTGTCCAACAGGAGAAGTGGAGAAGCTTGCTTCAGAAATGCATCCAGCGTTCTTACCATCCTGCCTCAGGTGCATTGGTTTTACCCTCAAAACTTTAGTACCCATGGTGGAGGCCTGCTCACCTTAGAAGGCTCGGCACTGAAAGGAAAGAGGATGACTTCTGTTCTCATTGATTATCACCCTTGCCCTGTTTTCAGTGTCACCTGCGTAGCTATCCAGTGCATAGTGCCTCCAGGTAATGGGACTAGGGCTTTGAGTCTAAGAGTAGATGGCATCTCCTATTATCTTGGAAGAATAAGCTACAGTGAGGAGTTTGCCCCAGCATTCCTTTCACTTGTTGCAGCTGGTCTCCTTTTAACACTGACAGTGTCACGTGTCACAGAGATGAGCACCATCTATGTATTTATTGGAGACTTTGCCTGTAGTGGTGTCACCATCACCCGCTCCACTTTGCAGTGCTCAGCTCCTCTGCTCCCTGCTGGCGAGTACCGTGTGCTGGGCCTGGATGTCCCCAGGGGCTGGGCTTCCTCCAACCTGAGCTTCACCTCTCAACTGATGGTGACAGCTGTGCGTCACAACTGGGGTAAGTCATGAAAACTTACTGTGGCTTCTCCTTGGGGTACAGTGTGAGGGATTGTGGTGACTGGGTTTTGGGTTTTTTGGCATGAAAGGAAAAATTATGAATTAAAAAAAAAATAATCTTAGCTGGCAGTTGGCTGTCAGGTTCTGTCTTAAACTGAATTTTCTCTCCTTTCCCAAGGTGGCTTGAGTGGAGGAGCAGTTTACCTGCGTGGAACTGGGTTTTCCCCAAGGAAGACTTCGGTCACTATCTGTGGCACCCCCTGTGAAATGTTGGGCAACATGACAATGACTGACCTGAGCTGTCTTGCTCCATCTCTCCAAGGTCAGCTAAGAATCAAAACCTGGCCTTGTTTTAAAAACATCCCCTAAAATCATACCTTGACTCAAAAATTAGTATATCTCATCCCAGGAAAATAGAGAGTAGCAGCATCCCTGGTTAAAGGAGAGGAGTCGATATAGCATTGGCTTCTTGTTTCTGAGCTCAGTCCAAAGACAGTTGCTATCAGGTGGAGGTTTTGTGTCAACAACCATAGACTTTGGACTAGATCCACCATGTGCTTGTGGTCACATAGACTTTGTGGGTGTATGAGATGTGCATGACCTGAGCAGTTCCTTACGGCAACAATTCTTTGGGAAAACTGTCTTGTAAGGTGTACATGAGGACTGTAGAGTTGGATACCCCAAGTGTGCCTTGAACATCATGGCCATCTTAGTGAGCTGAGCTCCCATAAATGCCTTTGTTCTCGTATTTTGTGTTTTGGCTGCATGGTGGGACAGCTTCAGGGGGGTAAGGAGGTGGGAGGGAAAAGAGTTAATGACTGGGAGGGTGGAGAAATAATGTACTATGGCCAGTTTGGAAAACTGGGGATGAGGATTTGAATTCCTTGAGAGGAAGCTGGAATCATCTCACAGTCGGAGCATCCTCCTTAACTGGAGAGAGACAGTAGGTAATGATGCCATGATTTCCAGCTCTCTCAAAGAGAGAAATAAACCTGCCTCAATTTTGGAGGAAACTCTTGGAAATGGAGACAAGATGTATTTTTCTCTCTCTCCTACTGGCAGATCAGAATTAGGCTTCTAAAATCTGCAGAAGGAAGGATTTAACATTTTTAAATCTCACGTGCTTTGGTGCTGCAGCACTTGGTAGCAAAACACTTCAGCCCCTTCATAGTTCTGCTGCTGAGAGAGCATCCCAAGATCTGCAGAAATATTTGCTGTTCTGTGGCCATCCAGAGATCCATCATCCAGATGACCAAAGATCCATGACCTCTTATCCTTTGTGGACCTGGAAGAAAGGTGGCAGTAGGGGTGTCCTTCAGTGTAAATTGCCATGGTCAGAAGTTGATTAGATTAGTTGCCGAGAAGCCAGTCCAATGTGAAATTTTGAATAAGGATTGGGACAAGAGGCATCCAGGGTTCCTCTTCAGCCTCACTTATTCCAAAGTTCTAAATTTCCTCTTGTCATTTTGAATGGTTCCTTTCCTCATCCATTGGGAATACTAAGAAACATGGAAGGGGGAAAAATAAGGGCTTTAAAACCCAACCACAAACAATCAAAAGGACACAACAAGAGGTTATAAAGGCTTGATCATTTATTTTTTTTAAAACAATATCCGAACACAGTCCACACAACTGCTTACTATTAATTTTTAAAAAGAAAGATGATGTGGTACTGGAGTGCAGGGAAAACAATAAATCAGCAGAACACAAAATAGGAAAGTCTGGTTATCGCAGGAAGAACAGCAGAATAAAAAGTGATCAAACTGATCCAAACTGTGAAAACATTAGTAGTTGTGTTCAAAATTCCCTGAGTGGTAGGCGGCAGAGGGAGCCTGGGGAAAACCATCTTCCAGGCAGGACCACGATGCATGTTGCTGACACTAGATGTCAGCAAGTGAATACCGATTGCTGCCCACTTGCTGGTTGCGTTTCTGGAGAGAGGATGGGAAAGATGAGTTGGCTCACTAACCGAAGGGACACAGGCACTATTGCTTTGGGGCCGGTTACAAGAGAACCCCTCTCTCCCCTGCCCTGGATTTTGCCATGTGCAACCTTTAAATCTCAGTAGTTGAGTTGCAAAAATGTACAACCTAGTCTAGAGGGAGGTGTCCGTGCCCATGGCAGGGGGTTGGAAGTTGATTATCTCTAGGGTTCCTTCCAACTCAAACCATTCCATAATTCTCAGTCAATGAAGTCTTTACAGGAAAAAGTTATTTATTTATTTTTCACATTAAAAAAAATAATAAAAATCCTTTGGAGGCAGCTTAAATCCATGTTTGCCAGGCTATTTGTACTCCCCGAGACAGTCATATTCAGCCTGTGCCCATCTGCATGTGGCATTGGTGAATCTGTATATTGGGCAAGATGCTTTGCAGACCGTGTTCCTCCTAATATTTAAGGGATTTACCCCTCCACACGCTGTTTAGGGCATGAGTTGACTTATTAAGAGCAGTTAGTCCTGTCTCACCTCGTGGTTTACACGCTGCTCTTTGCCTGGGGTTGTTTGCCACTTGGCACTCACGCATCCAGTGCTCAGACCTTTCTTTCACAGCCTCAGTGACGTGGGAGAGGTGGTGAAGTGACTTTGGGGATGCAGGACCACAAGCCACAAAGGAGATGGGAGACACAGGTCTGTAGTGCCCCAGGGCTCCTTCAATGCAAAGGCTGGTGCAGCTGGGGTTGGATGCTTGTCTGACATTTCCCAGCGTTGAGCATGGACCGGGTGATGAGAAGTGAAGAGTTCAAGCTGCATTTATTCTGTTACAGCAGGCTGTGAAGCATAAACGCCTCCCCTCTGGCACTGGGGGATGTCAGGTGGCAGCTCGCTGCCCTGGGGTTTCAGTGTTGGGTCATGTTGTGTCTGGTCTGCTTAAGATTAGAGATGTTCACACGGGAATCCCCAACAGGTCCATCTAGCGTATTCGTGTGATCAAATCCGCAAGGCAAGGCTCTGCAGGTAGGAAGTGTGACTTCTTTCCTGTTTAACAGACAGTTTTTTAAGACACGAGGAATCATTGGGCTCAACAGGATCCATCCATAAGCCTTCCCCAAGGGGTCTTCCTTAGGAATGGGTGTGGAGCAGGGTTGCAGCAAAGTTTCGGTTTGATCGTTGGCAAGATCTGGTCATGGTAAATACTGAAACACGTTCAGTCTAGGGCATAAGGAATAGGAGAGCAAGCCTATGCTCTTTCATGAAAACTGTGATTTTTCTGCAGCTTGCAAAAGGCAACATCAACACAGACCTATAATTTGAGTTTCACCCTTAAAGCTTAAGAAAATTAGCAAAATTAACAAAACCACACTCCTTTGGAGGAAAAATAAAACCAAAACCAACAAACCCAAACCAACCCACAAGTCCTTAAAGGTCTGACAAAGAGATAACTGACTTGGTCCCAGGAGCACTCTCCTTCACTTGTTCTTGCTTTGTTACTGGTGTCTCAGCGCTGTTGATGAATGCAAATACAGCTGTGGATTCTCTTCAGCACAGGTTAAATTTGCAGAACACATGGTTAATGTCAGTGGGATGGGATTGCGCTGCTGTGAAAGATGGGAAGACTGGCAGGAGGCTTGAGGCAGGTGAGAAAGCAACTGAATATTCATGTTAGGTTATATTAGGGTAAGTACCATGTAGAATCGTAGAATAATTTGAGTTGGAAGGAACCTAACCATTTTACCTAAATTTTGCAGTAAGCCAGTACCTGAGGTTGTCCGTTTGACATTGGGGTGAGGTGTAAAGAAGACACCTTTAAAAGGGAGTGAACTGATAGGCAGATCCGTCAGGGAAAAAGTGGAGTCTGATTTGCCCGGTTGGATCAGCATGCTTGGAATAGCAGATCTAGCTTTAGGGCTTTGATTTAACAGCTCTTGGGATCTTTGTTAGAGAGCCAACTGTTAGCTGAATTATATTGGTAAAAGTGGATGTGTAGGGATTAGATTAAAGGCTAGAAATGAAATGAGGCTTGTTTAAAAGGAAGAGAGACACGGCTTGGTGGAGTTCTTCTTATGGGGCAGGAAGGTAGAGAGGAGTTTCGGTTGCAGCAGAGCAGATGTACGAAGAAAACGCGCCAAGTTAGGGCCTAGGGGGACTAGAGCCAGGGAAATGAGGTGATTCATGTGAGTAAATACAGAAGATATGAGAAGGATGGATTGTGGCAGTTGAGGCCTCAGTAAAAGCTATGGGCTCTGACATTTGTTATGGGGATCTAACTAAAGACCCTTCTATTTTTCGAATCTGGAAATGAAATTAAGAAAGGAAAAGAAAACAAATATGCATATTGATTACACAGCAGGAACGTTCTGACAGTGAGATCTATGAGGCAGTGGAATGGATGCTTGCGAAGTCACCTCTTGGGACTTCTGAAACTTGTCTGTGCTAGATGAATGTCTCCTAGGGAGCAATTCTTCATAGGCAGAGGTTGGACTTGATGACCTTAATAGGTTTTTTTTTTTTCCCCTCTCACTTTTCTTTATTTTTTTTCTTTCTTTTCTTTCTCTCTCTCTCTGCCCC
>VXBW01006865.1:216132-346880 GCA_013400375.1 Thinocorus orbignyianus
GGAATATGAATTTAATCTGCCTTCTAAATGCAGAAAAGAAAAATACAGAAAAATTGTGAGCTCTCTCTCTGAAATTGCGAGCAGATGAAATGCTAGGTTTTAATATTTCAAAAAATACCTTAAACATTAAACAGCTATAAACTTTTCAAAAATGCTCCGTATGAAATAATGATGTTTAGGAAAAAGTATTAAAAGATTTAACGTAGGAAATATAGCATTTTTGTATTTTTACCATTTCAAAAATAATTTTCAGAATTTCCTAGGAGCCAAGGCACTCATTGTCAATGACACTTTCCCAGCAAACAAGATGACTTTTGAACATACTGAAATTTAAAAAAGCAAACAAAAAAGTTCATCCCTTTCTGGATAAATTCCCATTGATTGTGCTTCTGATACTTGAAAAACACTCTTGGATATCACAGTGCAGAGTGTAATACTGTCCACAGACAGGTTCATTACAACTGTTTTATTAGTTCAGGAGTAATGAAAATTCTCCAAAAGTCTCTACATGCTCAGGGTTTTGAGAGAAACAGTTTTGATCTTTGACGTGGTTTATTCCTTAAAGGGCTCCTTTTTAAAAAATTTTTAAAACTAAACATTTGGACTGATCTGAACTTTAGTGACAGTTCACTATTTTTATTTTTTTTAAGGATTTTTGTCTGGGTTTAGAATAAGAAAACGAAATCTTTTTCACACCACCTGTTCCTTAAATGTACCTCAAAATAAATCAGCTGCTCCCATTACACTAACTACCCCATCCATGGAATCAAAGTCGGATCAAGTCTCTAGTCACATTCAGGTACAAAGCAAACCTGGAGATCCCAGTTCACACAAGTTCCCCTGTGGCAATGTTTTCACTAAACCTATTTCTGGATTTCAAAGCTGTGATAGACCTCTAAATTGTCATATCCTCCTGGTAAAAGATTTGTACCTTACTCCTGATCTGTAAACCATGGTCTATCTTCCCCAGAAGAAATGTCCATGTGCTTATTTTATGCCTTATATTACCTTCTCCCTGGTGGAGTAATTTTGTCCTAAAGATCATCCTGATGCTTGATGCACAAAGGAGGGTACATGCTTGCTCACTTAAAGCAAAAGGGGATGAAGGAGTTGCATGGAGACCTACCTGTCCTCAAAATGGATGTACCAAAAGGGAGGTTGGGATATGCACATTGGGAATCCACAGTGCCAAATGTTGGTTGTTAAAATCTGCTTAATGGCAGCTGTGCTTAGACTGCGTTGGGTTATTTCCCTCCGTTCTTGTCTTTGTAGCACCTTTGGCCATCCTCTGCGGCCTGACACATTCTTCTGCTGACTGCCGAGAAGACAGAGCCACCTTCATTAAATGTGATGTCCAAGTCAGGGTGGGTTCCTATCACCAGATGGGATCTGTGTCTTACCTGTACATCTGTGATGACAGCCCACCTCAGTGGCAGCGGAGGGACATCGGACCACCCTGGAGACGTTTTGCTGGGATCTTTGCCAGGTTAGTGCTGCGTCTCTCCAACACCTGAGTGGGCCCATCTATGGCCAACATCCCCCAGCAGGTATTCCACCTTTTGAAGAACTGGTCCAGAAAGACTGAAGAAGCAAATTTCTAATTCTTAGGTCTCTGTCTACAGAGCAATTTAGCCTTGAGACCACTAGAGAGCTCCTCTGGGTTGTGAAATTCGCTCCTTGTTTCTATCAAACCATCTTTAGTCCCCCCCTCCTTCCCTCCCATCTTTTTAAAGTGTTTGAGAGACATCAGAAAATCCATCTCGTAAACAGCCTGCTTTGTTCCTTCTTAGGTTTTAATATTTATCTTCTGATCCAAAGCAACATCTGGTGGATGCCAATGGGGAAAAAGATTAGGCATTATGAAAAGCAGAAGACTTTTTTATTTCCCCTTCCCCCTTTTTCCCCCCCAACTCCTTCCTCTCTCCAAGCAGTTTCATGAGTAAAAAGTCACAGAGTAAATTCAGCAGGCTGTGCAATATTTACTCAGCAAGGGTACTCAGGCACTTACTCAAGGTTCAGGTTTTGCAAATCCAAGCCCTGGTTGCCCAGGAATATAGATTGGTACCGTTGCCTTTAATGGAGCAGTGGGGATCCACACCTGCAGAGCATTTACTCCTGAGAGTAAGAGGGAGGTCTGAATTAAGGAATAAACAGGTGAAAAAAACTTTCCAAACAATATTAAACAAACAGGGAATTGGAATATCACTGCGATACATTGCCCATGTTTTTCTTTACATGGCAAACCCCTTTTTTTTTTTGGCTGGTGCATGATGCTATAGCCCAGGTATTTCAATGGAGTTGCAGAGATTTGGTCCTCATCCTTATTTGGTCCTTATGTCACAGCTGATGTCACGAGTCACCAGAGGGAGTTCTGGATGCTCAGTGTTGATGGAGGAGAGCCAACTGGCATTTACTGAACAAAGACAGCAAGACATGAGTTGCACAATTTTATAATTTTCTTTTTAAAAATATTAAAAATGAATATATTTTCTTTAAAAAAAGGATGATGCAGAGCATCTGCCTGTCAGTCTGTCATTTCCCCCCCACCAGCTTTTGAGCTCTGATAAATTTGACCTGGGTTTCGTAAAGGATGGATATCTTAAAAATTATGAAATTCTTGGGCTGCTTAGGAAGTTTAAAGAGTACCGATTTTGTTTTCTGGTGAATTTATTTCTAAACTGGGCCTTGCTGAAGGGGGGAAGAGCCAAAGGTGATTGATTGATTTCAGATGAGTTTCCTGATCTGAAAAATCTGGGGAGAAGCAGAGGAAGAGGGAGTTCGAAGTTATCCAAATTACCTATGTCAGAGCTTCTGAAAACATTTTATTTTTTTTTCAAAGTTCAGTTCAAAAAAATGTTTAACTTAAAAATATTAATGGAATTTGTATCCCAAAGTGTTAGAGAATTAAAACGGTCAAATGAGAAATGAACTGTTTGGGGAATTCTTTAAATAATGCACATTGATGGCTGTAATAATAATAACTAACAATAAGAAAAATGTAAAAAAAAGATATGGATTTGAGTTCTGAGCCAAGTGTTCAAGAGTTAAGACATTTGTCCTAGGATAGGGACAAGACTACTGAAATAATTCCTGGCTTAACTGCGCATTAAATCTCTCTTATAATTCTTTCTTACAGTTTTCCAGTGGTTTGAATAAGATTTCTGATCAAGTTTGCGCTATAGTCTCGACTTTATATACACGTAGTGGTAAATACATGTTCCTTAAGAGAGGTGCAAGGTTTGCCATTAAACATCACTGCTACTGAGATACATTCCTGAACTCCCTTTGACAAATCACCCCTCCTTTTCTTGCATTTCCTTTAAATGCTGCAATTTGTTCACAGTTTTCCAGCATCAAGGTTTCAGGATGCAGTTACTAGAGGAGAGGGAGGAATTGGCTCCTCGCCTACAAGAAAAGCTTGTTAACTTTTTGTGAAAAGACGTGAACAGCCACTCGGAGGTCCTTGTACTGACTTCAGCTCCTGGTGAATTGGGTCCGTGCCCTGCATCTAGCCAACAACAACCCTCTTCAGCCTTTAAAACTTGTTTAAAAGATGCATTTTTGTCTTGTAGCATTAAGAAGAAGTACTATGCAGTCTTGAAAGATAGCCCAGTGCGTTGAATTATTGTGCAGGACAAGAGCAGTTCTCAAAGTGTTGCTATCAAAAGCAAGCGTAGTTCCCTACGGCTGGCTTTTGATTATTGATACAGCAGAGGGAAAGGTTCATTTAAATATAGAAATAAAAATTCACTGTTAAAAAGGTTCAGCTACTTGCAGAAGGCTTCTTTTTTTTAAAGTAGTTTCTAATGCAGCGACTTCCTTTAATGCTTTAACCCTGAAAAAGGGCAACAAAACAAATAGCCCCTAAATACATTGTCAGAGCAGCTCTTGGCTTGTACAGTGGGCATGGTTTGAAGACTTCAGCTTCATCAAATCATCCTGTTTTTCATCCTCCCAACAAAGCTCTGCGTGTTGGCTCTCCAACTAGGTCAATTTTTGGTAGAGCTTAGATTCCTAACTTTGGCATTTTAGATGTTTGTGTTAGAGGGGGCTTTCAGGGAACCTGGAGATGTCTAAAAATCATGGTCCTGTTTACCTGATCCTCTATTTTGTTGAGTAAATCACTTTATGAACTCTGTCTTTTCTTAGCTATTCAGAGAAGTGGTATAATTTCTGAGCTACGTCGCTGCCACTATAACTTATCTCCTTCCCACAAGCTGCAGATGTGTATCCCGTGGTGGGGTGGGAAGGAGAGGAGGGGATGAAGGATCAAATGGCAGCGGAAGGAATGAAAAGTGAGATTGCATTATCCCATCCTGATCCAAAGGCTGTAGAAGGAAATTGGGAAGTTTCCCCTTCGTTTTGAGGGATGTTGGAAACTATAGCTCCCCGTAACGAAATGCTACAGAAGTCAGCAGCAAGATCAAGGGAAAAAAATATTTCCTCCCTACCACCTTTTTTTAATTTATTTATTACTTCTTCCCCCTATGCAAGGAGAGGCTTTAGAGCAAATGTCTGTTGGTATAACTGGCACATATATCGAATCTGCTTAGTCTGGGCTGTTAAGTAAGTTTAATTAATTTACTAAGTTAATGTTCCAACGCTAGCAACAAAGCATCATTGCAATCAGCTGGGTAGCAGGAATTGGAACCCCTAAATGAGCTCATTTTTTCACAGTTGGAATTAGGGACCAGTTAGCCAGTTGTGTGGTTTTTCCAATTTCTCCACTTGCCCTAGGGGAGTTGCAAGTTATTCATTCCCTATTGCTAAGTGTGAGTAAGATGGGGAGGGGGGAGACACGAACAAACCCTACTCCATGTAGGAGTCCATCTTTGATCCTAGCACTGCTGATTCCCTGGCTGTTCTCTGCACTTATCTTCCTGCCTGGGTCCTCAAATGGCATTTGCCACTATTTGTAATAGTTTGGGGGAAGCAGAAAAGGCATCACTGAGAGATATTTACTGCATGTATTTTCATCCTGAGTGTGTGCAGATAAAGGGGGGAAAAAACAAATAAACAATAAAAGAATGGAAACAAAATTACAGAAATTTGCAAAGTTTGACAAATGGTGGCCAGGAGTTGCCACAAGCTAATGGCTTGCAATGATTAATAAGAGTAAAAATAATTGCATTTCATTAAGATTGATGACACCCCATTTAACCTCCCTTCTCGTTTCAGCCCTAAAGTGGAAAGAGATGAAGTTCTCATCTATAATAGCTCCTGTAACATTACCATGGAAACTGAGGCAGAGATGGAGTGTGAGGGAGCTAATCAGCCAATTACCGCCAAGATTACTGAGATATGGAAAAACTGGGGCCAGAACACTCAGGTATAATCAAATCTTTTTTACAGACTGATTCAAACAGCTTAAAATTAAATTTGTAATATTGTGTACATTTAAAGGGAGGGGGGAAAAAACAATTTAGGCTGAGCTGCTGCAATATATAATATTAAATGCTTTCCAACTTTGAATAGCAGTTCTAATGCGGTGCAGCTGAATTAATGCTTAACTATGGTTAATCATGTATTTTATGAGACATAAATGAGCTTTACCTTATTTTCTAGGCAGCATGTATCTTTTTTAACACTCTCCTTTTTTATATATAAATTCAAAGTCTGTTCTGAAAGTGTTATTTTACTGTTACTTGAGGAGAAATTTTAACCAGGAGATACAGTTTCAGCTTTCTGGAAGAGATTTAACACTAAGCATTTGGGCATCTCTGCTTATATTTGGGGTTCACCCCTCTTCAGTATCTGAAGTAAAATGGGACAGTCTTCCCAGTGCTATGTGTTAATAAATCCATAAACATAACATTCAAAAAGCGTTAATTACAGAAACTATGACTTTGAACTAACGTCGTTGTAAGGCTCTGCCTAAAAATGCTCATTGCAAACCTAAAATATCATTTTAGAGCCCTTGGGGTGGGTGTTGTAGAGCTTTTATCGTAGAATCATAAGATGGTTTGGGTTGGAAGGGACTTTTAGAGGTCATCTAATCGAACCCCACTGTGATGAGTGGGGGGTGTTGAGCTAAATATGGGGTTGTGCCACCTGTGAGAAGAAATTCAGTGGGGCTGGATACTTGGGGATCATCAAATAACCCTTTGTCACCATCCTTTCCTAAATGAGTAGCTCCTGAGAAGTGGTGGAGACCTAGCACAAAGTGGTAGTGGGGAGAGTTGCACACCTGACTTATCAGACCAAATGCTGGTTTTTGCCTTGTGTACCAAATTATCATGAAGTTAGCTTAGAATGGTTGAGACCTAGGAAACTGAGGTTGGTTTCTTCAGGACTGATATTAAAGCTATCGTACTAGTTTTTAACTCTGCTTACAATGATGTTTCCCTTACTCCACCACTCCAGAAGAAGCTGCTGTGTCCTAGCAGAGTAATTTTGGTGTGTAGAATCTAGCATCAGATTCTAGATATTTTACTAAAAGTCTCTGAATATTTTCCCTGCAAATCTACTTTAGGTGTGTGTTACTATTGCAGCTGAGTATTGTAAAATGCAGTTGCTTTCCTTTATTCTGTCTTTTTAAGTCTGTCCTTGATCTGTGAAGGAAGATCACATGGAGCCTTTTACCTGTTATGCTTGGGGTTGGTTTTTTAGCTAGTTATGCTACCAGAAACATGCCCAGGTAAGGAGATAGCTAAGCCAAAAGAGAAAATAAAATATTGTTAGTTGGCAGCTGCAGGAGGTCAGCAAAGGACAGTGCTCAGATGAGCATCAGAACAAGTGGTAACTACTCCTTTCATTCATATTCTCCTTCCCAAATGTGAGAAGGACATCTCTACCACCCTAAAGACTGGGCTGTGGCATAAGAGGAGCTGTTACCTGCTGTTGACTGTGACCAGAACAGCTCAGCTGTGTCACAGGTCCCGTAGTCTTAACAATGAGATGATGACAGGTCGTCTTCTGACTCAGGTGGGGACAAGAATAGGAAGAAGTAGCGTGATTTGTCCCTGTAATGGTTATCCTCAGAGTGAGGAAAATGCAGGAAGTCCTAAGTGTCCTGAATGAATTAATTAATTCATTCAAGGAGAGCAGGATGAAACCAGCAGCGCTTTTAGATCTGGGATTTGCTGCTGCTTAATGAACCCAGCGGGTGTTTGGAATCATTTTATCCCTCTTCCCAAAACTGGCCTGGGCGAGCAGAGGTGGATGGGTGGGGAGTTCAGATAAATGGTTTCAATTTTGGTCCCTTTCTAGCTGACAGCATCCCGTTAAGATTTACGACCTGGTGCAGCATATGCATGCTTCACCGTAGAGGTTTAAATCATGTCATGTGAACTGGCCTTACCTTTCCAGTGGAAATAATGGTCCCCAGGTTCTGCACCAAGCAGTGAAATGCATTAATAGCACCACGTGCCTTAGGATAATGGTGCTATTAGCAGGCAGCACAACTCTGTGTGCAAGTAATGGGACTGCATCTCTTTATAATAACATCTGGCACTTCTGTTGCACTCTCATGCAAGGATCTCAAAGCGTTTCATAAAAAACAGACCCAATCCCTATCTGGTTTTCAGTGAAACCATGTTCTTGCTCAGCGTTATGTTTTCTGCTCACTCTTCTGCCAGCTGAATGGTGCCCGGGCAGGCTGATAACTCAGCAGTGTCTTGGCACAACTGGGCTTTGTGGGATGGTTGGGGTTGGGATGATTAGATGATGATGGAGTCAGGATTAGCTCCTGAATGGGGCATTAGAAGTAAGAAGGGGCATGGCAGGAAGGGTGACAGAGGCTTCTCAAGAGCATCTCAAGAGAAATGAAACAGGCATTGGCAAGAAAAGAGAATAACCTTGGTTCAGAACAGAAAGCTAAAAAGAAACAGCCAAACCTCAAAAGGCTGGTTCTAGAAGCTTGAGTCTAAGGGATACAAGCATTAGGATAAAGCCATTCTTTTCTTCAGTCTAAGACATCTAATAGGACCTGTCCATAATTCTTAATAAGGAAGAGAGTTATGTGGTTCATTGGGATTTAGTAGATTGGAAATGAGGGAAAAGTAGACTTGACTATGACAAGGTTTTGCAGCAGTATCCTGGTGGGAGAATGCTGGGCAGAAAGCTCGAGGGATGCCTTGGAAGGAACTTGGTGGCTGTATCAGAGAGGTTGAGTGACATGATACTCCTAGTAGCAGGAAGCCAGACCCCGTGGTGACCTCTTCCAGGTCTGTGTTTCTGTGATGCTTTTAGCAGCTCTGTTACCAATAGCTCACAGACAAAACCCGGTGACATTGAAGAGGAATTCATGCATAAGGATCCTGGTCCACAGCGAGCAGCAGAGCTGTCCATCAGCTTGATCTGCCTTCTTTTACCAGCAGGAGCCTTGCACTAGAAAGAACTCATTTTTTCTCTTACCTGACTGCAGAACTGTATCCAGACAGTGAATTCACCCTGGATCTCTATGTCAAACTTACTAAAAATTGCATTAAATGTCAGTTGTAACTCATGTAGGAATCAGACCTTAGCCATGCTGGTTGGATTTTGAATAACATATTGTCAGACCTACTCCTCCAAGTTTCTGGTCACATCCATAATATATCATATACATTCCCATGGCTTCCTCTCATCATCTGTTTGGACTGCAAGTGCATATGTAAACCAGAGACACCAGAATTACCAAATGAGCAGAGCAAACACCACAAGCACTCTTTCTCAGTGAATTAACGAGAATTGACATTATTTTATTGTATTAGATATAAAGAAACTCCAAATACCGGAAGATCACTGTAACTAGATACAAACTCTTCACAGGTGCATATTTTTCACCGTTTCTTTAACTACCTTTTTTTTTTTTTTCCCCCCCTCCTGATAAATATATAAAGAGAGCTATTTTAATGTATATTAAAAGCTTAGTTCTAGATACCTTCATTTTTGTATGATCTGCATGAAGATAGCTAAGCTTAATTCTACAGGGAAAAGAACTCTTCCACTTCTGATTTCAACATAACTTTGCTTGAAAAATGGACTGTTGCTATCATTGAAAGTTAGAAGGTTATTTCTTTCAAATCCTGGCCATCCTAATAGCGTTGTGCATGCTGGTCCCTTGAGCCACTCACTTGAATTTATGGTCCGGATTAAATCTCTTTGAAAACTTTTGGGTAAGATTCTCAGCCAGGGAAAATGGCTATATTTTCTGGGAGGTGATACAACACCCACCACTTAAGTTTTGTCCCTTCAAATCTGGTCTCCAAGCTGTTGCTTGGAGTTGCAATCTGAGCTGGGCTCAGTTCTAGAGGATCCCCAAAATTTCTAGGAGCTTCAAGTTGCTGACTGGAGGTCTGTGAGTTGCATGGCAGACTTCATGAAGCTTGAGTTCACCAACTTGGCCTTTTCCTGGGGTCTGGTATATGCGTGGTAAACCCCTAGAGAATAGGTTTTATGGCTTTCTTTAGAAACTGATTTAGGCCTTTGCCTTGCTTTGTGTTTGAAGTGCTTGCCCCTGTACAACTTAATTAGGTCACACAAAGTCAGCAGCAGGTCTCTGCCCCACTGTTGCAGTCGGCGTCATTAGTGTTTGTAACTTGGTCTATTATTATCTAAGGAAGAGTTGCAGAATTATTTTTGTATGAGTATATAATGCAATTTAGCCTACCAAAAGGAGGAGGAGGGAGAAGGGAAGGGGGAAAAAAATACAGCACCGATTGTATATCCCACAGGACTTAATTAGTTCACAGTTTCACGATAACGCTGGATAATGGGAAGATATGAATTAAATAATAAAGGGAAAAGAAAAGTTCTAATGCTCACTCAGTACCTGTCCACTTCCACCTCGGCTGCATAATGAGATGTCAGCTACCCTGACACTGATGAGACGTGCAAAACACACTGATAACACGCGTAAAGGATGCTCATGGGAAGGTTTGACCAGGCTCGGATGTCTCCAAACCCATTATGCTTAGTGAGCCTTCAGATTATTATTCCGGATCACTGGACCAGACCTAATCATCAGGCAAGCATGCTGTTTGAGCAGCGTTTCCCTGCTCCTGCTCTCCCCCCTCCTCTGGCCCAGATGGGTGATATAACATTCATCGGAGGGCAGATGCCATGTATATTAAGTCAGTCGTAGGGAAGCTGAACTGGTGTACTAGTGAATCTTCTCCAACCTAACCCTCGAGGGGGTCTCTATTAAGAAATAGAAGGCTAATAAAAAATAACTTGCTAGATAAAAATGCCACCCCTGGATTATGGCTCTGCCTGGGTATGCTGTGCTGCCTTTAGTTTGTTTTTAAATAGGGCATTAAGGGAAGGTCTTGAGATTTAAAAAGTAGCTTAGAGTATTGAGGATCTGTGAATTCTTAGCAAGGTGATTGATAATGGGGATAACTGCTTTGTTCACTTCTCAGCACAAAAAGAAAGTGAAAAACCCCACAAAATCTGTCTCTGAGATGTGCACGCTCACCTACAAGACCCTCACTGTTCAGCTTCTACTTAATGTAATCAGGGCTAGCTCTCCAAATCCCTTGGATTCCTCTGCAGATCTTAGAATCATCATTTCCTCTCTTATTTCCCCCATTTACCACCTCTCCAGATGCCATGGTATTTGGAGGTGAAGCAGGAGATGAGATAATTTTGCCCATTGGAGATGTTTGGTACTTTATATAGGTGGCAAATCCTAGACAGCTTTCTGGGGGACATAAAAGGCTCTCTGGAAGCATGGAGTACTCTGGATATAAAGGGCTGTTACTTTATTTTGCACAGCAGGACTGACGTTGAATCTCTTGATCGTGTTGCCCATCTGTGAGGGTTACAAGTGACGGGAGGTGACTTTCCCTTCCAGGGCCAGCAGGCTTTTTGGGCTCCACGTGGTAGATGTGTGATGCACTTTCACTCTTAATTTTAGTGCCATCCTAGTGTTCTGTGAATGTTTGATGGGTGCATTTTTGATGGTTGGTTGCCCCTGCTTGTGGACACATGTAGGCCTCCTGTTTGTGGTCAGACGTTTTTTGTAAGCATTTTCTGTTTAAAAAATAATTAATTAAATAAAATCCAGTGTCTAAGAGTCAAGGCGGAGTATTATCTTTCAAGCTTCTTTGCCTTCAGAGCCCTGATGTACTTGACCTACTCTCCTTCTCCTATGCTGTCCTTTCATTCCTGGAGCAGCAAAAGCTTCCAGAAAGGGCAAGTGATTCCCTCTCTTCTTTTTCCAGTGTTCTTCTGTCCTGTAATGTTCATGAAGACAACCACTGTACCAATTTGAGACTGGTTAAGCAGGGTATGGATGAAACAAGCTATTATTGAGGATGGATAAATTCTTGTTGGAGTGGGAGCCCATGAATGAGCCCTGGCAGCCAGTGCTAGTAGAGATGCTAGAGTTTTCTTCACTGAAAGGGTTATTAAGCACTGGGACAGGCTACCTAGGGAAGTGGTTGAGTTCCCATCCCTGAAGGTATTTAAAAGATGTGTAGACATGGTGCCGAGTGTGGGAAATGCCAGCTCACATGTAGAATGTAAGAGAGGACAAAGTCATCAAAGCAAAGGTTAAAAACAAAGTGTAAAAGGGGTTTATTAAAAATTTATGAAACAGCAATAGATGCACAAATTCTCTTTTCATTTTTAGGTTTATATACATTTTATCCCAAATGCTTATGTTTCTCTCTCCCCTTTCATTGGTTGAGAAGTTAGAGCTCACGTCCTTCCCAACCGCTTAACGTATCAGAGATTGAATTTACAC
Organism: Thinocorus orbignyianus; assembly: GCA_013400375.1. Taxonomy (NCBI): domain Eukaryota; kingdom Metazoa; phylum Chordata; class Aves; order Ciconiiformes; family Thinocoridae; genus Thinocorus; species Thinocorus orbignyianus. The sequence continues at coordinate 227,804 of VXBW01006865.1, forward strand.
CTTTTTACCTTGTAAGTTTTTAACACCCCTACTCCAAGAAGTCATTATCCTAAACATGCCTTTGGTCAGTTGATTAGACTAGGAGTTGTCCCACAATTTTTTGCCCCCTTCTACTGTCCGCTCTTAGTAATTACAAGCACTTTGGTGGTCGTTTACTTCATCAGGTGGTTGTATCTTCCTCTTCATCAGTTGTCCTCTAGATGAACCTAGCCCACTTAGTAGTCTTCACAGTCCTTCTGATGATCTTATGTCCAATCCTGGTTGTCTTCAGCCTTGGTGAAACTCCCCTATTCTTTAAGTTCCTGTTTTGAAGGTTGCTTTTTCCCCCCTTTGTTTCCTTTGCCCAGGTAACATCCTTTCCTTTACTCAGATAGCATTCTGCTGAACATAATATTCACACACAAGGATATTGATGGTTTATCAGGAAAAGTAGAGTCTCGTGGACTGGCCATCTCTAGGTCCCTTTCAGGATGTACATCCAAAGTCGCCGAAGCAAATCTTTAAACCCGTTTCTCACATGAGGGATATGGTTCAGTGGTAGGTTGGCAGTTCTAGGATAACAGTTGGGCTTGATCTTAACAGTCTCTTCCAAGCAAAAATGATTCTATGACTTCCAAGATGAGGCCGTCAAGTTTATCCTTCCTCCCCCTTGGTGCAAGGGAAGCAGTGCCACCTGCCCTTCATTCGTGTATTGTGGAGATGGATGTTAAAAGGTGCTTCAGAGCAGCATTCTTTCCTCACTTTCCTTACCTTAAAAAGTTCACAGGGGATGCAACAAAGCAGGTTCCAGCTTGTAGCTTGTTTGTAGCTCCCATTTTCTCAACTTGAGGGAGAATTAGAATAAAATATGATATTTCATTACTGTGTTTCATCCCTTTAGATGCTGTAAAATCCCAGATTCCTTTATTTGGACATAGTGATAACATCTCACAGAAGCTGGGGAATAGTTTCCTTTGACTACAGCTTTTTTGGGAGCATCCTAATAACACCTGACATTATGGTTTCTTGGGCTTTGAGTAGGGCTCTTGGGTGCTTTGGAAGCACAGATAGCCAAAAATAACCACATTACACAGGATGGGGTGTCAGGAGTAGGGCTAGATGAAATTATTTTAAAATATTTTCTGTGTGTTTTTTTAATGAATATGTACTTTTAACAGCAGAACAAACCCGCCCTTGCATCTCCGTGTTCCCTATTTCTTAACCTCCTTGCTTGATGACAGTGCTATTTCCAGAGGCGGGGGCAGAGAACGCAACAAAGCCAACCCAGATTTGCAAGCCTCCCGGAAAGGAAACGGTGGAGTCCATAACGATCTAATAAAAATAAAAGCACAAAGCTAGTCTTGGGGTGCGGATGCTATCAGAGCAGAGAGAGGGACCATCTGCAAGGTTGTTAAGATGTAGAGAACCAAGATGGCCTCCACAGTAACCACAGGCAATGTGAAGAGATAAATGGTTGACCCGAGTCCGTGTCAGGCTAGGATTGATGCCACTATCAGCCCTAGTGCCTTTGCAATGATTTTTTAAAAAATCTCTGATAGAGTGTGTTATCTAGTTACTAGCACGAGGGCAATGGCCTGGAGGCAGCCAGGAGGAGGGGGTAGGAAGAAGGAGAGGAGGAGAGAGAGAAAGAATAAAGGTCATTCCAGGAGGACAATCTCTGTTGGACTAAATGAGAAAATAAGGGCCTTGCTCTGAAAGGGGGAGGTAAATAAATAAATAATAAAAAAAGGTGGCTGCTAGGTGTCTGAGAAAAGGATAAGCAAAATTGTTCCTCTTTTTTCCTCTTTTTTTCTTCTCTCTTTTTTTTTTTTTTTTTTTTTTTGTTTTTTTTTTTTTTTTTTTTTTTTTTTTTTTTTTTTTTTTTTTTTTTTTTTAAATGGGATTGGCCTTGGGCTGCAAAGGAAAATTTAGGAGATGTGCTTGTGTTGTGGTGTTTTGGTGTTTTTTTTTTCCTCTTTAACTTTTTGCTTTCTGATTTGAGGTTTAACTCTTTCCTCTCCTGCTGTCAGGTCAAAAAAGAAGGGCTGAGCTGTACCTTTCTCTCCCCCCACTGTTTTGAAGAGCCTCTTGAGGTTTCTTTTTTTTTTTTTTCAATTGCACCATCTTTCTAGTACCTCTGTGGAGATTTCATCTTAAATTGTATGTGCCTTTGCAGGGAACCCTCTTTTCCCCATCATTCCTACTACTGCACTAGAGGTGCGTTGGGAGTTGCCCCCAGGATGGGATGCTGATACCCCCAGGATGGGATGCCAAGCCCGTCCATAACCTGCAGCACATCAAAACCTTTCCACTCACATTTAAACACACCCATGTGAAATCAGAACTGAGCATGGTTCAGTTTAATGAGAACCATTTTCCTTCTCCCCTCCCCTGCTCCTTATTCCTGCTCCCCACCCTTCAAGGAAAAACAGATTCAGAGTAAAAAGTGTCGTTTTGGAGGTGCTCCTCCAGGGAATGGAAAGCAAATCTTTCCCTTCTCACACAAAGAGATGGCTTGAATTAAGGTCAAGACGGTGCGGGGAAGACTTCCTGGGGGTCTGTGGGTGCTTTTTCTCTCCTCTTGCTCAAAGGCTCTTGCACAGTCTTGCTGCTGTTTAATTATGACAGAGACTCTAATTGACTCCTTTGGTGTTTAGGCAGTTTTGGAAGTGGAAGGATTGCCTGCAGTTGAAAGCGTGGCTCTGGTACTCCATCTGTGGGACTTTATTGATTTGTGGGAAGGGGATGGGGGTGTTTAATGCCTTGGTTTGTGCTGGGCTGCATGACCATGGCTCTGGGTGAAGTCAGAGGGGAGATTTCTCTATCTCCCCACCTTGAATTCAATTTGAAAAGGGATGAATTTGGAGACACACGTAGCCCCCAGACTTGACGTTTCTCTGCATTAGAGCACAGCTTTACATACAAGAGGGTCCTAGGTGTGAGGTGGGCTGAAGATGCTTTGATTTAATCTCGCAAAGCATTGATCCCACACCAGAGCTTTGGTATATGTTGGGTGTTGTGGTGGCTCCATGTTCCTGCAAATCACTCCTAATGACTGGTGGTTTATTCACATTTATGCAGGTGAAAAGCTTTCTGCAAGTACACAAAATCATAGAGTTCTCTGGGACATTTATTCATTTTGATAAGAACTGGCAGTGTATGGGCCAATAACTCAGTTGGGCTGGTTATCAATTAGCTGTGGGTTGCAGAGGAGCAGGATCTCCTTATCGTTCTGTCTCTACAGTGTTTCTACCAGGTTGTAGTCTATACCTGAGCCTGGTGTAATGCCTCTCATTTATGGCATTTGGTGTGATGTGGGTGGTGGATTATACCTCTTCTACAGGGATGTGGCTCTAAAGAGCTGAGTTTGCCCCCAGCCTGGCCTCAAACCATGTGTGCAGGGTCAGGCTTCCCATCCAACCCAAAAGAAGTGAGAAGAACCCTTGTATATAGCATATGTGTGAGGGACACAGTTGGGTTTTGTTCTGTTTAGGAAAAAAAACAGGTAAATCCCGAGGACAACAAAAACTGAAAAAGTTTGCTCTTGCAATAAGCCAATGGTAGTGATGGAAAGATAATCATCCTGTATCGTGATTTCTTCTGTGTACAGACTTCAGAGTAAGAAGTCAAGATGAGTAGTATTTGTCATGTTGGTGTTTTTAAAGTTTGATTTTTCTCCTGTTTTGTTACTGTTAGTGCTATCACAAGGTTTTTCACGGGCTAAATAGTGTGAACTTTGTGTACAGTTAGATGACGAAAGAATTGCTTTCCTATTTCAGTTCAGAAAATGTCTACTAAAAAGAAAAAAATAAATAAAAAAATAATTGCTGCAGCAGGAGGAAAAAGCCAGCATGTTCAAGCACTGTGCCACAATTCATCTACTAGAGCTTTCCTTCTGTCTTTAAGGAAAGGGTTAATTTTATGTGATTGCCAGTTAAAAAGAGCTGTTTTCGTGATGAGTCTGTAATAGCTGGGTGATAGACTGACTTAACAACTGCTTGCTAAATGCTGGGTACCTTTTCCTGATTGGGAGCTCCTTAAGTGGAAGCCCCTCGTCTCCAATCTGTCCTTGTGAATAACTGCAGAGCAAAGGACTTGATTAAGGGATCGTAAGGCTACCTCGTAAAAACTAGCAAATAATTACAACAAGCATGGGAAGGAGTGGAGGGGATCGAGAGCTCTGTGGTCCCTGTGAAGAAAAGCAGACATCCCAGGGTGGGGAAGCATCAGGTGAAGTGGACGTTATAAACACTTTCCCTGTGCACGCTGCCTCTCCTCAATAAAGTGGCAGTTTAGCCCGTCTATGGCTTTAACAAAATATTCCCAGTTAACTCCATGGGTGGTGCAGGGCTGGGAGCTGTTAGCTCATATTCAGTTAAATTTCAAATGTCAGAGCTCATTAGCTGTGATTTTAGCCAAAGACAGTTTGCGAGGAGCTCGGTAAATTTGACTTCCTCAAATAAAATTGAGGAAAGAGATTGCCGTTTTGCTTGTTGATTTATTTTCCTGCTTTCACACATCTTCTCGGGGTCTGTGATTCTGATCAAGGGTCAGGCTGAGCTTCACCCACTTAGGGATTACAGTTCCTCTCTCTTTCACACACGGTCTCTCGCTCTTTCACTCTCTAAATCTCATTTATATGCCTTTTTTCCTCCTGAATTAACCTGTGTTTGGTGGATGGAAGATGCAGATTTTTGCTTTCAGTGTTAAGGGGGACCTTTCTCTGAGCTCACCAGCAAGCCCACATGGGCACGTACAGCAAGGCAGCATGGCTTTACGTGTCCAGACTGAACTCTACAAAGCTGGGTCAAGAGGTATGAAATAATTCTGTGTTACCTGGAGAGATGACTCAACCAAGATCTGTCTTTCTATTTTTTCCTGCTCCTGGCACTTAGCTCCTTGTTTTCTTGAGCCCCTCTGTGCCAAATAAATCAGAGCAGAAGGCGGCGCTGAGCAGTTGGTCTTGCCCTGCATGGTCTTTTTGGGAACTCTACTGGGGTCAGAACAGGGGAGAGTCAGGGAATGGAGTCACTGGAGATAAAAATGTGGCTTCAAAGTGGCAATGCTGCAGAAATTGAGATTTTTCCATGCAGGAAGGGCTGTAGTCACTAATCACTGGCATGGCCACAAGCCAGTGTTCATTTTTCAGGTCTGGGAGAGGCAACTGCTGGATTGCCAGGTACCTAAGAGACTTGAAGTACCATTGGGTAATAATTCTGGGTAAATTTCTCCAGGTGGTTACAGTCAGAAGCAGATTGGTCTCTTGGGGTTTGAACTGAGGGTCTTCCATCTCCTGTATGTACATCCTCATTTGGGTATGTACCCTAGGATGGTACCCACCTCTTGCTGAAATCAAATCTGTCTTTGGAAAATGCTACCAGGCACCCATCTGCATCCTTAAGCGCTTGAATGCATTCAGACATGGGGATAAGGATGTGCCAGCAAGGGTCCTTGGGAAAGGGACTCTGGATTTTATGTCCTGCCAAGCGATTAACAGGCAGACAAACGCGTGTGTGGGAGGGCAGCTAGTGAACACCATGAAGTGTACATTATTTCAAGGGATCTGCATTCCCAACAAAGATGAGCTATTACAGCCCTGCAAAGACAGAGGGATGGCTTCATCACTCAAACAGCAGCAGTTTGTGCTTTTAACTCAAAGGCCCTTCAGTTCAGAGGGCAGCGTCTTGGTCGAGAGGTTCTCCCTCTCACGCTAGCCTCTCATCTTCTTGTCTGCTTAAAATGAAGTTTGGGCTAAAATCTCTTGAAATGACAAGAGCAGTTACTGTCCCATACCGTGTGATGCCTCCCTTCAGTGGAGGCATAGCTGTTGGTGGTTCAGTACAAAGTGCACTAAATTAAATTCAGCTGCCTTCTGGCTTCCATTGCGGTGCTATCTGCACCCTTGCTAAAATCACCTGTATCATGTGCCCCTGTAAGTAAAGACTACTGAAAAAAAAATAGTAAAATTAAATAGGTGGAAGCACTGCTCCATTGAGAATAAATTCTAAATTTAGCTATGTAAAATGAATGTATTAAAGTGTACGTATCTGCTGTAGACATGTCATTTGGAAGGCATCTTGCATCAGGTAAGTTCTCCCCTGTTTGTGCAGCTCCTTGCACAGTAGGATCTAAGGGTTTATCTGGATTTATGGCAATTAGAAATAGACACCCTCGACTGCAGGGAAAACTGCATGGGTGTTCCCAGTCTTCTAAATGCCACTTAATGCTCAGATTCCCATTAGGACTTGGCAAATTCAGCCCAAAGTCACAGTGCAAAGGTAGACGTCTCCCTAGCCATGATAACCCAGTGTTACCCTATTGCTTATATGACCTTTTTCTGTAAGAGTCCCATCTTCACCTTTTTACCTTTCTGGCAGATAAGTGTTTTTTGATGATGACAATAAAGATACCACAAAGCACTTTTATTCTTGGTTGCCCCATCTGGGCTGTGCGTTTGATCCGAACGGCCCGGCGTTCCAGTCAGATTGCACTATCAGATGGAGCTGGCTCTATTTCCTGCATTTATTCTTCCTGGCTGTACCACATTATGCAATTATGTTTGCATTTAAACCTGAGCACTTACCTGTAATGATGCTGTAGTTCAGTACATGATACATTACAGCAGTAGATAATGCATACAGATAGGCTAAGAAAGCATGTTGTTGATGTGCTAAGACTAAACAGGACATTGCATTTGAAAGCGGACTCTGAAAGCTCGCAGATTAGGCTGAGCCGTTTAAAAAGCTTGCATTACTGAAATAACAGGCGTGCAGGGTGAAACCCTCTCCCTGCTGGGCAGGTAGAGGATTGAAAGGGTGGTGTAGGCTTCCCCAGTACTGCGCTTTGGTTTCCGTCACAGAAACCAAACTTACCAAGCCAAGTGCAGGGTCCTGCACCTGGGATGTGGCAATCCCAGACATAAATACAGGTTGGAGAGAGAATGTCTGGAGAACAGCCCTGAGGAGAAAGGTTTAGGAGTGCTTGTGGATGAGAAGCTCAACATGAGCAGGCAGTGCACGCTGGCAGCCCGGAAAGCCAACCTTATCCTGGGCCACATCAAAAGAAGCATGACCAGCAGGTCACAGGAGGTGATTCTCCCCCTCTACTCTGCGCTTGTGAGACCCCACCTGGAGTCCTGTGTCCAGCTCTGGAGTCCTCAATGTAAAAAGGACTTGGACCTCTTGGAACAGGTCCAGTGGAGGGCCACGAAGATGATCAGAGGGATGGAGCGCCTCTCCTATGAGGACAGGCTGAGAGAGCTGGGGCTGTTCAGCCTGGAAAAGAGAATGCTCCGGAGAGTCCTTAGAGCAGCCTTCTAGTATCTGAAGGGAGCTCCAGGAGATCTGGAGGGGGACTCTTTGTCAGGAAGTGTAGCAATAGGACAAGGGGTAATGGTTTTAAATCGGAAAAGGGGGGATTTTGATTAGATATCAGGTAGAAATTCTTTGCTGTGAGGGTGGTGAGGCACTGGAACAGGTTGCCCAGAGAAGCTGTGGCTGCCCCATCCCTGGAAGGGTTCAAGGCCACGCTGGATGGGGCTTTGAGCAACCTGGTGTGGTGGGAGTTGTCCCTGCCCATGGCAGGTGGACTGAAACTCAATAAACTTTAAAAATGCATTTTAAATAGGTGAAAAAGATCAGCCAAATATTTTGATGAAGCAGCTGCAGTGATTCAGCAGAAATCCAACCTGATGCGGTCAGCCACAATATTTTTCTTGTGGGATAATGAAGCAGTGCCCTCCTGTTGCACAAGGTACCAGCAAGCACATCAGTTTTCCCTTCAACAAAGCAGGGATGGCAACCTCTAGTTTTCCTAGCAAGTCGCTTCTTCCACAGAAATTGTGTGAAAGTCAGGGGCTCAATCCCACACCAGCACTCTGTCTTCCAGCCCACCCTTGCAACTGATTTGGTTTTGTGTTTCTCCTGCCTGATCCAAAAACCCCAATAACATCATCAAATCTCTTGTTGGGGTTTAGCAGCCTCATTCCTCCTGCCCTGTTTACTGCAGTGCTCATTCAGAAATCCTTCTCGCTGACACGGAGGCACGTAGTTTGATTTCTTTTCCCACAGGTTGCTGGAAAATTGTTACGCTAATCTTTGTATTTGCAGTATTTGTTCTCAGATGAGTTAAAGTGAGTCAAGATGATTCAGTTGTGAGACAGTATTTGCACGGTGCGTACTGCAAAGGCCAACACAGACACCAGACTTGGCTATTCCGCTTGTGTAAACAACTTGACGTTGCAATTTTCTCATTACCATTAAATTGCCATTTTTAATTTGATCTCTGAAGCCTTCATCCTTTGAGAAATCACTGGTTTAGAGAGATGTGTAAATTGCGCCTGCCCTTTAACTGGGCTCTGGAAAAGGAAAACCAGTCGAGTTGGATCTAAACTGGGAGGTTGCACTGAATTCCCCAATGTGTTTACACGCACAGGATTTTCCGGCAAGTTGGCCTTGTGATTGAACCTCTGCACTGGGATGGTTTCCACTGAAATAAGCTGTCTCTGAATGTTGGGTTGAAAATGAACATTAGGACGACTCTTGTGAATTAGCAAGGATTATAAGTGTAGAAGAAAACTGCATTTTGTGAAACAGGGCTCTTCGTCAGCTCCAAGACATTTCCTCTGCTTCCAGGGTGTTTTCCTTAATACTTGAAGTTGAAATTTCTGATTCCAGCCTCCCACCTAACAGACCCCACGAGACCCAGGAACACCACTTCAGGACTCACATGAGTGTGGTAAATAGACCTGGACCCTTCCCATGTCTCTCATGGTTTGTTTAATTATGGAGTAGCTGAATACTGCTCATGTATCCTCACTACTCGATATTTTACCTTGTATATGGGTGAGTTTTGTTGCCTGTGTATGGAAGCTGAGTCGTGCTGTGTCTGGGACATGCAGCCCCTGACAACAGTAATGTCTCTTCACCACCCTCCCTATGAAAACACCATTAGATCTAACTAATACTCCATGTCCTTAATTAAATACCTCTGGTGCAAAGAGCCTTACCTTCTGTGCTTGGAAATTGCAGTGATTACTCCCCTGCTGGAAAAGTCTTTTTTTTTTGGTGGCTGTTTTTTGAGTGGTTTCCCTGGTTTGGTTGTTTGGGATTTTTATTTTTTTTTTCTAAAGCAGGAATTAAACTGTTTCTCATGCCACTGTCCACTTGCAAATTGGCCTGAGACTGACTTGTGCCACAGGCTCTGACCTCTGAAACTGCCCACTCATTTTTTTTCTAAACTAATCAGCTAGATGAACTATTTACAGTTGGCTTTTGGGTCTTCTCACTGCTTTTGCGGCTGCCCCTGTCTGAGTAATTAATGACAGCGTGGCTTGTTTATGGTCTTGACTTACTAATGCTGTTGGCTGTAAATGCATTTTTACCTCTGGGACGTGCCAGTTTCCTGGTTCTAGTCCCACCTCACCAGCCCAGGTCAATTTTTTGTGTGTAAACAGATTTATCCTGTAATAGTTGGAGGGAGACTAGGGTCATTCATCAGTCCCGTAGAGAACATGCCCAGCCGGATTCTTCCCTTCCTATGCTTATGCAACTCAGCAGAAGTCAGAAAGATTCCTGCAGGACAGCTAAAAGAAAAAAAAAAAAGAAAAAAAAGAGGAAAAAAAAGGAAAATATTCTTTAATTCAGGGTATCCAGCCTCAATCAGTAATAAAAATTTTGGATAGTGCACCTTATGTCCAGCCACGAGCTCAGCCCTGATCCTTGTCCTATCAATGATTACGAGAATCATCAATGAAGGAACTGCTATGTAGTTCTATTAGGTAGAATAGTCCCAGCTACATTTTATAGCCTGAGTGAGGGGTAAAAAGAAGTTACATCACAACAGATGATGCAGATAGTCGTAGAAATATCATCTTATGGCCTTGGAAAGGTTTTTGTTGTTTATGTTCTAGGTCTGTTGTTTGCAATTATTGTCCAAGCATGTCAGTTCATAAGGGAAAAAACAGTTTAGTTTCTTACTACTCCGGGAATCCTCTGACAGACTCTGAATGCATGGGTAGACACAAGTACTCAGTAAATTTCCAATCTTAGTTTATTCATAACTTACAGTCTTCTTGCGGTTAATGTTGTCTTTTGGCATAAATGCTTATTTTTTTTCCCGATTGTACAGTCCTATGCATATCTTTCATTCCTTCTGTTTTTTAACCTATGTAAGGTTATTTCCTTAGTGATCTGTGACTCAATCATTCTTACTATTTCTTGTATAATTTCTTCCAGAAACTGGAAGAAGACAGTCCCATTGTCTGTTTACCTTTGTTGCCCAGTTTGGTTACCAGTGTATGCTCAGTTGAGTTAACTATAGATGGTGTTTGCCCTGACGTGAATTGGAGCAGAACTTCCTTTCATGCCCCTGGATTTTGTTAGTAAAACTCTTCACTGTTTTACCAGGGTGATTTGTACCAACGTCTGAAAACTACCACCCTGTTACTCACTACTAAACTGGCATCAGGGATTGTCTTAACACTGGTACACCATGTTATTTTCAGGATCACCATCACCTGGAACTGTCCTGGCTGAGCAATTTCTTAATGTTGGAAGCTGATGAACTCCTAGGAGCTAAAAGATTGTCTTTTTTTTGAGAACTTTGAGAACAGAGAAATTAGAATACACTTCCCTTTCTTACCACGTTCTTCTTTCAAAGGACTTTCTAAATGGAAGATTAAATAGAAAAGATAGAGGTGAATGTGGTGTTTTTACTAAAAGGATGCAAGTGGACTGTTGATTGCAAACTTCTCCAGAAGTTCTCCTTTCGTTATTTTCTACTCCCTCACTTCCAGCTTGGAAAGTTCCTTGGAAATATCTCAATCAATGGCCAAGATGGAGGACTGTAATGAAGTGCATGTGAATGAAAGGTCTTTAAAGGTGTTACTGGGGCTTTGAGCAACCTGATCTGGTGGGGAGGTGTCTCTGCCCATGGCAGGGGGTTGGAACTCGATGATCTTTAAGGTCCTTTCCAACTCTAACCATTCTATGATTCTATATGTCTACAAAGAAGGGTGTTACACCATGGTATTGGTAAAGAGAATATTTTTCTTGCTGATTATACTTGTTTTTTGTACAATATAAGGTATTTTCTGTTCTCTTTGGGATGATCCTATTCTGTCTTTCCCATGAAGCTGTATATATGCCTTCGTTCTCTCTGTTAACAGAATCCTTGTACCCTGGTGAGAATGAAAAGTCAATTGCAGAAGTCCTCTCTGGATTTTGGTTTATATAGAAACAAAAGGACATTTATTTTTTTTTACCCTGAGTGATGATGAGCATGCAGGAGACTGTTCTTACAACTGCAGGATGAAAGAGTGTCCTATCATGCTTGTCTCGGAGATGCTGGTTATACAGAGGAAATCTTATCCATGCCAACTGAAATTCTATAACTTCACAGTTGGGGTGAGCATTTTTCAGTTAATTTGACAAAAGGTTAGAGGTCCTACAAGGAGGGGAGGCAGGGAATGATTCCAAGAGACAGGTTTATCTTCTTTGGGCACTGGGCAGCATTTTGGATGCAAACTCCACTAACTCTGGCAAATAATATTCATTTGCATCCCTTTCAAATATGTGTAGGAGGGAGGAGCCTGCACCAATTTGTCTGTTTTAATTATAGATGTTTTACCCACCTTCCTAATTGCTCCTTCATTAAGAAGTAGCTCGTTGTTTCTTTTTTTCCCTAGGAGCTAAAAATAATCAACTTTTGTTTGTTTCTGTAAATATTTTTTTTTTTGCCCTTGAGGAGATAATTATTTCTATTGTTGCATGAAGATGGTGGCCAATACAGGAGGAATAATTAGAGCAGATGGCTGAAAATACTTCCCTTGTAAAAGGCATCTAGTGTAATAAAATACCTCCCCTCCTCTTTTGTCTCCTCCAAATATACGTTTTTCTTTCCTTCAGGTGGATGGGGGTTGGGTGAGGGGTTTAAATCTTTTCCTGATGTATTAAACTGAGGAGCTGTCAAGAGTTCACAGCCTGGAAAGTGAGCTCCCTGTATCCATCACTGAAATTAAAGCGTTTTCAAATGTGGCGTGGAGTCCTGGGTCTGTGGCGTGGGGAAATATAGGCTGTACTCCATCACTTAAAATGTTAACCTTGTCTTTCTGTGGTGACTGAGGACAGGAACGCTTGCTCTCTGTACTTGCTGGTTAAATGGCAATCTGTCAGCACCAAGGAAAAGGCTGCCTTGTGGGTGTCAGTCTCTGCTGTGTCTGCAGCCTTCGACATCTTTGCTTGCTCGTGGCCATGCGTGAAAGGGTGGGTGCACCTTTGTCATGCTAGAGATCATCGGGAGCAATCTGGAGAGTTTCTTACATGTGCAAACATGAAAGAGAATCATAGAATCATTTTGGTTGGAAGAGGCTGTTAGGATGAAGTAGGACCGTTTAACTACCACTGATAAAACCATGTCCTTCAGCACCATGTCTACAAGTCTTTTAAATACATCCAAGAATGGAGACTACACCACTTTGGCAGCATGTTCCAATGTTTGACAACCATTTCAGTATAGAAATTTTTCCTAGTATTGATCCTAAACCTCCCCTAGCACAGCTTGAGATTGGTTCCTGTTGTCCTACCATGCGTTCCCTGGGTATGCGTCTAACTGCATCTAACTGGTGCATCGGATTCAAAATGTAAAGTGTTGCCAGGGTGGGTTTCCTATGGATATCTGATGTAAGGGCACATCCTGCAGAAGTTTGTGTATGTGACTGTTTTTAAGTGTTCAGTTCGTGTTACCCTTGTGTCCTTGGGGAAAACACCAGAAGAATCTCTTGCTTCAGTCTAACTACTGATTTTCATGAACCTTGCAGGAAAACGGCATTTTGGTGGTCTCTCTCCTCACGTTAAACCTAGCTGAAGTTGGCCACGTTCAAGTGTTTTATGCCAACCCCTTTTTCATTCACCCTGATTTTCAAGCTCCCTGCCATTTATTGTGCCCTGTGCTGAGGCTGGAAGAAGCACAGGTGGAAAATGCCCGTTGCCAGCTGCTGACAAGCAGCTTTCCTTGGCTCTGAGGGTTCCTCCTCGTCCATTCAACCAGCACACACAGGCTGGGCACTCAGCCCATGACCCTGGCGCTTGCAGCTGCTGCTGCTCTTCAGTCTTACTGAGAAATGTTTAAATTAAACACCATAGGTCAGACACTGGATGCCAAGCAGGCAAAGAAAAGGAAAAGGAGCTTTGCTTCTATGAGAAGACAGTGAGGGGGGTGTTCTTATCCTACTCGGCTGCAGGCAGAAGGAAAGAAGATAGAGTCTCTGCGTGATCATGATACTTAGGACATGGCCATACAGTACTTCAAGAGACAGGTCTCGTTGCTTTTTCTCTGGGGTCTCAAGTGAGTCAGTTCATTCCAGAGATTGTGAGCCCATACTCAGCCTGGAGGGCAGCAAAGTCCCCTGTGCCACCCTTAGCACAAAGAAATGATGGTATTTGCTGTCTGTAGGATCAGTGTGGGCTAAAGCCTGCCCCACATTTGATAACAGGGCAGCTAGACAAGACAAGCATGATAATCATGGAAGTGTCCCGAGATCACATGGAGAATCAGATGAGAGAGTGGATTTTTAGAGCAGTGAGTCTTGTCACCTGCTCTGCTTGATGAGGGATGTGCAATTAGTTTATGGGTGTTACTTTACTGTGGGCCGCTTAACAGGAACTGGACTTAACCCCCACTATTCACCAAAGTCCCTTACCATTGGGGACTGCCCTGTGCTTTTTTCCCAGAAAAAAAGGGAGACAGTAATCATATGGGATTCACAAGGTCCGGGGAGACTGTACCACAATTTCTTCTTTCAAAAGTCTTACAGAGATGCTCTTTTATCATAGGGAAGGATGTAGGACTGCAAGAGAAGGGCCACCTTCTCTTGCACAAAATCTTTGGCTGTGTCATTTCCCTCCACCAGTTCAATGTTTTCCTCCCGTTACTACTGAGCTACTTTCCCTCTAAATCCCCTATACACTGTGTTAATTTAAAGTATGTTTCTAAAGGACTTTCCCTTTTCTCTCTTCAGACAGGCACTTTGAATGTATTCTCTCCATGATAATGCAAGGATAGTACAAGTGATTATCAGTATCTCTGATACTGACATGGTCCCATGTTATTAGTTGATATTTGTCTCTTTGCTTTTATTAAAAAGAAAAGAGAAAAAATAATCAGATGACACTTGAAAGGTACTCATGCAGGTGGTGCCCATGGTGGCAGACTAAGCCAGGCATCTTCTCACTGGAAACCTTTAGTTACAGACTGGGTGAAACAACATGGCCTTGGCCAAATTATTTTCTGCCTCTATCTAATAAATCTTGGGTGATAAACTCACTTTTTTAGCAATAAAATCCTCACATAGGTTGATAGTGTGGGGACTGCCTCTTACTGTGGACACGTGTATCATCTGAATAACAGAGCGCTTCGTTTCAGCATATTTGTATTTTTTATTAGTTATATGTTTAAGATAGTTGCTAGTTCTTAGTTTCCCAAGTGATTTTAACCATTTCTGGTGCTTTATTACATTGATGTGTATGAGCTTTTAATTCAGGAGGGTATCAGTAGAACTGAATGGGTATGGAGTCTTAAACCTTAAATAAACTAGGGTGTTTTACAGCTAGAAAGAGGAACCCTCTTAAAAAAAAACACAAAAAAATAGTCAAATTCAGAAGAGGAGTTTATTTTTCTCAACTCTTGTGAGACTTTTACCCAACATTTTACTAAGCTTTTGGTGCTGGCAAGAGCAACTCAATATATTTATTCCTTATGCCCTTGCTTTCCCATTAGAGGCAACTGGAGTTTTCTAAGTGACTTTGGAGGGTGAGAGTCACTTGAAAGCATTTAACCAACTTTCTCAGCAAGATGTTCAGATGGATCCCACCATGTCACAGCTGTATCACACGGTGTTTTGCCAGCAGCACTGGCTGAGGTTGTACCAGATAGGAATTTATGGAATTTGTAATTTCGTGTCACAGTTAGCTTGATAAACAGTGTATCTGGGAAATATGTGCCCTTTAACGAACTGTACCTTCCTCTGTCCACTGCTCTGAACTAAAAATAAGCTTAATTAGCTCCTTTTTCAGTGCATCTCTTGTATAACCTTGTACATACTCTGCTTCAGAGCAGTATCAATGGAGAGTAATTCACAGCCTCTCTGGAAAGACAGTGGATAAAGATATTTATCCTTTCAGCTGGAATTTTGTCCTGAGTCTCTAAGATATATAAATACATGTTTGCGAGTGATGAAGGTGAAACTTGTCTTTCTACACTCAACAACCACGGAGAAATTGTGCTCTCTGTAGCAATTGTGTGCAGATGTGAAGCTTTATCTGTACTTCTGTGCTGATGAAGTGGTTCACTCCCTCCGACACAGGGGACTTACCTCCCCAGATGCTTTCACTGCGTGTGTGTTAATGCAGTCCCAGGCTTCAGTTTAAATTGAACCAAGTAATTCCCTTTTTTATGGAAATCACAGAATGGGGTAGGGGATAAAAAATACCAACATCCATATCCTACAGACAGGGTGGGCACAAGCCAGTTGTAACATTCAACCTGGATATCAGCACCCATTCGCCGGTGTAAATAATTAGGTCAGTAGTCACCATATAATAGATATCTGACTGCTCTAGGTGCTATGGGGAATGTTGTATAAAACATTGGGCATATAAAGCTAAAATTGACAATAGCACAGTTGAAAGAACATAACACCACCATATTGATTCACCTAAATCCCAGCACCGGAGCAAAAGCTTTCATGCCCATGGTGTGCTCTGGTTGAAAATCAAGTAACTGTGTTTTTGCCTTTGTATTGAGGTTATTCTTTCCACTGCTCTTCCAGATTAGCACAACGCAGTGAGGACTGCAAATAATTTCTATGTCTGGTTCCAGTTTACATGCGAGTCAAAAAGAATATCATAGAATCATGGAATGATTAGAGTTGGAAGGGACCTCAAAGATCATACAGTTCCAGCTCCTCTGCCATGGGCAGGGACATCTCCCACCACGTTGCTCAAAGCCCCATCCAACCTGGCCTTGAACACTTCCAGGGATGGGGCATCCACAACTCCTCACTCATACGTTATGAGTGGCTACGTCCACATGTGTGCACACAGGTCTGTGCAAAATGGTGTACATGTTCTTCAAGAAGTCGGTCACTGCAAAGTGCATATTTAAAGTTCAGAGGTGAAGAGGAACCATGACTCAAACCAGGCAGGTGTCATTTTGCCATTCCTCATCGTGAGCCAGGCTCTTTGCAGTCTTTAATTTAATCAGTGCTTTATTTGGAACTGATCGCCGTCAGAGGAGGGGTGATGATAATGCTGGATAAGCTGAAAAAGCAAAAAGAGTCTTTGAAGGGAGAAATATCTCCCTAAATGTGGACGGGTGGCAAGAGAGCCTTTGAAATAATCCTGTAAAGCAAACTATTGCCCATCTAGCAGGACGTTTTAATTCTGACCTCTTTAGGCGATTTCTACGACATTGCCAGGAATTAACGTGCAGTTCTGCTTTTTGGGAGGCAGAGAGAGACGCACACCAGGGAACCTGCTCACTTTCTGCAGCCAGATCTGCTGCAAGTCCTTACCCACAGCAGAATGAGACAAGGGGCAACCCCGACACAGACATAGGTGTTTCTAAAGGCCAAGAACCTCACCAACCCCAGCGTCCCTCCATCCCGTTGCTCTACGTGGGCTCCCACTGGGAAAATAATCAGTGGGGCACTGGTATCTCCTCTGCCATGCTTTCAGCAAGCTGGCTTCCTGAAGGGTGGAAAAAGGGTGAGATTTGAACCTGTCTGTGTCTTATTCTTTCCAGCTTGCCCTCCAGTTTTGTGGCCGGTGGGATGAGGACTCCAGTTGGCCTGCTGGCCATCAACCGCGAGATGGCGATAACGTCACGATAGAAGGAGGTCGGACCTTGCTGCTGGGGACCACCACCACCACCCTCAACCTGCTGCATCTCAAAGGTCTGCAGAAGGGGAGGGGGGTCAGTGCTCTTCTTCCTCCAGGGCTGGAGTTTTTTCCACCACCGTGATCTCCCCCTTTTCTTGCCCAACTCCTGCGCCGAAGGAGATACCTGAGTCTGCTCTTGGGAGATACAACAGGAGGGTGACGGGGGAAGGCATTTAATTATTATGTATGCAGAAAGCATCGTTTATGCTGTTTGAGGCATAATGACAATATGAGTAGGAAGGGTTTCCCCCCCCCCCATTTTTCTTTCCCCCAGCTACCGAAAGCGCTGCTAACCTGAGTAGCATTTGGTGATAATGGCAGTGCTGATAAAAATAATCAACTCTGTTTTGTTTGGCATCTTCGAGGCAAGTGCGTTGCAAAAAAAAGCCTTTACAAAATTAATGATGTTACATAATTACAGGCCACAGCCACCGAATGTAATAAATAATCCAGGATCCTAGAGCACGGCTGGTGGAGAGTAAATAACCGAGCACAATTATGGGGGGAGAAACTCCAGGTTTGCAGGGTTTACCTACCCTGGGCTTAGCATAAGTGTCAGGGCATGTTTCTCTGGGGGTGTCAAAGTAAGAATTAAAATTACTTGTCATTCAGTGCCAGAAATATTCCTCAAAGTTAAGCCTACATGTAAGCCTCTGCTGAAACAGAGCTCGAAAAATGGCAAGAAGAGTTTTCATACCTTTAAAGACCTGGATCTTCTTTGCTGGTAAAAATGATTTTATATTAAAAGGATGTTAAAGGTAATAGTTTTTCATTGAGAGGATGATGAAAATTACGCATTTGACAGCTATATTTTAATCTACCTTTCAATGATCATTCTATATAGAAAAACATAATATGTGGTTTTATCACTCTTGTGAGAACATTTCCGAAAATAGTTTGAACTCTCAAAAAAAAAGAAAAAAGAAAGAATTTGAGATTTTAAAAATGTGAAATGTTTCAGTATAACTTTCTTCCCTCTCTTCTGCAATGGAAATCCTAAATCTGGGTGATGGAAGACTCATTTTAACCCCAGTGGGATTGTGATCTATAGAGTTGAAAGGTGAGAGCTCCAGATTTCTGAGTCTTTGGGCTGCAAATCTGGATGAGGATTTTGGGGCTCCGTCTCTGACTTTGTGAACAATCGGGGCACAATATTGTAGCAGAAACCTTTTGAACTTTGGACCTACCTAAAGGCACATTTGATCTATGAGTCAGCACTCACGAAGCAAACGGAGGGTCTGATTGAATTTAATGAAGTCTGGAACAGTATCTTTATGGCTTCAGCTCATCCGACATTCAAATCATTTCTCCCCTTTATAACATTTTCCAAGAAACTTGGTTTGTAATGTAGATTCAGTTAGGAAAGCAGCATTAAAATATTCTAGATGCTATTATTTTCTGCATTGCTACATGCCAAACGTAAGGACCAAACATTTTAGAAGCAGAAGTCTACATGATTATGGTTTATCTGAGCTTCGTCTTTGCTGATGTTTCCCAGTTGCATCCACCTCCAGTTACCTGGGTGCTGTGACCTGTTTAGCCTTGGTTAGGTTTGGAGTCAAGACTTGTTGAGATCTACTCTGATACGTGACTGAGATTTATCTTTCCTGAACTTACCTTTCTGTGAGTTGTCCAGCTTAGGGGAGTTGTTCAGGCTTCTGTATCAACAAAGAGAAACACACCACCAAAGATTTGTTCATTTTAGATATTGTAGATACCCATCTTAAAATAAGTCACAGTTAGGTGGTGCCCTTAGAGTAGCAACTACTGAGTCTGCAAAATAATTAATGACTTTTCTCAACTGCAAGATGGGCATGTCAATAAGCCCCTAACCTGCAGGTGGGTGTAGATATGGGCTTTGTTTGAAACGTCCCATTCCTAATCTAGCTGGGGAGATTTTCTTAGTTGGAGAAAGAGAAAGGGATTAAATCATAGTTCTGCTCTCTTTGGCTTTCGTGACTCAGCATCAGGCTGTCTGTGCATTCACAAGCTGAAAGACTTTATGGGTAAAAAATATAATCCCTGTAATGCTGCTGAGTCTACTTCTCTGCAGAGACAATGTATAGCCTGTTTTCTGATGCTGTACCCAGCAAACCAGAAACCCCAACCCTCCCCCAAAAATGGGACCATCTCTTGAAATTCTTTTTGTTTTTAGGGCATCATGAGGATTTTGAATCCTGCCTCTATGGTGTCTCTTTATGATGGTTTCAACCCTGTAAAGATTGTTTAAAGAGTAGGTTGTCAGCTATATTAAAGTGACCCTGCTTTGACTGTATTAACATATAGCCAAATACATATAGTAGCTCTGGTAGTGACCAGACTGTCTGGACAGAAGATGTGGAGGTCAAAGAACTGCAGAAATAGGATTAGGCATCTGGGTCCTGCTCACTGCCACGAGGGCTCAGCAGTTTCTACTTCCCCCTCAACGAGCAGAGCATGAACACGTGGTTATCGGCAGTGGAGAGTTTAACAGCCGGACTGTGAAGCGGCTCAGACAATACTGATTGGGGAAGAGATACAAGATAGACAGATTGTAGATAAGTCTATAAATTCAGCAGATTGCAGTTATTTTTGTAATCCCAACATCACAAGCATGGAAATATTTATGATAACCCAGGACAGATGGAAATTTCCTTTGCAAGGAGCTTGCACCGGAGTAACTCCTTTGTGTGTGATGGCTTGATATCTCAGAGGAGCTGTTGCCTTTGTCTGAATTTATATTACCATGTAGAACAGACTCTAGGGGTGTATGAAGACCAAAACCTTTCTTCTTCTTTCAGGAGTATCTTGGGGATGAATTTTGGAGTATGCTACCAGTGTGGTCTGGAGGGGTTGAAGATTCCAGGTGTTGAACTGACCAGTTGCCTTTGCAATGATGATCTTGAGATGATCACCCTTGTAGGCATAAGGGATAAGATTTCTTTGGCCCTTACTCTAGAAAAACCCCAGTACTACTTGTCACAGCTCTTCTTCTCACTTGTAGGCGTTGCTGCACCTTCATCAAACCAGTATGCCAGTTGCCTCTTCCATGGTGAGGCTCCAGGCTGGGGTTTTGAGGATGTTTGACCAGCTTCTTTTGCCTTTAAAAGCTGTGCACCCGTTTTCCAAAGTGCCACAGCTAATATGGGCTTTTTGTTTGTTTGTTTGTTTGTTTTTAAACTATGAGATCTCAGGAAAGAAAAAAAAAAAAAAAGAAGAAAGTAAAAAAGAGAACTGAGAAGCCAGAAGGATACTGTGAGTTATCATCTGATTTCAAACCCATGTCCAAAGATCAATGCTTATCCATCGATATTTTGGATCTCCTGTGATCCATTCTCAGGTCAGGCTGTGGCTAGAGCAGAGCCTGTGAGTAGATCTAGGGAGGAGAGAAATTCAAGTATTGATTTTGCTTGACTTCTTCCTAGGCTTTGATGTTATTAGCAAAGAGCATCAAATATGAGCTGGTACACCTGCATAAACAGTTGTCAAATAAGCAGTGATTCAGTCGCTGCTGATAAAGACTGGGTCTGAATTCACTGAGAGAAGGAATAAGCTTTTCCTTCTGTTTTCCTCTCTATGGCACCAACCAGTCCTTAAAACTTGGTTTAAAAATCCCTTCTCAGTTGGAAACTGCTTGTGTTGCGGTGTTTTCTGTGCCATTTTGCTCAAGCCATTTGGGATGTGCGTTGTGATACTTTTTGCAGGCAGTTTCCAGTTCATATTTTCTTTTTTTAATCAGGCAGAGACATTACAATTAAAATACCGTAAAAGCGATTCTGGCAGTATTGCAATAAGCATGTTTTTTAATTAAAGAAAGAACAGGGGATGTACAAATAGTACCAGCTAATGGGAAATTTCATCCAATGTATTTTTTAATTGAGATTTAAAAGGAAAAAAAGTCAGCCCTATTTCTCCCTGTTGCTATGTGATCTATTCCTATATTTTTACAGTAAGGTGTACCAAGTCTGCAATAATTATAGTCTTGGAGGCTTAAAGTCCTGGCTGTTTTTATGGGGAAAAAAAATGAAAGGCAGGAGTTCTTTAATTTGTTAGTACATTTTTTTTTAGTAGAAATTCAGTGTTATTCAGTGAAGTGTGACTCAGAGCTGGACATTCCTGGAGGAAGGGTACCAAATTGCTACCAATTTTATCTGTTTCTTCAGTTCTTCTCCCAGCAGTAAACCCTGGTTCATGTTGGGGTATGGGCTGCAGGTTTCTCTTTCTCATCCTACATTGGGTGGGCTTACAGCATGTGCATTAGGCTCCCAGGCCTCTCGCTTGCCAATGAAATTGATTTTCCACAACCTTGGCAGGTCTTGAGACTCATCTGGAGCACGACAAGATAAGCAGGTCGGTGGAAGCTAAACCCAGCTGTCCTCTTCATGGCATGGAAGGAGGGGATGTACCCCTTTCAGGGAAGTAGGTGCTGCCTTTAACCATGGGATGGGAAGATCTACTGAGTCTGTCTCTACCTGTCCTGGTCACTAATCAGGCCCTTATTACAGCAGCATCTTCATACCATTAGTAGGTCTGTTCTCACACACTTTTATGTGGTACAGAAATACAGCCATCACGACCTGTGCAGGCTCTAAACTGAGGCCCAGGTTGTTTTAAGGTTTTTATTTGCAAATAAATACATTCAAAGACATGAGTCTGTATCATGAGCAGGCTCTAGGTAAGGAGAATCAAAATTCTGCTCCATAAAACAGTGATTCTGTTCTTTCCATAGTGCCCACCTCCCTTCTTGAGGGTGAAGCACCTGAAGTATGAAGTAGAATAACTCAAGGGGCTGTTATTTTTCATCACACGTCTCTGTGTTAATCCTGTTGCCTTCATGAATCTCACCTGGAAGCTTCCTTTCTTAGATCCTAAATGGTGGGCTGTGCTACGTGCTGTCAAAGCCATCTAAGAGTGTCCACACCTCTTTGCCACCAGATTAGCTCTCCTCTTGCAAAATTTTTGCCAAGTGTCTTGGAGAGTTACCTAAGAGCTGAAGAAGTAGGTCTTCTTTGAAGGAGATATACCTATGGCAGTGTTCCCTGGGCTGCTGATTTGAATTGCCTTTGATTGGCTCCTGTGCTTCGATGGAAGAGCCTGACCAGCCTAGAAGGGAGCACGTGCTATCTGAACAGATGGTTGTGAGTACAGCAAGCCAAAAAAACACAGGCTTGTCGGGCTTGGGAGACAGTTTCTGTCTGAGAATACACCAACAGCTGCTGGGTCCTCACCCAGGGACGAATTAAGGCCTTCATCCAACAAAATGCTGGAATTCAAGCTTAACTTTTCAGCATGTTGGTGACATCCTGGTGGAAATACACAGGTACTTGAATTCACAGCCAGTTTGGGATCTGTACCTATATATTATGAATGTGGAAAAACGCACGTAGGGAGGTGGAGAATAAGTTTTGGACTCTTGGTTCAGGCAGCCTTTGGGATGAAGCCAATAGAACAAACTTCTTTTCTCCTTTGCGTGTTACTCGGCAGTGGTCCAGCCTGCAATCAACTTTTATGGCTCATCCAAATGTCATGTGAGCATGTCAACGGGGTGCAGGCGACAGGTCCATGAAATAATCGATTGTTCTTATTTCAGGCTCATAAACTCTCTATTCCTCTTCCTGTACACAGGAGGACCTTTGTTTTTGGATTGGGTTTTTTTTTTTTTTTTTTTTTCCTGCTTGGAGGCCCCCACCAGGCACATCCTTGGAGCCAGAGAAGGAGCAATAAGTGGGCTGCCAGCACACTGCAGCCTTGTTGTGCAGGATCAGTTGTTTCAGCAAAGATATTCCAGCTCCGGCAGTTGCCTCCTGCTGTTTGCCACTCAGGGATGCTTGCCAGGAATATAACTTCTGAGGCTTAAGCCTGTCTCACGGGGAATTCTGTGGCTTTGTCATGTGAAACACCAAGTGAGAGAAATGGGTAAGAGCAAGCTGAAGGCTGTGGGAATATTAGTTATACGTGGCCATGGCATCCCCACAGCGCAACCAGACCCAGACCTCCTCTGCGTGGTGATGGGAAGGGATAGTCCAGTTGAGGATATGACCTTTCAGTCTGCAAATCCTCTCCCATGCAGAGGTTTTCTTGTTAGGGAGCACAACACAGTAGTGACATCATGTAAGACAATTCTTCTGTTGTTACCCTCCTGTTGATTAAAAAGATATATATCTTGAGACTATCTAACATCTTTCTGGTAGCTTGTTTGCTTGTTTCAATGCTTCATTCAGCTTTGCATGAAGAAGTAGGATTAAATCTGGTGGTAGATACTTTCACACTAACTCCCTAATGAGCTGTTCTTTAGAAAAAAATACACTATTTCTCAGGATGGTCTTATGTCAACAGTGAATGGTAAAGTGTGACCTCAAAAGATGAGAATGAAAAGGTCTTCCATGTAAAATGTGCACTTTGGAATGGGGAATTTGCTTCACCCTGAGTTCAGGAAATCTCTAGAACGCTCTAAATCGTGACCTAAATGAGAAGTATCAATAACTGTTTTATGCATTAGGAGAACGCCTATCTTAGAAGAATTTTGTTTTGAAAATGAAGTTTTTGAGAAGGGATATAAGCTACTGTGTCTGAAAGCATGAATCTCCATGACAGAGGCAAGGAGAAACTTCCCACAGCAGTGTTCACAAGCCTGTATTCCATCATTATTTATTCTTCTTTTCAGAAGTGCTTGATGAAACCTCATACTTTAACGAATGTTCTGAATACCTGGGTTGTAGCTTTGCATCATCTGGACTGGGACACCACACAAAATGAAGTGTTAATACATTATCTTTCCAGTTCCTTTCCTTTTGAGTGCCCCCTCCAATATTTCCCAAGGACTTCAAAAAATAAGCTTCTTTTCACAAAAAACAGTTCTGCCAATGATAAAATGGTGTTGTAGTTACTTACACAGCAAATTGCAACACCACCACTCCCCTTCCTCATTATCATTTTTTTTCCTTAATATTTTTTTTCCCCTTTTATTATCAAGTCTGGCTAATTCTCCCCTCCAGTTTAATTTTTCTCTCTTTCTTTTTTCTCTCTCTCTCTCTCTCTCTCTCTTTTTTTTTTTTCTTTGTGTTATAGACAGAGAAAGAAAGATTTCTTTTCTGAGCAGAGAGGTGGAGGCTAATTGCTGGGTTAATTGAGAAGAATGGTGCTTCTGATGTTCTCACAAAGTATCAAATAGCCTCAACATATTTCTCCCCCCTCTCCCTCACTCCACCTAAAGAGACCCATTGAATCTGCACATTACTGTACAGAAGTGATTATGGGTTTAATTGTATTTATTTTGCTTGGTGGGGAGGCCATCATAACAGTAGTTGATTGATTTTTATAAAATCACCCTCAAGGTCATATGTAGGACTTTGCTTTCCTGTGCAGCCATAACAAACAATTTGAGGGTCACAGCCAAAGGCTCCGCTGAGCAATATTCTCGTTTTCTGCTTTCAGAGAAGAGGTCAAGTGCAATAAAAGAGGGAAGCATAACTTTTATTTTCTTTTTAAAAAAGGGGAAGACAATCTTGTAAAGCAGCAGCTGTATATTTATTCTGACCCAATGAAAAACACAGAGAGCTGAGGGTTAGAGGGACAATATGCAATTTTTGGACATAAGTATTTGTAATTTTGGCTAGAGGTTGGTTGTTTTTTTTCACACTTAGACTTGGTAAACAGTCAATTGAATCCCTACTAATGCTTTCTTTTCTTTCCTGTGATGCTGCTCTTTTGTTTTTTTCATCTTCAGCAGTTGAATTTTTCTTTTTATACTTTCTTTTCTCCCAAAGACTGAGCACCTTTTGGCTTTGTTCTGGGAGGAGTTCAGAAGCTTTGCAGATAGCCAGGGGACAACGGTGTTATGGTGCGACCATGAGTGTAGCTGGTATATCTGTTTCCTGTGATTACACGTTGTGTTTGACTGCTACTTCTAAGGGAAAGCCAAAGTCAAAGCTTCAAAGAAAGTGCCTTTTGGTGGTTTTGATCTTGCAAATCTTTTCACCGTTGCCACTGTGCTTTGGGACAGAGAAACTAGGGAACAACCCTCAGCTTCAAGTCCAATTATTATTATCCCTACACATCCAAATCTTCACCCAGGGTTGGGAAACCTTGCTTCTATGTAGGATTTGCTCCAGGAAGGGTCAAACCTGCAGACCCAGGCATAGCACAGGCCTGCATGCTGTGATGCTACTGAAGCACATTGGGAATATTGCATGTGCTTACACCTAGAGTACAGCAGTCACCAGCATCCAGTTGACAAGCTGGCCAGCACCTAGGTGTCCACAAAAGATATGAAAAATATTTGAAAGATTGGTCAGGAAAGATTGGTCAGGAAATCTGTCATGCAGTTAGACTATTACAAGGGGTTTTCAAATTTTGTTGAAATTTTGTATGGTCAAAATGTGGGTGAAACTTGGGAAAACTTTTGAGGAGACTGTTTGAGGGAGAACTATGATTTCACAATCAAAAGACAGAACTGCTTTGGCTGCCAGCCATTCTGGTTCATTGGTACAGCATGGCAGCAATTAGAATACTCGTTAAAAATTGTATGAAGGGAGTGGAAACAGAAATTACTATATTTCAGTGGGAACAGAGCATAGGAAGTCAATAAAGACCTTGGGGGAGATGTCTTTTTCTTTTTTTTTTATGTTAGGAATAAAATAAATCTCAGTGATTTATAGTTCCTTTTCTAGATTGTGGTGATAAAATTATTAACATTGCTGCTATAAGGCAAATGTGTTTAATAAATATTTCTGTTCTCAGTATAGGAAGGAACAGGATGGTAAATTATATCAGAAGAGGAAGATGGACCAGCAGTCCATTTATTACTGAAGAATGTTAATATAATGAAGATGTTAGATAATATCTCTGAGGAAAACACATTCTTAAATCAACAGATCCAGTCTCATTCAAGAGCTTTAAAATGGCTTGTAGAGACTTTCTGTGCCCCACAAATATTCATTTCAGAGTATATGGGAAATTACAGAGGGCTGTAGAAGTTCTGATCTTGTGTCAGTATCCAGACAGGTAAAGGAAAAAGTATTGGTTGCTTAGTCTCATATCAACCATAGGTCAAAACCTGCTCTAGGTGAACCTGATCTAGCCAGGGGGGTGTGTGTGTTGGACTAGTTGGTCTCCAGAGGTCCCTTTCAACCCCATATCATTCTGTGATTCTGTGAAAAGAGAAAACTGTATGAAAATAAATATTATAGTTGACTGAATCTACAAATTACAAACCATGGGAGTGACTGAATGACAGCACAGAAATTTTGTGGAAAAAGACAGCAAACTTTAGTACATTTTCTAAGAAAATTGCAAGTATGTTTGATTTTCTAACTCAAAAGGTAAATTTTTAGTGGAAACCTACTTTCCTGCCTGCTTGGATACCATGACACATCGTCAATCATATAAAGTAAATGGAGGACCATAACTGATCACATTTTGTGAACAAATTCAAAACAAATGCAGATTTCCTCAGCTGAGAAGAGGGTTGGGCATGAGGAATCAGGAATGAAAGTCCTCGCAATAAAGGACTTTGTCAGGTAAAGACATGATCATAAAAAGGATCGTAAGTGAGTCTGGCCCAAGGATGCCCACCTGATCTCCCTGTGTAATGAAGAAGCAAAAGGAGGTAGTGTAGTTTTTAATTTTGGAAAGCAAGAGGCGAAGCATGGAGATAAGGTAGCTTTGCTTCTATAGGCAGCATCAAGAACAATAAAGAAGTAGAAGAGTGAGGAGCTGTGGCTTTCCAATTAGAGGAGCATGAGGTTGTGGGAGAGGACGCACTGCTCCATGAACTGGAGATGATATTTTGCAGGGAGGGTCTTAAAAACTTTATCTACAAGTCTGAATGAGGGCTGAGATTTGATTTTACAACTGTAAATACTTGCGCAGAAAATGTTGTTTTCTACACTTCTCTGCAGTGCAATGAGGGAGGGGCACAAAAAGAACCACTGTCTGAAAGCTCATCCTTGGCAAGTTACAACTGCAAATAAAGCAGAAATTGTGAACAGTAACAGAGATTGGGAAAGACAATCATAGAGAATGGCAGAGCTATGTCCCCAAGTCACTTAATTGATTGTCTGCCTTTCTGGAGGGGATGCAGCAAACACAGATGACTTGACTTCCTCCAGTTTTTTGATAGCCTGATGAGCACAAACCATCAGGCAATATGATCTAATGGTCCCTTCAGTCTACAAATGAATACCATTTCAAGTATTTTTCCAATTTCAGCATAGTACATTGTGCATTAAAAATATTTCGTTTCTCTAGAGACCTCAGACGTATCTCAGAGTAGCACTCAGATATTTCCTGTTGTTTTGCATGAAACAAGCTGAAATTCACGCTGTTTTATTACAGTGTATTCAGTATAATTTGTAAAAACACTATATAGTAAGCTTAACAGAAATACATTTATATATAGAAAATTATGTCTAGGGAAAGAGACAATTTACACACAGGGGAGTTGGTGTTTGTGGGAATGATCACATGATTTCCAGTGGTTATAAGCAAGGAAACGTGAGAGATCGCTTATGTCTGTTAAGCATATTCTATAAAAACTTACCTGTAATCTACTGAAATTTGCAGAGAAAATATGTAATGGGTATTTCTTGTTCAAATATTAGCTTTGTTATAAGACGAAGAAGCTAGAACTGAGACTAAGTTACATGAAGTTGTTATAAGGCCAGGAAATCAATGAAACAATGAAAGCTCCTCAATGCCAGAATGAATTAGGAGATCAGGATAAGCAGAACGTGTTCAGCTGAAGTGGATGCAACTGGGTGAAACAGGTTGCCCAGAAAAGCTGTCTATGCACCATCCCTGGAAATATTCAAGGCCAAGCTGGATGCGGTTTTGAGCAACCTGGTCTGGTGGGAGGTGTCCCTGCCCATGGCAGGGAGGTTGGAACTCCATGATCTTTAAGGTCCCTTCCAACCCAAACCATTCTATGATTCTGTGGGTGGGAAAGGCACACAAGTGCTGTGCATCTGACTTAGCATCGAGAGTATCAGGACCTGAGCAAAGGCGAGCAATGATCAAGGTAGTTTGTAATCTGTTTTTTTAATAGCTGACGTTGCTTGTTATAGCATGTATCTCTCTGCATACCATTTGTTGTCATTAATTATAGTGACAGGTCTTCTCACTGTGAGAACAAATTTTCTGCACAATATGCTGTTAATTTCAGAGAACTAGAGTAGACTTAACTAAGAAGTAAAATTACTGAACAGAAAGTTGGTTCTGTTTTATCTCAGACCAGGACATGCACATGAAAGGAATTGTTGGGAAAAGTGATAGACCTTTTCTAAGGAATTCTGGGTTTGTTAGGCTGTGAGATATCCTCTGCTAGCTCCTGGGAAGCATGGCTTGGTCTAGGAAAACGTATCCAGTCTAATGAATGATTGGATGTCTGAGAGTCCACTCTGCCCAAATACATTGTAAAGACAACAATATTGTCCTTCACAGAATGAGAATATATGAAAAGAGATAAAAAAGTAAACTATACTGAGAGGACTGGGATTGCCAGGTCACACGAAGCAAGAGCAAAGGAGGCATTTGGCAGAACTGAAGAGAATGAAAACCAAGGAATGGAAATGCCTTTTCATGAGATATGTACTTAGACCACAGATTTCATTCCTTCAAGAGACTAAATATTAGAGAGATTTGAAGAATCAGGTCTATATTACTGACAAAAGTTATCCAGTTATACTAATAGATGGTAAAAGGAAAATGTTGGCACAGAGATGAAACCTGATACTTTGAGGCAAACCTAACCTCTAATTAAGAATTAAAATGAGTCTTTTATGGGATGGGGAGATCATCTCAGATCCAGTTAACAGGGGGGAGTTTCTTATACTGTATTTGGAAGCATCTGGTTTTGAACCGCAGCAGGAAAGTAGGCAGGATTAAACCAACCGCAGACCTAAACATGTTGCCAGTTCTTATGTTCCAAAGATGTTTTCCCCTCTCCCTGTCACAAGTAGTTTGTGATTTGAAAAATAACATGCACATTAAGTAGTAATATCCATTTTTAATGTTTAGACAGTGAGTAGGTAAAGACTGGAGTTTTCCATGCGACTCCCTTGCGCTGGAATTAGAGAGATTTAGATGTCTGCCCAGATGGCCCATGACCAGCCTTGCTCATGTCTGGAAAGGCAGCCTGTGGTAGAACTGAAAGATGGACTGGATTGAAAAGGTCAGTAAAGAGATGATAAATCTATAGGGAGAAGTACAAGACAAGGTGGAATCTTTACAGGCAGCAATTTTGTTTTACCCTTAATCTTGTAATTTCATTGCAAAACCATTTGTGGATTCATGCCTTATGCTCCTTTGCCCATGAGATAATGACTGACTATTAGATTTATAGTTGCATTTTGTTCTTCTGTTGTCTCCAGGTGGCAAACTCTTGTTCACTGGTCCAGGACCTATAGAACTGCATGCTCATTACATTCTGATATCTGATGGAGGAGAACTCCAGGTAGGATCCCCCGAGGCTCCTTTTCGTCACAAAGCACACATCTATCTCCATGGAAGTCTCCATTCTCCACCCTTATTTCCATACGGAGTGAAGTTCCTGGCAGTGAGGAATGGGACTCTTTCCATTCATGGTGAGTATATTTTTTCTTCTCTTCCAAAGCAAAGCATAGATGAGTAAAAGAAAAGAAAACAAAATAAAGCAAAAAATGTTTCTGGGGGAAACAAAAAGAAAACCAACTTCGATCATGAGCTTGGGTTTCTAATTACAGTCAAGTATTTATTGAAATCATCTTTTGGGACCAGAACTTCTTATCTTCCCATTGACCGTTAGTCTCCTATTTCTACAGTAACTTATGCACCAAAGCTCAGTGCTGTATGTCTGTAAAAGCTCTCATGCTAGGAACTGAGTCATTTTGAAAATCTGGACCCCAAGAAGAAGATAGATGGAAACTAGTAGTTAGTAAACCCTGGCACTTGTTTAGGTGCCTCAAGGTTCATTGAATTCGTGCACGTCTGACCACAACTGAAAGTCTTCATCCCATGTTGGGTATCACGTGTTTTTACTCTGCTGCTAAGAAGGGGTATCTTTCTCCATCACATCTCTCTACAGTAATTGGGACATTTCCTTCCCAAAGGCGATATGGTTTTGGGGGTTTTGAAGAGATGGGGGTCTTCCATGTACATCCAATAGTGAGGTGAATGCCAAGTATGCATTAGCACCCTGTGTCAGCTGGAGTGGGGATGATAATTCTCTTCAAAGCAGAAGCAAAGTGCTCCTGGCGGTGTGGTTTCCCTTTCTCCTCCACCTCTCCCTGCTGTGCTGGCATCCCAATACCAGTAGTGTCTTTCTCAAATTAGGAGCACAACTGGAACCTTTGGATTTTCCTGGTGGTCCACATAGACACATCTGCTCAGCATGGATTGTTGTCATAAAGGATGACCCCAGGGCTATGCAGAAAATGCCAAAAATTTATTTTACTCCTGGATTCCTGGTCTTCTGTCCTTTGCTCTAACCCTGGACTTTTCTCTCTAAGAAAGTCTTGCAGGGCCAGAGTTCCACGTTCCTACCAAGTGGAAGGGGCCAGGGACCTGGAGGAGAGAAATTGGTTATAGCTTTGCAGATGTTGTGAAGCAGAAGAATACAGAGCTTGAGACAGGGATATAAAATGGCCATTTCTTGGTGCAGTGGATTGAATATGGAATTCAGGTCCAAACTCAAGGTGAATCAGAATATTGGTGCAGTGCATGCAGAGGACGAGTAGTAATGATTTTAAACTGGAAGAGGGGAGATTTAGATTGGGTACCAGAAATAAATTCTTTGCTGTGAGGGTGGTAAGACACTGGAACAGGTTGCCCAGAGGAGCTGTGGCTGCCCCGTCCCTGGAGGGGTTCAAGGCCAGGTTGGATGGGGCTTGGGGCAACCTGGTCTAGTGGGAGGTGTCCCTGCCTATGGCATGGGGGTTGGCATGAGGTGGTCTTTAAGATTCCTTCCAACTCTAACCATTCTGTGGTTCTTTGTCAAGTTCTTAACCAACAGGCTGTTTATAAAGTCACTGTGTGTCACAGAGGAGGCAAAAAATAAAGCCAGTGCATCTACATGCCTCATCTCCCTCCCTTATGTTCTTGTGTGTCAACCTTTACATTGGTAGGCATTCATATCCTCCAGCAGGGCTTGAACTCTCACCCTCCTGGCCTGCAGGCAGATATGTTGCTCTCTGAGCGTCGCTGACACGTATGGCTCTCAGTCAAAAATGATGTCAGGCACCGAGGGGTACAATCTGAGCACAGCCAGGGAGCAAGCTCTACCACTGTGCTGTGTGGCGCGCATGTCAGTTCATGGGAGCAGAGCAAGGTCAGGCGAGGTCCCTTGTTGGAGGGGAGTTGGTGAACAGATGCTTTTCGGAATCATGAGAGATCAGAGAAAGCTGGAGAAGGTGCTCCTGGCAGTGGTAAGGGAGGTGGGCTGCACTACTCCCAAAAGCCAGGTCAGGTGCTCTTGAAGACTATGCTGAGACATGGCAAGGCTAAATTATTTAGTGCTCACAAGCGGCTTTAATAATTTCAGTAAACTGGCTTTGCAGAAGGGCAGAGCGTTTCTATCCCATTTCCTGGAGGAGCTCTGTGAAGAACTGCCATTAGATCATGTGGGCTGAATTGACTGTCCGTTACTGGCCATTGAGTTTCATACAGTTATCCTAGCCTTGAGTTCAGTAACTCGCATTAGATTAAAACATGCCTTCCAGAAAGGCTTGGTCTTTGAGGACATCAAGGGAAATGGAAGCCAGCATTTTCAGCAGAAGCTTGTTCCAGGGGATTAATTTGATTAATCATCCATGTGGGGGGCTTTTTTGTTTCTTTTTTTTTTTTTTTTTTTTTTTTTTTTTTTTTTTTTTAAAGAAAAGTATTAAAATGTCTGATTTGAATTTGCCTGATAACAGCTTTTACTGTTTCACTTTCTGTATCTTCTACTTCTACTTGAAAGTATCCTCCGTTCTCAGTTTGACCCTTGTAAGTCAGGATTTTGTCCTTAAATTCTCAGAGCTTTATAACACGAGCTGTGTCTTCTTCGTACTGCTAAGCTTTTTAGCAATGCAGGAAAAACCAGCAGCACCTCCTTGCTGCTGTGCCTCCAGTGCTGCTTCTTGTTTCCCTTCTGAGTCTGTATCATCCCTGGTTTGTTGACTCTGTCCTCACAGACAACCAGGGCAGAAGCACTTCTTGCAGTGTTACCTTGGCAAGTAAGTCCAAGTGTCCGTGTCAATACCCTCCACGACTTTCTCATTGGTATTTCATATGTTTTACTCAGTGCTATGATTCCTAGTGATTCTTCGTCCACGAGGAAACCAAGAGGGTGAGGTGTGCAACCCAAATGTTACCTGGATGGAGATACATGGAACCAAAGGCAGCTTGGTGGCATCAGTGGAAGCATCTCTTGATTTCAGTTTCTCATCAGTTCTTATTCAAGAATTCCAGTATCTGAAGGGAGCTCCAGGAGAGCTGGAGAAGGACTCTTTGTCAGGAAGTGTAGTGATAGGACAAGGGGTAGTGGTTTTAAATTGGAAGAGGGGAGATTTAGATTAGATATCAGGAAGAAATTCTTTACTATGAGGTTGGTGAGACACTGCAGCAAGTTGCCCAGAGAAGCTGTGGATGCTCCATCCCTGGAAGTGTTCAAGGCCAGGCTGGATGGGCCTTGAAGCAACCTAGTCTGGTGGGAGATGTCCCTGCCCATGGCAAGGGGGTTGGAACTCCATGATCTTGAAGGTCCCTTCCAACTGTAACCATTCCATGATTCTATGAAATCCAGACTAGCTATGAAGTCACTTTTCAGCTCTTCTCTACCTGCCTTCTTGGTGCAGTGCGTGGTTGCAATTAAAGTTCATTCAAACCACATAATCCACAATTTAGCAGTGAAGCAGTAGAAGCCCACTAGAAAACAAGACCCAAAAGAGTGTGTTCTTCTGCTGGGTTCATATTGCTTACATGGAAGAGAAATGTGTTGTTTTGTCTCCAATTTATCACCAGTCTGGCCTGTGGTATAGAACAAATTGTTGAGCATGACAGCCACTTTCATATATATATGAAAGAGGCTGACACGCTCAGCAATACGAGTTTGTGAGATACATACATATACACACATATATATGTTATCTCAGATCAAAATCATTACATAAACAGGCTTCCAAATTCTTAGCTGTCTTGGCGAAGACAGGACTGGGCGCATTTTAATTTATTTTCTCCTTCAGACTGGGAAGTTTGAGGGATGCTCTGCAGCCATGGTTGAGTTCAGCTTGTTTAGTAAGCGCTGTCAGCTCCTCGCTTTGATATGTTAATATGACTAAGGGTTTCCCACAATTCCCCGGTGAGTGGCAGTCCTTTGCTCCGGTGGTTGTAGCAGACTGGGAAATTTCACTGTTGCCTTTGGCTTTAGCCAACTCCCCTGCCAGTCATAGCATGCCACCCATAAACTGCCTGTCAATCACCTGTCACTTTTAAAGGGGGTTTCAGTCAGCCAGGGCAACTCGACTTTTTGACAATGTAATTACGGCCCTCGCACCCGCGGTAGGGGCCTGAGCGGGGCTGAGAGAATTTTATTGATTGTTCAGAAGGGAAATTTATCACTGTCTCCAGCTCCATTCGCATTTTATTCCCTGAGAAACTCTCCTGACAAGCTTTGGGAGAGAAGTTTAGCATGGTGGCCTTGGCTGTTCTTGCACCTTTGTCCTTTCCAGGGAAACTGGACTGGAGATGAGATGTTGAGCAGAGGGCAGGGACCGGGTACGGAGACAGCATGAGTGGAGATGCTGCATCAATATCCAAGGACACCTACAGCATGATTCACAGCCTCAACTCTCCCCTTACCAGGGATGGAAAAATTTTAAATGCTTTTTCCATACTGTTCCATTTTTTAGCAGTCCTGTGTAAATGAGGTCATTATCTCATTGTGCCCCCTCAAAGCAGATTGTGCTTCTTCGTAAATGAAGTCCAGCATTTTGAAGGGAACTCCAGGAGAGCTGGAGAAGGACTCTTTGTCAGGAACTTTAGTGGCAGGACAAGGGGTAATGGTTTTAAATTGGAAGAGGGAAGATTTACATTAGATATTAGGAAGAAATTCTTTACTGTGAGGGTGGTGAGGCACTGGGACAGGTTGCCCAGAGAAGCTGTGGCTGCCACATCCCTGGAGATGTGCAAGGCCAGGCTGGATTGGGCTTGGAGCAACCTGGTCAGGTGGGAGGTGTCCCAGCCCACGTCAGGGGGATTGGAACTTGATGATCAGGTTGCTCCAAGCCCCATCCAGCCTGGCCTTGAACACCTCCAGGGATGGGACAGCCACAGCTTCTCTGGGCAACCTGGAGCAGGGTCTCACCACCCTCAAGGTCCTCCAAAGTAATGGATAATCCTGCTGCAAAAAATGTCCTTGCGCTTGCAATTGATGCTGAGAGTGGAAGATGACATTCTGAAGGCAGTTTTGCACTTCTTGTATCCCAGACTTCCCTGCAACCAAAGCAATCTTACACATTTTCAGTGTTAGCTCAGGAAGAGAAATATTTTTTATCAGTTGAACCAATTATTAATTTTAATCACTTTTAATCAATAATAAAACACAAAATATTTGTGAGCTGTGCACTGTGCTCTGCAGAGCCTGTACGTTCCTCAAGAGATCAAACATTTAATCAAATGCTTCTTGCTTTTCCTCCATTAAGCAGTGTTATGTATCTGTGCCTGTGCTGAGTTTGAGATTAAGAGATCATAGACAACATGAGAGAATTTGTTCTGCTTTACTCACATATTAAAAAGAAAATCTTCCCAGGGGTAAAAAAGACTCGGAAAAAAAAAAAAAAAAGAAAAAAAAAAGAAAAAAAAAAAAAATCTGTAACAGGGGGATTCACGATAGGGTGCAGAGATCTGCTCAAGATAAGACGTGCTTTTTTACCTGACTGAAGTGTTCATCCAATACATGTTATTTCCCACTAATTGAAGCTGTGGATTTGCACACCTCCATTACACCAGGAGTTCAGACCCTTTTCCCCTTTCAGGGGTGACTTCCATAGGGTGGTTTTCCTTAGACGCTGGTTATTCTCTGCGGTGGTTGCAGGACCATTTTTTTGTCTTTTGTGACAACATTTTTCCTTTCAAGACCTTGACTTTAACATGATGCATGAAAGCAGATGGCTCTTGAACAGAAGGCTAAGCTGCCTAGAATCCCCTTGCGTTCACTGGGGGTAAGAAACTGCACTTAGGCACTTCCCATGGAGTAACTAATGTACAATGACTTGTTCCTTCACTTTCTTATTCGCAAATAGAAGATGACCATTAGATTTTAAAGACCTAGCAGATGGGGGGAAAAAGATCCCAGAGAGCTGGGTTCAGGGAAAGCTGCTGTGTCTTTTATAGCTTGTCCTTCTCTCTAACAGAGATGGATCGATCAGCTCTGATTTAAATTTAAGTCAGTTGCTCTGTATTTTGGTGCTGATCTTAATGAGGAATAACGTGATGTAAAGAGAACTGAGAGATGGGTGCTGATATATATGTAAAATATAATGTATATAGATTATAGCTAATACATTAGTTTGTGTTTCTTGGCAGGGGGCAGGTCTGTTGGTTACTACAAATGTGGAAGCTTTTTGTGGATGAAACAGTCACCTCTTTCAAATCCTTGAATATTACATGGAAATACCTTTTCCAACTCTGGCCACAATTACAACTGAGACATTGACTGGAGGAAGAGAAGCAAATCAGGGTGAATTTCCACTTTGCATGGGAGAGAAATTTGGCAAGCCTGGACCCAGACCTGGGTTTTCTCAGGGATGCAGACTGAAACCAGGCAGGGACTCTTCGTCTGGGCTCATCTTCACTTTTCCCACATGTCTAATTCACTTCCATTGAGTGGTGGGGACACAGTGAACTGATCTTAACATTTAAAACAGTCGTGCTGCCCTGTGTACCCACTCCTGCAGGCAGATGTTTCCCATCTCACTCGGCAGCAAGGTAGGAGATTAAAGGGCAATAACACAAAATGTTAACAGCTGTGCACAGCTTACGACAGGATCCGTGGTAGGTGGCTGCTGTGTTTGAAGCCACTTGTTCCTGGTGCCAGTTTAAAAAAGGTTTTTCCTGCCTGGCATTTTTTGGTTGTGAGCTTACTTGCAAGTGTGTAGCATAGGTTTTGTGCGAGGGTGGTTGGTTTATGCATTGAAGGATCTGGGAAAATTTTTCCTTTCTGGACTGATGTAACTTGACAAAGTGACTGGGTAATCTGTGGTTAAAGGATGTGTTTGGAAGTGTTTGTATTTATGGGACAGCGCACAGGGATGATACTTTTTCTGCAGTGTAATGGAAAGAGCAACAATGAGTTTCCATCCAGCTGTTTAATCACAACAGCCTCTCCTGTCCTCAGTCAGATACTCCTAGCTTTCTGGAGGGTGCCACTGAGAAATGTTTAGGTGGAAAATTTAGGGCAAAAATGGTAGTTTCATGAAACATTCAGCAAGGCTAGGTCATTTTCAAGGATATTTCCTGCTTGAGAAAATAAAAAATATTCACTTTTTCCTCTTGCTTGGACGATGTCAGATTTGTTTTCCCCACTGGGAGAAGGAAAGGGTGTTTAATTCTAACATTTTCATTCATCTGGACTTTCATAGTATTATTTTTAGTATTATATCTGCTTCATATCAATATTTCTACACTAGTCAAATGCAATGGTTTTACAGAATAAAAATCTAACCCCTCAAAGTGACAATAGTCCTCTGGAGATATCTAAAATCTGCCTGGATTATTTCCTGTCCAACCTGCTCTGGGTGACCCTGCTTTGGCAAGGTGGTTGGACTAGCTGATTTTCCAAAGGTCATTTCCAAACCCTTCCCATTCTGTGATGTCTGTGATCAGACCCTCTTTCCATGAAGAACTTCTGCCCAAAGGCTGAGCATATGATAGTGCCAGAATAGTATGGCACATGATGGCTTTGTGTATAGGCACCTACCAAGGTTCATGTGAAGGAACAGAGCAGGTCCAACTTTACTGTATCAATCTGCCTGTTACTTGTATGAAGCTTGTGTCTCATGCTGGGTTTTGTCCCACACAAAGGAGACATCAGATGAGCTATGAATTGATCCCACGCTCAAATTCAATCTAAAATACCCATAATAATCCTCAGCGCCAGCATGGAGGCTGCTGCAGGTTGCTTGTGATGCTGTCAAAAAAGCTGATAAACTCCTGGGTGTCCCAAGGGTTAATGAGCAGTTAGAAATTAGAAAGGACCTCCTATTTTACCTCTGGCCATGAATGAAAAGCTTTCTGAACTGACTGTGTTGGGAAGTAACAGAAAAGCTGTCTGTATCTCCCCAGGAGCTGCCCACACACACCAGTTTGTCCTGCAGGACTGTATGGGGGAGGAAAGACATATACTTTCAGAGCAGAGACATCCCTGTCTTTCTGAGATGTGAAGCGGGGGAAAAAAAAACCCAGACTCCTCTCATTGCGAAACAAGCTAGAAACATTGTGTAAATGCTTAGGGAATATATGTAGGATTGGAATTATCCTATATTCTTAGGACTGGAATTAAAGGAGAGCAAAACATGAGCTGGAGACCTTCAAGTCCAGAGGGTTTGAGGGCTTGCAGTTCAGGCAAGTATGTTTTAGACACACATGAAAGATAGAGAAGCAGCTCTCATCCTTCCTTTGTTGATTCCCTACACGTTATGGTCAGTGACTGGAATAGTCACCGCAAGAATTGAGGCAGCTAGGACAAGTTTTTAAAAAAGTCCTCATCTAATCATCCAGACTTTGAGCAACCTGCTCTAGTAGGAGGTGTCCCTGCCCATGGCAGGGGGTTTGGAATTTGCTGATCTTTAAGGTCCTTTCCAACTCTAACCGTTCTGTGATTCTATAAATCTAATCCATGTTCATAAAACAATTTCTTCAGATCCTTAATTAAGGGTCTTTAAAGTCCACTTCACCATAGCGAGCTATAGCAGCACAGCTGTGTGCTATCCTGACCAAGGAGGCTTTCTGGAAAAGATTTTCTATTCTTTTTCACTTAAGAAATCTTATACATTATTATTTTTACGGTTCATTTTATTAACTGAAGCAGCAGCAGCAAGAAGTCTCTGTCCTGAATCTAAAACTATATTTTAAAAAATTCTCTTTTCTGAAGCACCCATTTCCAGTGGATGTATTGCCATTTATCATTCCGACATTTGGAAATTTTAGGGATGGTCAAGCTAAGTGTGAGTGGGCAATGTCATTTGAATAGGGAAAAAGGAGTAATAAGGGATTATGACAGTGGAGAGGGAGCTGGATTTCTTTGGCAGTCTGACACCTGAAATGCTGCAGTAAATTGTTTTGTCTTTTATTACTAGAGACTTTTATACCAGTGGTGTGGTTTTTTTTTTTTTTCTCCATTTTTTATTTTAATCATAGCCATAATCCATTGAATTGCATTTTTAATACTGTCTCTTGCAAAATTATTTTCTTTTGGGGGGGAATATAAATTGCGTGTTTCTTTTCACTTTGTTCGTGGGAATTGAAAGATTTTATTCTCATGCTGAAGATTTACAACGTAGCTGCAACAGATTGACAGATTATCTGCAGTGTAACTTGTATAGTCACAGTAAGTAGATTGTGTGTCTGAGCCTGCAGTTCTTGTAAATTCCTTTTGTGGTATAAAGGGATCTCATTACCTCAACTTTAAAGTGCCAATAAAATGTCAAAAGGTGTAAAAGAGCTTTATAGTTTGTCAACATTACGAACAAACTGTGTGTTCGTGACCTTGGTTAATTAATTTGTGGCAAATGAGAGGGAAGACGAGATGCAGCATTATCCTGGCCCCATGTAGTTAGAAGAAAAGGGTTCAAAGTCTGCTGTCCCATGCCAGAGAAGAGGAAAATGGTTTAAAACATTTAAACAACTTTTGGGAGAATGACTGACAGTCCCCTGGCAGGTTTAGGGCTGGAACCAGTCCTTCTAAAGCCATTTAAGGAGTCTGGTTTTTACCAACACTGCCGTGCATAATCCAGGCTTTCCAGCTTGCCTGACTGGATGATTTGGAAGAGGTGAGCACAAGTGCTGTTCAAATACAGACTGGTCCCAAGAGAACCTATGAGTTGGAAAGAGAGCTGGAGGAAAGGAGGAGAAATGGAGATGGAAACTGATAAAGTAATGGGGAGGAACTTGAAGATGTGCATTACCAGATGATTGAACATCGGTCTTGGAACACAGCACCCAAAGTACAGCTGGGCAGGAAGCATGAAGAGGTATCAGTGGCCTTGGCTGACACTGAAGAGGAAAAACCAGGAGTCCAAGAAAACATTCTCCAAAAGGAAAACAGTGGACAAAAAAAAAATAGCTTGAGGGAAGGCTTAGAAGAAGGCAGACCATGAAGTAGGACCTATGCAGAAGAAGCTGACAGGAAAACCTGGGAGTCTCATTAACTCTAGGACTTGTCTCCTGACTGATTAGCTTAGAGCTGCTTCTCCCTACCCTGTAATCATTTTTTTCAAGAACCTCTACTTCAGTGTTTCCAATTGTAGGAGCTTCTGTTTTCAAAGACGGGTGATCAGAGATACCATCGGTAACCTAATACACACCTGGAGGAGGAAATAATATTAATGTCTTTTGAAATCAGAGGATTGTAAATAATGACCTATTTATTTAAACATACAACATTCAGTACAAACCACACTTTGTCTACTGTAGACAGGCTTTCTTGTAGCCCTGGAGATAAGTATGCCCTGACATACCTTGCTGAATTTGCTGAGTTTTGATGTGATTCTGAGACATATCTGTAAAGGTCAAATTATAATCTCTGGTTGAACTGCTTGGGACTAGGTGAAATCAGTTAGTGAAATCATATAGCATCCTACGTTGATTTATATAATGTTTTGTTATAGGGGCTGTAAGAAATCAAATTTATATTATTTTTCTTCTTCTCCACTTGACATAGAAAAGAGCGTGGCATTGGACACGTCGGAATTGCCTTGTTCTTAATAATTTTGCCAGGCCTATACAAGGTTGCGTTTTCAAGTCACACTTGCAACAGGAAGCATGAAGCAGGGTCCTGGTGCCAAGATGTTCCTAAAACTACAATTTGTGATTAATTCACTTTGGAATTTACTTTCAAGAGCCTTGCATCTCTGGGTTGCTATTTGACCACATGGTTCTGCTCTACTCAGTATTTAAAGGTGTTTCTGTCATGTCGTTTAGCAAAATGTTCAATTCTTTGCCTGCACTGGAGTTTTGAGTCTAAAGGCTCCATCCTGTCCCTTTAACATGAAGGTACTTCTGCTTTAGATCTCAAGATGTGGTTGTTTTTTTTTCCAATCCGAGCTTAGTTAATTATTAAAAATGAGTTCAATAATTGAGGAGTTATACAGATTCATCTATTTTTCAGTACTTTTGAGTGTTTCTGCTTGCAGTACTTTTTTTGGGAAGAAATAATTTAAATATACTGCAGCTGTTGGTCTTTTAAACCTTCTGCTCTCCAACAAGTTATTTATTTACCTGTTGCACAGTCCAGTCACTGTCACTGAAGGTTACTTTATGAACCCTGCAGGTTTCATCTGAAATAGAGTTTGTTTTCAAGGGGATCCAGGGTGGCTCTGCGCCTCCAAAGGGTGCTCCTATAGATAGACTGCAGAGACAGGGGTCTTTGTTCCACGAAACACCCTTCAGCTATTCACGATCTTTGTAGAGAGTTCATTGGTTCTTTGAAAGAGAGAAGCTGGAGAAGATCCCTGGGAAATGAAGGTTGTCTCCCAGCTGGAGATCATTCCCTCTTGAGATGTTTATCAGCACGTTTCCCCTCCCCATTTAAAAGCCGGGTGTAGGAGTTCCTCTGAAAAGTGATGTAGCCTACCTACGAAACCCATCCCTGGTAGGTGAGCAGAGGCCTGGAAACTTCTTCAAGGCCTTCAAACTTCTTAATTTTATTTGGCTGGCTGGCTGCTAGCTGTTTAGTTGCTCAATTACCAGAGAAACGTCCCTTTTAGGCACTCAGGACGGTATTGAAGGTATCTATGTGGGTCTGGTAGGTAGGACACAGGACTTGACGTCAGATCAATGTCTTTCTGGAGCAGCAGCAAGATGCCAATCATACATGCAAAATGACATGTTTAGGTACCTGAAAGCAACACACAGTCTCCAAACTAGGTCAAGTCAGCTGCACACACCAGTGGTGATAGTCACTATGGGGGACTTAGTGGGTGTTGTGTTCTTTTTCAAGCTATCTTTGTTTAAACCCGTTCAGTACTGAAGCTGGGGAACATGCAGGTTGTATGTTTTCCTATAACTGGAACACTGTGATATATATAGGTCACAATGCAATACTTAATTATTTTCAAAAAGAAAAGAAAGAAAGGGGAAATTTTAGGGTTACCAGCTGTAAATTGTTTCTGGAAAGGGGAATGAGTGATTTACAGCAACCGGTGACAACTGCTCAAGAGACGGTGTAGTACATTTCTGTGTGGATGTATGATGGACTTCACCAAAACCACAGGGCTAGAAATATGTTGTAGTTAAGGCAAAGAAGCCTCAGTTATGGTGCCTCCATGATAATTCACCAGAAAACTCATCACCCCTTCCAAATAAAAGGAAAAGGTAAAACAAACTGTAGACTAGGAGGCAGGGAGGCTGGGAGGGTACAGTAAGAAGTCAAAAAAGAAAAAGGGGGGAAAAAAAAGAAGGAAGATACCTTTATTACTCTTTGTTTTATTTTAGAAGAAAAAGAAAAAGCAATCTGAGAAGATTTTCCTTAAAAATTTTTGTTTCCAGGCTTGGAAGTGGGAAAAAGCTCGAACAAAGCCTTTTCTATCAGAGCATATTTTGAATGCAGAATGGTGGTTTGCACCTCTTCATGGTAAAAGTTGCTGCCCAGCAGTGTTTTTATAATGGTTGCTGTAGTTATGTGTGTGACAGATGTTCACAATGGGAGTCAGTTGTGTATCTGGCCACAGATGCACACAAACACACATTAACACATGCACACAAATCAGTACTATAAACAAAATGTCCAGAGCTGGAGAAAAATTGTGTGCTGCTCGACATGCAGATGGCTGTTGTCAGTTGTTCGCTTTTATGCGAGTCCTAAAAATTCACGAGGATCACTCAGCGAAAGAGATTAAATGAATAAAGATGATGAGGCTGCTGCTAGTAAAAGAATACACATAGGCTGACATTGAGAGGGGGTTTTTTGAGCTGGCTAAAACTGTGTTGAGAATGAGGTCTCACTGGGAAGTGCTTTGATTCCTCTGCTCGCGGATGGTGCAAGGTGGATCTTGTTCTATGTCTGCGTTAGAAAACAGTGTGGCCCAATAGAAGGAGATCTCCCGAGTGAGTGATATAGGTGCTGGGAATGCAGAATTCACACTGTGTGTGTTTTGGGGGCTACTATGGAATCATTCCAGTCTGGTTCCATTAGCTTATAAAGAGTATTCTATGTCCTACTGTATTACAGTTTCTGCGTTGATTTTGTCTAAAGGAAATTCCTTTGATGCATCTCAAAACAGTTCCATGATACAAAATAAAGCACATTAAGTGAAGGATGTCTGGGAAATTTTCTTAGTTGAAAGTCGAGAAATTTCGAGTCTGATTTAAGAGAACAGAAGAGATAATGGGCCAGAAGTATCTCAGACAGGTTTAGGTGCCCACCATTCACACACAGAGCAGGTGCTCAAATATACTTCAAGACGACAGAGTGGAAAGACTTGATTCTTCCTTCTGTCATTCTGCTGTGAATTTACGGATTTGGAGGTGATACTCTTTATTTCCATCTTCATTAAGGAAAGAATTGGGGTACTAGAGTATAAGCAACGAGAAAGTGAAACAGCATATGGAGAGAGAGAAGGTTGCTTAAAATAATTTGAAAATGATTTATTGGATGCAACCTCTACCCTCAGTGATTTCTGGTGTTATTACTTTTCTATAGCACAGCCAGGGAGGACAGTAACTTGCTGTGGGCTAGAGGTAAATTATGATTTACTGCAAAGGAGGGAAGGAAAAAAATATACTAAAGGTGGGTGTGTGAGGCACATGCTCTCCCCTGATGGTGTTCAGTGTGTTGGATCTCACTGGACCAATCTGTTCCAAAGCCTGCTGGGGAAAAAGAAATGTCAAGAGTTAAAGCAAACTTCATGAAGTGAAGAAGGGAGGGTGAAATGACAAGATGTTTCATTGCTGGGACTTGTTACACACAGACTTGGTAGTATGTCCACTGAAAATAAGAGAATTTGGGAATCTGCAAACCTGTTATTGTCTTCCAGTGGTGGTTGAAGATTGCTGATGCAAAGCGTTTTTCTTTACCTTGCAGTCATGCTGACCCATGTATTCACACTTCTTGCCAAACTGTAACCTATCCCCATCCTCAGGGATATGACATGATCTGAATGACCATCTTACATGACCATGTTATGTCAACTGAACCTTAAAGTTGAAAATGTATTTTCAGGTCCAGTCAGATTAAGGCCTCACCAAAAATATGTTTCAGCAGCGTGTTCTGAGATTCCATTTTTATGGGAAAAATAATCCCCAAAGTTGTTTAAAATAGTATGGGATGCTATTTCTACTTTTGGATGAAAAAGGCTAAAACAAATTCTTTCCATACAAAAAGTTTAAGCTGCTTAACCTAAGATTTCAGAAAATGACCCCACATTTTGGATCCTCCATTGGAGACAGTTTTCAGATGATCTTGTGTTGCTATCTGAGATTGTAGTCACTCTTAAAAGCTTTTGAAACAGATGATACTTGTCTTTTCATACGTTACTGAATTGTTACTAACAGAAGCATGTGGTTCTGTGAATGCAAGTTACCTGTGGGCCTGGATTTATTGCACCTTTTTTGGACACTTGAGTGGGGAATCTACTGATTCAAAGCATTTTTTGTACTCCAAGAAGGATGGTGGTCCCTGCAGACAGTGCTTTTCTCTGTTGATTGTAAAAGATGATGGAGAAGAAGGTGCCTTTCACATAGGGAATTCAGTTTGGAGGAAAGAAACTAAACTTCAGCTCCCACTGCCTTTTGAGCAAACTTCTTTCCAGCAAGTTTTTTCAGCTTTTGGGGACCACCAAAGACGAAAGGTTTGAAATGAAGATGTT
Source organism: Thinocorus orbignyianus (assembly GCA_013400375.1). Taxonomy (NCBI): domain Eukaryota; kingdom Metazoa; phylum Chordata; class Aves; order Ciconiiformes; family Thinocoridae; genus Thinocorus; species Thinocorus orbignyianus. The sequence continues at coordinate 271,734 of VXBW01006865.1, forward strand.
GCTTGGAAAGGTCTGCAAGTAGGTGTACACAAATCCTCTTTTTAGCATTAATCCCATCTCTCCAACACAGCATCAAAACGAAATGAGTGACTGTGGGATGATCCAAGTGAGGCAGTGTTTTCTAAGCATTCTTCTTCTCCTGATTTTATTCTGCTCCTGGTTTTGGTTTCGTTTTTGTAGCTGTTTTTGTTGTTGTTGTTGTTTGTTTGTTTGAGGTTTTTTTGTTTGGTTTGGTTATTTATTTATTTTTCTGTTGGATGACTTGCTTTTTTAATGCGTTTAAAATGTTTTCATTTTTTTTTGTATGTTTGTTTCAGGCTGGATGCCCAAAGTAGCTTTCACACTCCTGAATTCATCAGCTCATGCTAATGACAGACGATTAGTGCTCCAGGAACCTGTTGACTGGCAACCTGGGGATGAAATCGTGGTGGGCAGGACAGGCCTTGGAGATGCACAGCAGCAAGAAGAAGTGGCTGTTATTGAGTCTGTGAACAACATGGAGCTGTACCTTAGATCACCGCTCAGGTACCTTTTCAAGGGCCAAAGGGATTTCTATAGCAGAGAGCTAAACCAGGGGAAAATTTGGTCAAAGTGAGGATTTAGACTCTCCTGTGGGACATAATAACTATATAAATCCCTTTAACAAAGGTGGCCAGAGATATTTCNAGATGATACTTGTCTTTTCATACGTTACTGAATTGTTACTAACAGAAGCATGTGGTTCTGTGAATGCAAGTTACCTGTGGGCCTGGATTTATTGCACCTTTTTTGGACACTTGAGTGGGGAATCTACTGATTCAAAGTGGTTTTTGTACTCCAAGAAGGATGGTGATCCCTGCAGACAGTGCTTTTCTCTGTTGGTTGTAAAAGATGATGGAGAAGAAGGTGCCTTTCACATAGGGAATTCTGTTTGGAGGAAAGAAACTAAACTTCAGCTCCCACTGCCTTTGGAGCAAACTTCTTTCCAGCAAGTTTTTTCAGCTTTTGGGGACCACCAAAGACGAAAGGTTTGAAATGAAGATGTTGCTTGGAAAGGTCTGCAAGTAGGTGTACACAAATCCTCTTTTTAGCATTAATCCCATCTCTCCAACACAGCATCAAAACGAAATGAGTGACTGTGGGATGATCCAAGTGAGGCAGTGTTTTCTAAGCATTCTTCTTCTCCTGGTTTTATTCTGCTCCTGGTTTTGGTTTCGTTTTTGTAGCTGTTTTTGTTGTTGTTGTTGTTTGTTTGTTTGAGGTTTTTTTGTTTGGTTTGGTTATTTATTTATTTTTCTGTTGGATGACTTGCTTTTTTAATGCGTTTAAAATGTTTTCATTTTTTTTTGTTTGTTTGTTTCAGGCTGGATGCCCAAAGTAGCTTTCACACTCCTGAATTCATCAGCTCATGCTAATGACAGACGATTAGTGCTCCAGGAACCTGTTGACTGGCAACCTGGGGATGAAATCGTGGTGGGCAGGACAGGCCTTGGAGATGCACAGCAGCAAGAAGAAGTGGCTGTTATTGAGTCTGTGAACAACATGGAGCTGTACCTTAGATCACCGCTCAGGTACCTTTTCAAGGGCCAAAGGGATTTCTATAGCAGAGAGCTAAACCAGGGGAAAATTTGGTCAAAGTGAGGATTTAGACTCTCCTGTGGGACATAATAACTATATAAATCCCTTTAACAAAGGTGGCCAGAGATATTTCAGTTCCTCGCTCCCCCTAAAGCTAGTGAACGTTGAATCCTGAATGTTTCTGACTATGCCTAAATTCTGTATCATAACCATGAACTCAGAAAGCCTTTGAAGCAGAAAACACTGATGGCCAGTACAGGCCAGTGGCCTCAGCATAGGCTTGACAAAGAGTTTTCCTGCATAGTTAATTTCTCGAGAAAGTGTATTTTTTTTTTCACTAAAAGTGTCTGACTTCTGAAAATCCTCCCTTCTTGACTGATTTATTTAATCTGATCAACAACACTCTCAAAGTGAACTACTTCAGTTTGGAAATGCTGCTCTGTGTTTTCACTGAGCTGTAGTTTCATTGCTTTAAGCTCTCTTTGTCTTCTGTGTGTGGAGACCTTGGTCAAACTATACTTCTTATCATAATCTGGAGCCCCACTGTGCAAAAATGTTATCTGTTTGGGAGGCAACCCAACTCTAATGCTCAGAAAGATTAGCAGTATCATTTTCAGAAGTAACTGTAGTTTGAGAAAGGAAGTACTGATGTTTTCCACCAAAATATGTTTTGGAACGTGAAGGAAGTTCAAAAGCTGAAGTATTTTGGTGTAAACATACATAATCCAAGGAAAATTTGTGAATTTAAGAGACAAAAAGATGAAAATAAACATCAGCCAAGGAAAAATATACCTAGATGGTATATGCAGATGCATTGGGTATGCCACTGTCCACACTGAGAAGGGAATGAAGGGAGCTCTGAATTTAGGCAGTTGGAGTCAGAAACTTAGGGTAAAGCATCATTCTTGCCGTCTGGCAGGTGCAGATACTTTTGCGTCTTTTTTGTGTCTATCCCCAGGTACTCCCACAATGTTGGAGAGGGATGGATAACTGGCCAAAGCCCACCTTTGAGTGCTGTGGTGGCACTGATGAGTAGAAGGGTTGTTGTTCAAGGAAATGTCACGATGGAGAGGATGTCCCACCTCAGACAATGTGCAAAAGCAGGTGTTGCAAGAGGTGAGGAGGTCTTTTCTCACTGAGATGTACCAAGGAGGAAAATTGCTCCCTTAAAATCACATTGTGGTATCACTGTGTATTAGAGATCTTTCTTAATAGGGTAACTTTGACACATACGAGCACCAGGAAAGTGAGTTTATCTTTCCAAACATTGTTTGATGTTGAAGCGTGAAGTCTCAGGAGTTGAACTGCATTTCATTGTAATATCTCAGATGCACTATTTTCACACTGTTGTTTCAAGCCATCTTGGGAAAGACCCTTCAGTTTTGCCTCAGCCTAAGGGTGCAGAAAAGAAAATGTCTTCTGAAAACATGTTGCAGTGTACATATTATATTAAATTTTTAATTGTGTTTACTATTTTGTCACTTTAAGAAGAAGGAAAAATGAAACAGCCCAGTGCTGTTTGTACTCTTCAGTGTAAAATATTGAGACATTGTTCAGTGTTTAGGGATATTAAGAAAAAAAAACAAACCAGGTGATGGTTTCTTGTAGCATATAGTAGCACGGGTAAAATGTGCCTAGGTTCTATTTCAGTTTTACTTGTATGAAACACCGCAGAGTTTGACAGGTGGCTTTCAGGTTTACACCAGCTGATGAGGAAGCAGAATCAGACACAGTGATTATAATTTGAGGAGAGTTAGGTTATCTGGCAACCCAGGTGTAAGTTTTCCTTTAAAAATAAAATGCCTTGGGCTTTCAGACTGTGACACAAGACTTCATTTGATATCCCGCAGCCAACTGCTTATATTACTCATAGATTTATGGTCCATTTTCTGTGGAACTCATAAATATAGTCTCTAAAATGTGCTAACCGTTTGAGGTTTTTATTTGAGTTAAAGGATAGGAGGATTTCTCAGAGGAGCCACCAGAAGATGAATGGGCAGTGTTGTTTGTGGTTAATTTACTTTCTTTTAAAGAAAATTTAGCATAAGCAGGCAGTGCTGGAATTTGAAATCCCCTCTGCACATCCACTGAAGAAGCCCAAGTTGCACATTAGTAGTTTGAATCCCTTTGTACCTAAATATCCTAAGCACAGACCTGGAGAAGGATGTTTTTCAGGAATGCCTATGCCGTCCCCAGCCCCATGATTTACTTTCATTATCTTCTTGCTGTGGGTAGTAACAGTTCCTCACCCATCTGCAGGGACAGTGGGGAGAGCAAGAGTTTTAAATAAATTTCAAAATGTTCTCATTTCAGTTTAGCCGTGCCCAATCCCCTTTTCACGAGCCTCACCCAAGGTAAATCAATGTCAAATCCATCTTCCCCATGCATAGGGCTATTTAAAATTGAACACAAGGAACTTTCCAAGGCATAAAACTGCCACGGCTTCCTGCTGGTTTTAATATATGTTCCTTTAAAAATGTCCAGACTCTTAGGGAAGGAACCATGAGAGTATTTAGAGGGAGCATCAAGTGTGCTTGCCTCTGGCTATTTATCTTTGGGCCCATGTTTCAGATCACTGCTGGAGATGGAGTCAATGTGATGGGTCTCATGATGTTGCGTGGGGCACTCTACACATCCCATGATCTCCATGGAGAAGTAACACTGACAGCTCCCTCCGGGTTGTGTTCTAGGTGGCTCCAGGTGTCTGTACAAACGAAGCGAGAGGCAGCTGGGGTCTCGGGACCTGGGGGCCATTGTGGTTGTGGAGGCCTTCCATGGAGAGGCAAGTCGGCTCCAGGTGGAGGGGGTCCAGTTCCGCCATGTGGGCCAACCGTTTCGGCAGCTCTGCAGTGCCCTGACTATTGCTGGCAACGCATGGATGGCAGGTGAGACCACTGCACTGGAGGTGGGCCCCAGAGATCTCACATGTTCACCTTTCCCTGCCCAAAGCTGGGGTGGATGTCCTCGAAACCGGCTCAGCTCTCCAGTCAGTTGAAAAACTGGATTGGCAAAAGTGAGAAAACCTCACTCGTGGGCTAAGCTCAAGTGAAACTTGATGGAGTACTTTAAGCTGCTTTAGTTCTTTTGTGTCTCTGGACAGCTTCTTCCTAAAATAGTATTTCATTTTTATATCACACCTCCAAGTTGACATGCTACTTCTAGCTCCAGAAATGAAATCACTAGTACACTGTGAGGGAGCCCAGAGGAGGCTTGGGGCTGTGTGGTAGCATAGTCCAGAATTTAATTACAATAAATAATAAACCTGAAGGTTAAGGACCATATTAAGTTCTTTTGATTTTGTCTTCTCTGTGGAAGTGGCAGTGAGGGCTCTGAAAACTGGTAGTGACAGAATCAAGTTAGGTAGGCTCAAATGATATTCTAAGGGTACTGGATGGGACTTTCCCCACCAGCTAACCCAGCCTTTCCTATGCCATCTTCGACACTGATGGTAACAGATGAGTGGATATTTAGGTTAGATCTTAAGGAGAAATTCTTTACTATGAAAGTAGTGAGATTCTGGACCAGGTTGCCCAGAGAAGTTGTGGGTGCCCCATCACTGGAGGTGTTCAAGACTGGGCTGGATGGGACTTTGAGCAACCTGGTCTGGTGGGAGGTGTCCCTGCCCATGGCAAGGGGGTTGGAACTGGATGATCCTTAAGGTCCCTTCCAACATAAATCATTCTGTCATTCTACCAACCTTCAAGCTACAGTGTGCTTTTTGTGCTCACAGAACTCATTTCATTCCAGACTCCTACATACGAGGTTGTTGTGTTTTGGACTCCTTTTGCCAAGGACTCCGTCTGACTGGGATCTCAAACGTTAGTGTGGACAGTAATGTTTTCTACAACATTTCAGGCCATGGACTTCTAGTGGGTAAGCAAAGTGGGAAAAAAGCTATCCTAGATGTAACAGCAACACGTGCTGCCTACCATTTGCATGCAAATATCTTTGGAAGAAAGAATGGTGGATCCTCAACTGCACCTTGAGAACTTTACTCACATCTCCCACATTTTCTGGTATCATTGTATCTGGAGTGAAGCTCCCATGATTCCACATGCAGCTCCTGGAGCTATTTCCATTTGACCATACATTCCCTGCTTCTTCAGGTCAGTCTTCATTTGATCTGAATCCCTTTTTTTTTTTTTTTTTTTTTTTCAGTGTTCAAGTGGAAGGAGATTTTTTTTTAGGGGATTGATTTATCTGTCTTTGGAAGAGCACCATTATGCAATATTTAAGACTCCAGTTCAGTGAGGCATTTAAGAGCCTACTTACCTTTAAGTTCAGTCATTTGACATTCAAGATAATGGAGTGAAAGCATATGTTAAAAGTTAAGCGGAGGATTTAGCACTTAAATAAATTGGAGCTTGGAGCAACAAAAATGTTAAACAACAAAATATTTCTCCTAACTAACTATCAGGAGACTGACTTGCAGTATCTTCTGCTGGGATCTCATGTTTCTTGAATACCTAAAGATATAGCTCGGATTTTGTTTTCCACCAGAGATAAAAATGGGATTAAAATGACCAATTTTAAGATAAACAGAGTTGGAGGGGGGGAAAACCTTCAATCCTGCAGTTCTGCACACAGAGTCTCTATGCTAGGTCCTTTATATAAATGCAATGAGAAATGATAGATAATGATTTAGAGGAGACCTATAAAAAGGAGAGTGATTGTACACATCTTGCAGACAGAGAGCTGGCTCGGAGAGATACAGCAACTTACCCAAAGTGATGCACAGAGTTCTTGTGGCCATGGGGAAGCAGGACATGGTCTTCAACCTGCCAGCCCATCTTGGCTCACTCATCTGGGACATGTGTCAGAATCAAAGGACTCTGGGCTGAGCTGCATATTTCCACTGAAGCCTCAGCCTGAATACACCTTATCCCCAAGATGCCTTTAATGGCTTCACTGTCTGCAGCTCCAGAGGGTCTGATGGATGAATTTATATGTCATTTTTTTGCCTGCAAAGGAATATTTATTATAGCTGGCTATTTGCAGCTCCAGAATTGGACTCCCTCCCTGATTTCATCTAAACCCCTTATTTTCAGGGGGTTTGCAAGACAGTCATAAAAAGTTGCTCTGGGCTTAAAATTAATTGCCACACCAGGATCTTGGCTTGGAAGCCAAGTCCTTTTTATGCCACCTCAAAAACCTATATGGCTGTCAAGAACTGCTTTAAGACTCTATTTTTGCTCTGGTGCTGGCATTCTTTGTAGTAAATACAGCCTGGAAAGGAAATATTTCAGAAATGGATCTTGCTCCAAAAATGGAGAAAGACTCAAAAGATTGAGAGAAAGGCTAATAATAACTACTGCTATCCCCAAACCAAAGGAGATAGGTTTTCCCCCTAAAATGACTTATATTTGGGGTAATAATGCTTGGGGAAGGAATCTGTCTTTGGAACAGAACTTGAGCAGGGACAGTTGAAGATAGCTGTTTATGTCTGAGAAAGAAAACTAGATAGATTTAATTTGCTTCTGGGGTGACCAAATAGAGATGATCCACTTTGTGTTTCTCTTCTGAAACACCAGATCTGGGGGGCATATGCTGACGTGTCATTATTTGGATTTGACCTGTATGGGACTGTCCACATTTTCCCGTTGGGTGGCATATTTCTTTATGGTGTAATTTAAAAAAAGTATTTAATCTTTTTTGGTCTTCCTACTTCAATACCGTTAGTAGATCTGGGGCAACCCATGACTCTGAATTGTGTGATCAATTGATTGATTGATTTTTTTTTTCTTTTTTCTTCTCATACTTCACTGCTCAGAGAGGCAAAGCCCTCGTTTTTCTGCAGAGTTGCACCACGTGCTTTTAAGTCTATTTAGAAATTTTCTTACATGTAAGTAGGGCAGTGGATGGAGACACAGGAGATAGACAGGACTTTGAATCCTTGTACTGCCAGAAGCATGCCCGGGTGTGCATAGGTGATCCACTTCCCCACTCTGAATCTCTCTTTTTCTGACTGTAAATGTGCTTTATAATATTCCCTTTATTCATTTACTCCATAAACTTTTGGTACAGTATAGCTGGCATTATATCCCATACAGGGTCTTGTGCACATTGAATTGTAGAATCATGATCTCTGTCGCCTCCTTGTAGAGCATGTATTGTAATATTCCTTTCTCTGATTGCTTTTATCTCATTAGAGTCTAAGGTCTTTGTGGCAGAAACTGTTTTTTTTCATATATGGTCAGATCTTTCTTGTGGCCTCCTGATATTTTTGAAGTATATAACCCTTCCTTTTCCATCCTGTGTTGAGCAGTCATGACAGCCTGTGGCCACCACACACCTGCCTTCTGCCATGTGTTAAACACAGGTTTCTAAGTGCTTCTCAAACAGTGATTTACCTGGGGACATTTAGTAGAGAAAGTTGGGTGGGTCATGGCAGCAAACGGGCAGGGCAAGAAGAACCAGCAAGTCCTGTGATTTGCATGACAGAAGGTTTCCAGCTATATTTACATTTGTGTTTCTTTATTATTTTTAATTTTTTTTCTTTCTTTCTCTTTTTTATTTATTTTATTTTTTAAGGAGAGGGACTGGAAGAGGGGAACAGAGTCAGTAACAACATAGTGATTGGCCTTTCTGGAACAGATGGTTTATCCAACATTGAGACACTGTCACCAGCAGGGATCTATGTCAGGGCTCCTGCCAACCACATCAAGGTAAGCAGTTCAGGTATAAAATATGACATTTAATATAACACATAATCGAAGCTATCAGAAAGATATGGAGTTTCATTTATCTGGGAGATCATATACACAACATTTACTTCTCAGCTGAGCTGTCAGAAACTGTACTTGTGTTGGGATATTACAACAGGCTCATATTCAAAATAAATTATATTCATGGGCAAATTTATTGCTACAGAAAATTTTACTGCACTTGAGTGGGATGAAATATTGAAATGAGATCCTTCACCCTGTCTTTAAGAAGTTGTTGTATTTTCTAATGTTCATGGATTCATAAAAATGAAAAAAATAGAGATCAGCTTCTCTAGAATGTTTTCCCATTTTTGTCATTACAAAAATAAGTTTCTATTTTAATGGTCTGATGAACACACTAAAATTCAGCAATATCAAATGTATCTCTTTCTGGATTTAAAATGACAATTTACATACAGTCCAAGATTTGCATTCCAGGGTGAGAAGGAGAATGATTTCCCTGCCCTATGAAAATGACATTGATTTTAAAAGAAACCAAGCTTCTCTATTCTAAATAGTGAAAAAATGTTGCCCTCTTAAAAAGCTAACAGACTGACGACCCTCACATCAAAACCTTGAGCTCAGTAAAAACCTTTATATTCACTAATTCTCTGGTGTGCTCTTTGAGTTCCTACACTTTTTTGTCTTATTCAAGTTACTTTTCAGAATAAAGAGTCACTTTTTAGTGCTTTGTGGAACAAAAAGTTCCAGCAATTTCAAAGCATTTTTTTCCTTCCCAGCTATTTTAAACCTGAAATTTCATTGATGCTGACCTTTCTTACCACAGTTTCAGTTATGACAGAAACACATTTTCATAAAAAAACCAAACCCTGACCTATTCTTTTGCTAACCCACAGAAACCAAGCCAATTATTAAGTGTAAGTGAAGACCTAATTGCCCCCTAGGCTTCTCTTCCAAGAGAAAAGAATTGCACCTAAATTTGAAGGTGAAAAAGAGACCAACACATTCCCTATGTTAGTATGAAGACAACAGTGTTTAGGAAGAAGGAGAGGACTTTTCTGCTATTCCCTAAAGGGCGTATTTATCATTTTTAAGACCATCAAATCCGGTCAAAACATACAACAACTAAGGCAGAATCATATGAATTTCAGCTCCACTAAACACAGAGTTTTGTACTATCAAGCACTGACTTACCCTGGAGCTGTCTGCTCCCGTCGCCAGTGGCTCAGCCTTTGAAAAGGTTTGCTGCAATTATCTGGATGGGTCTGTGTGAACTGACTGTGGTGGGTTGTCAGCACATTTGTTTAGCTCTCTCCGTTGACATGTCTTCATCAATGCACCCAAAGCTGCGTCTCTGGCTGTGCACCCAAACATGGGGGTTAAGCCTGATCTCCAGAGATGTGCTACTCAAGGCAGAATAGCGGATGGCCCTTGAAGGGTTGCTGATATACCTAATTGTCCCTTGGAGCAGGCTATTTGTGGCAAAAGGAAAATATGAAGAGGTTGCCTATCTTAAAATTGCTATTAGCTGCACTTATTCTTCTACAGTACCAGGCAGTGCTCAGCAGAAGACACGAAAGGACACGGCCATTTCCTAAAAGAAGAAAAATCACACCTTTTCTAAGCAAAACACCTGTTTCTTGTGAACTTCTTTCTTAGTACAATAATAACCACTAAATGCGAGGGAGGTTGGTCCAGCACCAGCATCATGAGGTTACAGTTTCAGCACCTTTTATTTGATCAAATGGCTCAAGAACTCAATACTGCTTTGTAGGTATTTATAATCTTAATTTAATAAGGAAGTTTGAAGAGTGTAATGGGAAACACTCATAATCCCACTGCCTGCTGTCCAGGCCATGCCATGGAATAGAAATTTCCCTCTCTGGACTTTAATCTTAGGTTGCTTGTTGGTTTTTCGTGTTTATTTTTTGCTTTTAACCTGCCATCTTTCAGTTACTAGTTTTAAACTTAGAGGCTCCAGTATTTAGGGCAGAGATTACAGCTAAATTAGATGGAGAGCTCTAGGTCTAAACTCTGTTACATCGTGTGTGCATGATGGGTTAAGCTTTCCACAGTGAGTCCTGGATTAATATTTTCAATTGTGGGTTTTTTAGTTGGAAGCCTAAATTTGCATTGATGACTGAAGAGCTTAAATTTCCTTGAAAATCAGTGGTCTCCTAAACGGTGTTGAAATTGGGACACAGCAGTCACTCAAACCTGAGCCTACAAAGGCATTTGGAGACCTAGTTCCCATTGGTTTCCATTTGATTTAAGCTTTTAAGTGCATTTATGAATCAGGGTGTTAGGTGAAATTTTATACTCACAGAGTATAAGTGCAAAATTGTTATTACAAGGTTAGATTGTGGGTTTTTTTTAAATAAAGTTGGAAGCCCTGGCGATCACTTCTTAGTGTCATTTTCATTAGCAGGCTGGTTTCTTGCTTTTTAAATGCTACGAGCACAAGGAAATGAAGATACTCCTCTCTGATACTGGCTCTTTTTTATCTTCTCTTGCTTCTCTTGATCCCATAGGTCTTGGACCTTTCATAGTAATTTCCTGTTCATAAAAATTCAATGCTCTTAGATCCCAGAGCCAGCATGCAGTGCTCATGCACAACAATTTGCAGACTGGATTTAAGAAATTCAACAAGCATCCTCCCTTTCTTTCCATGATGTTGGGGACAGGGATACAGTTTAAATGAATGAACTGTGTGGAGATCAGCCCATATTTCCTAATCAGAGGAGTAACTGTTGGTAACGCTGTTGATAAATCAATTTGTTCCCTGATATCACCCAACCCAGCCGTTCTCTGCAGTACCAAAGAGGTAAGGCTGCATCCATTCGGCATCAATCTTTTCCCACAATTTCATCCCTAGAGAGGTCTTCTCTAAAACCTTCTGCAGGGTGAACCCACTTCGAAGCAAGCCCATTGGGGCTGCATCCTGCCAGGTTCTGAAACTGGGGGAAGCGTGCTTGTCCCACTCTGCAGAGCTTTAATGTCATCTTTAAGGTCATCAGTTTGAGCCCTGCCCATCTAAAAGAAATTCATGAAATATTTACATTAGCAGTGCTGTACAGTTAAGAGACACTTAAAACGTCAGCCACTTTATTTTACTGACTTGCAATGCATACCTCCAGGTATTTGGCATGCTCAGGGAGATAATTTCTCTCTGGAATTTTGGTTGCATGGACATTCGTAATATACTGACTTCCACAAAGAATTGATTTCCACACAAAATTCCCTGCTTGCCTAAAACCCCTGCCCTCCAGCCACTCGCTGGCTGAATAAATATGCAGGTTTTTTCCTTATGAATCATCTGTAGAACGCACGATTGGAGTCGCAAGTAAAAGATCCTGGAAATAATGTGACTGGACTGCAGAAGTATTTTGTTAAAAGAAAATGGTCTGTGGCTGCACTTTCGGAAAAAAGCGGCAGTTTTATCAGGGAATAGAGTTTGTGGTATTGATACTTCTTTGTTGCTTGAAAGATGTCAGAGATCATGACCACAGGGAACACATTTGGATGGGTCAGAAGAAAGTAATTAGCATATGGAGGCTTTCAACTCCAGGTCACCGGGTTTGGCTTTGATTTGGACCATCAGGGACCAAAAAGTCATTAAAGTTTTAACACTGTCCGGTGACCTATGAATGGTAGTGGTGGGTGTCAGTCTCAATCTCAGAGAACAACTCTTCCTATAGCTCATCTTAGACTGTCCTTAGAGAACTAGATGCCTCCAGAGAGCAATTAGTCTTATCTAAAGATAGACCAGAAGAATTGCCCTCTGGACTTGTCTATGTCCTATATTTTTTCCTGGAAAGGGAGCCTAAGTTTACCAGCCTGGACTTCAGCATCAACTTTTTACATATCTAAGGTGGGTGAGAGAGATCATGGCCAGATGTACACATGAAAATATGGTGTGGACACCATCCAAACCCATCTCAGTTTGGCTGCTGTCTAAACGAGCAGGTAAGAACAAGTTTTTCCCTAGACTAGAAAAGCTCCTAACCCACTGCCCACCACTCACATAACCCACTTGCTACAGACTCGGTAAGCACCAAACTCCTAATTTTAAGGCTAGACAGATATTACATTCACTTTTTTTTTTTTTTCCCCAACACTTGCAATAAGTTGGTCTTGATGATCTTTAAGGTCTCTTCCAACCAAAACAATTCTATGATGTACTAAGCTATATTAAATCACAGTAATTTACGGCACATCTTCCCATGTTTATTCACTTGCCCTCTCAAAAAGAATCCAAAATAAGTGATTCACCACAAGTCTGAGTAAATTTGGTGGATCAGCCACTGACATATCCTGAAGATGTAGTTCTCTGCTTTCTCTTGGCTTTTAGGGGTCTCACATTTCAGTACCAATGTTGTTTCCTTTTGCTGTGTTTGCTTTGGGAGGGATGAGAAAAATACAGATTGAGAAGTAAACCAATACACTGAGTAGTCTGTGATTTACCTGTCTTTCATGACATGGTAGGACATGTTAGGCTTTCCTACTTATTTTATGGTATAAATCTCCTGATGTTATAGGGGTAAGAAATTTTCCACACACTTACCTACTTTTTGAAGAATTATAGCCATACCATTTTTCTGTCATTTGTTTCTATTGCTTGGCCAACCCTTGTTGCCTGGTTTGAGTACAGGGGTGGTTTTTTTGAAGAGTGGTCCAAGGACAGAGTGAAAACAGCACGAAACCGAGGATACAGAAACAAGGAACCAGTTTCTGCCAGCCAGACTTACCAGAATTTGAATGGACCTCAGCTGAGATTTTGATTTGTGTTTTTCTAAAGTTTATTTTAATTTCCAGAAATGTATGGTAATCTTTTTTTTTTTCACAGTCACATATGTTTCTCTGCAGGGTAACACAGTGTGCGCCGCTGGATATGGTTATTTCTTTCATCTCTTCCCTGAGGGACCATCCAAAATGCCTCTCCTGTCCTTCAGCGAGAACATTGCCCATTCCTGCACAAGGTATTTGGGTATTTCTGGTTAAAGAGATTTTCTGTCAGTGCATGGTAGTGCTAACTGTGGTTGCAGTGGTGAGCAGAAAAGGCTTTGGCCCTCCTTTCAGGATTCTTTTCCCCAGTTTTCATCCTCTTAGGACTTCCTCTCTTTAAGCAAATTTCACCACAGCTGAGCAGAATCAGTGTTTGACAACAACATGGCTGGGGTTGTTTTTCAGGCCTGATCATGAATTGTGTCCTTATTAGTTTCAATACAATCCTTTCTTCTTCATTTGCAAGCCCAATTTGTGAACTTGCAGCATTTCCAGTGCTGCTAACAAGCTCCTCTAATTCACCCCCTTGTCTAAATGAACCTGATGTAATTTAAGGTGCCACATTTAACACGTTTCCTCATCAACCATTTAACAGCAAAGCACTGAAGCATGCGCTCATGTGTTAAATCTAAAGCTCATTTTTAAAGTGTACCAGGCTTTTTGAGCAGAATAGGGTGACTTGTGGAAGATGAGAGACACAATTTCTCTCTTACGCTCCTTTAACATCTCCTGCAGGCCACCATTAGAGACATGATAATGTCTTAGGCAACCTGGGGTGACATTTCTGACCTCTGGATGCTTTATATCACAGAGAACTGTTATGGATATAAGATTTTAGATATCAACACAGACTCACAGAATTTTCATGGTTGGAAAGGACCTCTGAGATCATTGAGTCCAACCATACACACACCAAAGAAAACCCAACCAAAAACAAATGAAAAAAAAACCAACACAAAAAACCAAACCGCCACAAAACACCAAACCCCCTCAAAACAAATCACCCAACACAACATGTTGGCTGCTAGAGCACACCCTAGAAGTGCCACTTCTACACGTTTCTTAAATACCTCCAGGGATGGTGATACCACCATCTCCCTGGGCAGGCCCTTCCAGTGCCTGACCACCCTCTCAGTGAAGTCATTCTTTCTAACATCTGATCTAACCCCCCCCTGCCACAACTTCAGACCATTTCTTCTGGTCCTGTCATTATTCCCTTGGGAGAAGAGGCCAACACCCACCTCTCTACAACCTCCTTTCAGGTAGCTGTAGAGGCCAATAAGGTCTCCCCTCAACCTCCTCTTCTCCAAACTAAAAGTGTCCAGTTCCCTCAGCATCTCCTCACAGGACTTGTTCTCTAATATGATGAATAGGAAAATCTGCTCATGAATCCGTAAGCTGTAAAGAGAGTCTCCTTTCCTTTCTTTCCTAAATAGGTATGGGCTGTTGGTGTACCCAGAATATTTGCCAGACAGCCCAAACAGACCTGTTCAGTTCAACAACTTCACAGCTTGGAATAGCCAAGGTGGAGCACAGGTATGTTTTTTTCTGACTGTCCTCTGTCATGGTTTAATCTTGACCAGCAATTAATACCATGTAGATGTTTGCTCACCCCCCACCCCATTACCCAGTAGGATAGGGAGAAGAGGGAGAAGAAGGCAGAGAAAAACTAGTGAGTTGAGATAAAGACAGTTTAATAGAATAGTAATAGAAGAGGGAAAAAATTAATAATGGTAAAAGAACACACAAAATAAAGAGATAGTAGAATCAGAGAATAGAATCATAGAATGGTTTGGGTTGGAAGCAACCTTAAAGATCACCTAGTCCAAACCCCTCCTGTGAGCAGGGACATCTTCAACTACATCAGGTTGTTCAGAGCCCCTTCCAACTGGAACGTTTCCAGGGCTGGGGCATCAAACACCTCTCTGGGCAGCCTGGGTCAGTGTTTCACCAGCCTCAATGTCAAATATTGATTCCTTATATCTTGTGTAAATCTTCCCTGTTTTCATCTTAAGTGTTAATGGATTCAGCTCCTTATTACTCAAGCTGATTTAAAAACCCACCCCACCCTTTATTATCTGATACTTTCTGCCCACACTGATACTCAGAGGCTGTGATCCTCTTAACTCCCCACTCGATGCCCTGAAGAGATTGTATGTGTTTCTGTAAGGAGTATTTTCTAGTCTAGCCCATCCTATGGCTCTTCCTTTGAAGCTGCCCAATATTTCAGGGTGTTTTTTTCAGACCAGTGCATTCTCTTTCTGGAAAATCTCTTTTGTCTGAAAAGAAATAAAACAAAAGGCTGCTTTTCAGCCTTGTTTTTTGTGGTTTTCTCTGCCTAACTTGGAATTTCTTTGTATGTTACTGACCTTGCATACATTAATAACTAAGTTTATTCTGTTTCTGTCCATGGGCGTCCTCTAGGAACAGTCTTCTTTTTGTTAGGTGACTGTAAGCAATACCTCTGGTTGTTTTCAGTGAAGCATCTTTCTGCTACAAACATTAATTTCTTTAACTTACTATTCTTTCCAAATAAACCCCCGAAAATTTAGAGCACCTTTACCCTGTCTATCACTGATTCCCAGTTTTGATTTTCTTTCATACTGTTCTTTTTCCTTTCAGCATGAAAATAAATTAACAGAATGATTAACAGAGGTTTTTGTATTATTATTGAAAGAAGAAACTGGGTATTAAAGGGAGGTTCTCAAATACTAAATATACATTCAACACTTTTATGTGGTTTTGCACTTCTATTTTCTGTCATATTGTAAGGAAAACAGAGGTATAAATCAATCTTTTTATTATTATTGATTATTATTCCTTTATTATGCTCTCATAGATTTTTAGAAGCAGCAACCTTGAAATCCAACATTTCCGGATTTATGCTTGCAAAGATTTTGGCATCGACATTGTAGAAAGCCTGGGAAACACTTCTGTATCCGATAGCATTTTAGTTGGACACATTGGGCAAAAGGTAAACACTGCAAGAATTATTTCAGTGTCTCACAGTTACCCTTCAAATAGGAATTTGGAGAAATAAGAAAGCAACCTGAAGAACAGCCTCTGCTCCATGGCAGCTTGGGTAAAGCTTGGATTTTAAATGGATTGTATGTAAAGATAAATGCAGCTTCGGGATAAAGTTTGGGCACTGATCTGTTTGCTTAGTCCTCTGTCTGTGTCCCACTCCTTGGAAACATGATGCCTTCTGTAGCAGCACCTACAAGGGATGTTAATTTGGTGATAAAGTAGAGGAACCTGGTGCATCAGTACCACCCTCCCAGCCTGCCGGAACCAAGGATTTTGTTGCTTCTTCTCCTTGCAGCAGCAGAAGATAAATACCATTTGATCATCTGGACCCTGCATAATTTTTCAGGTCCTTCATTCATCCCAGCTGAAGTAGAGCAGAATAAAATATCACCTGTTGAGAAACCAGAGTTCATATTCTGCAGGAAAGTTCAGGATTTTTTCCAAACACCTTTTTATTTCAGTATGAAAGTTTTGAAGATACATATTTTAAAATAAATTTGAAACAAGGGCTCTGATTTTTCTATTTGAAATTGGAATTATTAAAAGATTTTATATTATAATGCACATACACATACAGTTTTTATAAAACAACATTCAAAAGTAAAACCAAAACCACCCTTCTGTTCAATTTATGAGCTGAAGAATTTTAGTAAAATAAGCGTTAATTTTTTTCCCTACTTGTATTTTTTTCCTACTTATATTTTTTTTCCAAGATTGACACAGTCTCAGAAAAACATTGGAATTTCACAGAAACTAATTCTTTGAGAGAAATCATAAACTTTGACTAAACAAGCTTTTCTAACACAAATTCCTATACACCTTTTGCTATAATAAACAGACTCCATTCAACCATCCAAACTGGGTTTAGTTTAGTGATTTGAATATAATGAAGAGGAACAACAGATTTAATTTCTATCCTAGGTAGCGCTTTGCTTTCCTTTGCTCTCCCGTAACATCACTTGTCCACCTGGAACACAGAATGCTACTTCTTAACTTGAGAATGAAAAATGCTGTTGAAATGTAACATATGGTTTTTTTATGCAGTAAATATGATCTTCTTCCCTTATTTCTTTAGGCAGCTGGACAAAGTCCTTTGGGTGCTACCAGGTTGTTAACAGATTAATAACATGGATAACAATGGAATTTTAGTTGCAACTGGCCACAGCTATCTGTTCGTGATTTTGATGGTTTTTCTTTTTTTTTTTTTGCTTTGCTCAGTTTTCTGTTGTTGTTTATGAAATTAATTTTCTCTTTGACTGGCAGAAAAATAGTTTTAATTAATTTTATTTTTTTTTAGAAGCTCACAAAAGGAATCGCTGTAGTGGGTCTGTTGAAAGTATGTAGCTCAGATATGAGCCTGGCCTCACCAGTCCAACCTTGCAGCATCCCAATGGCACAATGAATTTCTCTTGGACACCAAAGGGTGGATGTCTTTGTTTTTGCTTTGCAGGATCCATGGAAGGACTCCGATGTTGTACTTGTTAAGAGATTTAGAGGCGCTCAGCTGTGCCTTGTTTCTTGCAGTACCCCAGGGGGGTGATTATCTTTGATTATCTCATGATACGAGCCTCCTTGTCATAATTTACATCTTAATTTATGTAATTCTTCCTTTAATAATGATGTCCCTTTAATATCAATTAAAACTTTATGACATTAATTTAATGGGAACCTTGGATATTCCTCTCTGCTAGCCCTTCCAGTTTTTGAAAGTGCTTTAAAACAAGATTGTTTTCTGGAAATATCAGGGCATTTGAAAACCGAGGCTTTGATCAATTAAAACATTAGTGGCAGGGCTAAATCTAGGGCCTGCAAAAGCCAAGGGAAAGACTTTCATTAGCTTCCTAGATATTCATCAAGTCTCTTCCATGCTTTCATAAAGCAACTCATTGCCCTTGTGGAGCTCTTTGAGGAAAAGCATTTCTTCCTGAAAAAGCAGGAGGCCCGACACAGGTGACAGGAATTGTCATCTCATACCCTTCTTCTATTTGCTATCTACTTAAATAAAATAAATTAACTAAAAGAAACCAAAATAAAAACAACAACAAAAAAGAAAAAGATAGAAATGATGGAAGAACAGGCAAGCGTAAGCAAAAATAATGATAGTCTTTCTGACCAATTTGTTACCAGAAGCCAGGATTTTCTGCTTAGCAGTGACTTGGAAGAAGATCACCCAAGAACCAGGACCATCACCCCAGGCTTCAGACTGAAAAAGGTGATGGATCTACTGTCTCTCAGTGAGACTGGAGATAGCGTCAAAAGTACCATCTCTTCAAAATTATAAACAAAAGTCCATGTCATTCTACATTTTCATTTAAAGAGGATGTTTCTGTAGAGGGTGAACGTCTCAATTAATTCCTTACTAACGCTTTTGAGAGTTGTTCCACAAAAGTGTTTATTGGCCTCAGAAACAGCATCACTCATTCCTGCCAGCCCTTTCCCCTCCAGGATACCCTCTGGCTCTGAGAACATCCTTCTTCCCAGCCTGTCTCCAAGATAAATCGGCAGAGAGATGCACACCTCTACATATACATGGCCTACAATCACCACAAATTCTAGTTTGTCCATTGTATTTCCCATCACTTGTGGGCTTTCCTTTTCCTTTTCATACCTTGTAATTTCTCCCACCTCTCACTGAAATTCTTAACTTCGTGGTGTTCTGGTGGTCCCTGATGTCAACTAGAGTTTTGAAGAGAGCCCAGCTTAAATGCTACCCCCTGTCATACACAAGGGCTTTGAATCACAGTGACTCAGGTTTTCCTTAGAAGTTAAATTAAGATGATTAACTTTGTGTGGTAGGGATATTTCCTGTCTGCTTGACAAGATAAAGTAAAAGGGACTGTAAACAGACACTATGCCTCCCAGGTAGATTTTCTCTTTCCAGGGAATGTGTAATTTCCTTTTCCTTCAAATGTCCAACCTTTACTAATACTCAAAAACTGGACAAAACAAACAAGGCAATCACTGTGCTAAATGTAACACTATCACATACTGCAAATGGTAAACTTAAATAGATGTTACTTGGCAGGATTTGCAAAGCTATAGCTTAGATCTGTCCTTCAAACAACATTCATTGCCCCACAACCATAGGTTTGAGTGCAGACCCTTGTGTCCCAGCTGCTGCAGCCCTGTTAGACCTGAAGATTCACATGGTGATATGTTTCCCAGAACTCTTCATTTCTTCATTGCAGGAGAGGACCTGTATGTCAGCAGGACTGAAAACTCCCAAAAGATACCAGCTATTCGTCTCCAACACATCTTTCAGGGACTTTGATGCCAGCACTTGTGCAGCTATCAGGACTTGTTCTGGCTGTTACCAAGGGCAGGGTGAGTCTGATTTATACTTACTTAGCACTGCACTAATTAGTTGAAACCACCTACCACACACCTTTTTAAGACAAAGGTAGCCTAATTTTTCCACTGATTTCATATTCTCAGTGGAAGGCAGTGGTGGTGGGAGGTTATACACCGACTTGTTACTGCTTCTTCGTTTTGGGAGGTAGAATTTCAGGAGTGATGATTTCTTTAATAGCTATGACACAACCTTGCAGAATTTCACCAAGCTCCTTCCTCAGGCCAGCCTAAATGTTAGGTGAATTTGCCTAAGATAACGTGTAAACTAAGCATCCTTTTGAGCTTTGAAGAGGTACCTAAAGGCTCTTTGAAAAAATTCTTCTAACTGCAATTACCTCTTAAATATATTTATTTATAAACGTATACTTCCCTAATAACGTAACAGAAAAAAAGACTTCAGGAGGTGAGATCAAAGAAAAGGGAATAGTAGAATACAACTCAGAGAGGCTAAAACTGGCAATATGAGAGTCAACTGGTAACTAGATGTGGTATGTGAATGCTCATGCCAAAGCTGCCTTGTTATGGACCACAGGGTAATGATTTTCAGACACTTTTTGAAATACTAATGTGTTCAGAACCTCCCTGTGCTAGACCCTGCATGAATATTCCTCCTTTTCATAGTTATCTGCGTCACAGTAGTGAAAAGATCCTTCAGTCACACTTTTCAGCCAAGGTGTTACTGTGTCAGGTGCTGTACATATGTACACAAGTATATTTACACATACATAAACAGACCTTATCTCTGAGGAATTTACCTTATAAATGAGGCAGAAAGGATCTATAAGAATCACTGCTTTGGGGACCACAAGTTCTGTCACAACAAGGTGCTGGACAGGTGGGACCTGGCTGTAGCATGGCAATGGCAATTTCTACAATCATCTCTGTTTGTTTCTTTATGTTCTTGAATCTCTCCTTCTCATTGACTCAGCAGACATTTTTCCAAAGAGAAGGTGAAATGAAGCTGGTCTCTTTTTTTCCAGAGATATCTTCAGGTCTGTTACTTCAAGAGGTCAGTCTCTGTTTCTGAAATACTGCTTGTTCCCCCCAGGTGGGTTTACAGTGAGAGTTGAGCATCTGACCTTCATCAACTCACCTTTCCAAGTGTCCTTCCCCTTTCCTCACTCTGCCATCCTTGAGGATCTCGACGGCTCTGTCACGGGGCAGAAAGGAAGTCATCTCCTCCCTTCCACAGATATCCTGGGCGTATCTTGCACAGCCAGTGCCAACTTCAGTCAAGCTTCTGGTGGCAGCGTTTGTGGCAGCGACCTTGTTTTTCACCGTATGTCTCTTCATTTGTAAGTAACTGTTCCACTTCTGAAAAATTGGCATGGATGTTGCTTGCTATGTTTTATGTTTCAGAGAGCTGCTGGGTCTGAACACAGTCCCAGGACTTTTCTTTGCTGGATCTTATACTAGATCAAAAGCCTGAACACTGGAATACCTTACTCCATGTAGGTGTCCGTGCGATCTTTGGCCTTGGTTTTGTTATGACTACTTGTTCTCATACAGATAAATTCTCAGATGTGGCTCGAGAGAGAGCAGAAGGACCATTCTCAACTGGAAATTTGAATGTAGGAATCATGGTTTCGGGAGGAAGCTTGGTTGCATGGACAGCTATGATAATTGTGCAAGCTAGTTGGCCTCAAGGTCAGAAGACAGTCTGATTTATTTTATTGACTCATTTAGATATGGTCTACCCAGGCTTGATTTTTTTCCCCCCACTATTCTCAACAAGCTGCTTGTCTTTCTTATCTTGGTATCCCGTTTATAGTCTTGATTCCTCTCCAGGGGCAATTCTGGTAGTATTATGTGGGCCTTTAAGTGAAGGCTGTGGTATATTGCTATCTTGCTACTCTTCAAATTAGCAGAGGGATATAAACTGGTCTTTGTAGAAATAAGAATCCCACTCAAGGTGGACACTGATGTCTGAAGTGAGATCGATGGCCAAACCCAGACAGTCAGAGATTTAGTGGGGAAAACCGCAAACTTTGCTAAGATTTTCTGAATGCTGATCTACAAAATACTTCCAGGTCATGAGAGAAAAACCTCAGTTGATAATAAGGTGCTGCTGTCTTGGGCGNCAAGTTCTGGGAGTGTTTCCTTTTGTGCTGACTGTGAGGGATTTCCTCAAATGCTTCCAAAGAGTGAGTGGTCACAAATAGGGCAACTTCTTGTGTCTTAGGCAGATATTTGTGAATTATTTTTTTTAAATACAAGCCTGAAACATTATCTATTTTTTGCTGTTTCAGGTTAGTAGCATGTAGGCAGAAATCCTGAAATGCTCTGTCAGAGAGCTGTTAATAATTCACATATGTCTAATAATTCATGTTTTAGAAGAAGGAGGGAAAAAAAAATCCCTTCGCAAATAGGAAAAAAAATAATCACATGTTCCATTGAAGGGGAAAACTATAATACTTTCAGCTACCTACAGGGTTTGCATGTGATTACTGTTTCTCATAATGAAAACAAAAGTCTGCAATAAATTAAGAGTTGGAAATCATTCTTATTTAACAAAAATGGGAGTATCTAGAACACAAAATACATCTGTACTTGTCTTTCTGGACCAGTGATTTTCTCAGGAAAATCGGTTCCCTTTCTAGTCTCTGTTTACCTTGATTATATGAACTACTGGCTCTTTGCGTTGACACTGTGATGGAGCTTCTCACCACGTTGTCTGTAGTCTGATTTGAGTCCTTTTGGATTCTGCCACATTATAAATGTTAATAATTAATGATAGCTAATATATTCAATACACCTTATTCCTCCTTACATAAAAAGGTGTCTAAGAAGTGGGTACAAATACAAGTTTATCTGCACCACTGCTGTTGAACTCTAGAAAAGTCTAAGCCCTGACCTAAACTTTGTCTTCCCCAGTGAATTGTTTAAGGGTTTTAGATTAGTCATATCAATGACCAGGCACTTCTCAATCAACATTTTCTTTCAAGCAAGTCATCTTACTTTCCTTTCTTTATCTTTCACTTACATACACCAACTAACATCAAAGATACTTGGCAGTCTGTGTAGCAGAAGCCAGCTGTTAGCCTGTCCCTTGAGTAACTCAAGACATGACGAGCATCCTCTTGTGTTGCTTCCAGATCCTCTCTCCAGGGTAGTTCCTACCAGCCAAATCACCATCATGTTAAGTTGAAAGACTGTCAACATGCAGTCAAGCAGAGCAGACAACACCCTGCATTCAAAGCGGTGAGTCAGGGAGGCTTCAGTCACACAGACAGGGCTCCAAAATGGATCTACTGGAGGAACAGGGTGGGGAACAAAAGGAGCTGGAGGGGACGAAGGATGAAAGTCAATAACCACAGCATGACCAGCGAATGGGGGGGTGGAGGGAGAAGAAAAAGAGAGGGTGGATTTTGTCCGGATGTATCTGAAGAGTTTTAGCAATAAAACAGGAACAGTTTAGGATTAAGGCAACAAAACATGATTAGGAACAATTGGCAGAGGTTGAGTAGAGGGAATAAAGATACGTGGGCGACAGGAAAAATTTCCGAACAGTGAAGTCTCTTGGTTTCATCTAACCTCAGTAAAAAGATGAAAGTGCTGTTACTTGTCTTTGTTTAGTTTCTCATGAGCAATTAATTAAAAATCACTCTAGAAGAAATCTTTCTGTTGTGCTCTACCAGGGTCTGGAATACGCAACCTGTCAGATCTGCTACTTGCTAGCCATGCTTGTCGTAGTTACACCTCGTGGTAAGCCCTGGAATCAGTAAAACAAGGGTGGCTATCAGAAACAGGAGTGAAAACCAGATTATAGGCCTCCAAGCCCAAGCCTCAAGCACTGAATCCACATCCATCCATGCTGGTCCCCAGGATGAAGTGATAACACAAGAGCATCCTCGTTTTGGCATGAAGTCACAGTGTACAAGGAGGAGGTTTCAGTCAATAGTGGTTAAATAGTCTCGTCTCCTGTACTCAGTAATTCTCTCTTGGTCCACAGTGGTGCCTTCTATGAGCTCCTCAATAAAAAGCATGAGGGGCTTTTGATGGTGGAAGTTTTGATGTCCCTGATTTTTGGGGGGTGGATTCCAGCTCCAAAAATCTTATAGGCTGAGGAAAGGAATGGATTTTGAGAGGAGAGTCATAGTATAACAACCTCTGTCCCAGGAACCTCGGTCTCATTCACTGACCCTCAGGGCAGCTGGCAAGACTTGGCCATAGCCGTGTTATTAGTCTACTTATCCTCCAAAATATCAGGGGGGTTCCATCAGCTCTATCTTTGAAGAAAGATCCCCTGCCTGGGAGTTGCATGGGATAGGGCTGGTCCATGCAAACTAAAAGCATGTCAGGGACCATTGGAATTGTTTAAGTTACAGTGTGGGCTACTCTTTATCTTTGTGCTGTTTGATTTTTCAAAAGGTATGTAGTGTATTGGTACTTTTTTTTGACCCCTTAAACATATGTTTGGGAAAAAATAAAACACAAAAAATCCCAAAAAGGTTTTCTTTAGTAAGAAACCCTAGAAGCCTTTTTTTTTGTCGGAAAAAGAGAACAAGTATCTTGAGCTTTCTTGGCTCTCTGTCCTGAACTGCTTCACCCAACAACTTCCAGGGCAATGGGGATCCATTTCCAAGCTTGCATTGCTGTAACAAAAACCTTCCTCATGGAGTCCAGTTGAAAGTTAAACTAATGTGTCACTTAAGCACCCTTTAAAGAGGGGTTTTATGTCTTTTTAAAATGTAATTGGAGCTTATAAAAGTCCTTATAAATTTATATGTGAGAAAGTTATTGAGTAGTCTGAAGAACAGCTTATGCCATGGCACAGCACAGCATGGCTGCAGGCTAGATACGACTGCTCCAAATGCCACCGCTACCCGTATTATCATGAAAATATGAGTCTCTATTAATATTAAAACAAATTTTCATTAAAAAATTGTCATAACATGATTAAGTGACTTTAAAAGTTTCTTCACATTATGCATAATTTTTACAAGAGGAGAGCATTAGAATAATCGGCAGCCAGGCAGCACCTTGCGGCGAAGGGGACTCCAAACACTTCTCAGCTGCACGCACCAGAAGGAAGTTTGCCTCTTGTTCCCTTTCATTTGCTTTCCCCTCCTCGCTGCAGAAACCTGGGATTTGCTCAGCACCATTCTTGCAGTTCGAGCCTGTTTTATTGCTTCCCTCTTCTTAGTCTGCTGCAGAGGAAAAGATTAACTTTCTCCTTTATAGCCTTAATTCTTAAATCTGGTCTAATATCCTCTCCTGTAGTGCACACATTCAGTTGCTTCAAACCCAGCCGCTGCTGATGGGTTAGTGTGAAAAGAATAGCATACCCCCTACCTCCGTGTCTTTGAGTCTTGAAGAGAGTTCAAATGGTTACTCCAGTTTTGCTTTTCCTTTGATATTTGCTTACTGTGGTGCCTTCAGATGAGCACCCACCTGCTGGGAAAACACCCTTACAATCATGCTCCTTCTCTCAATGCGTGCATGCTCAGTTGCTCTCTGGTTGTGCATCCTCCCTGGGTACACGGCTGTATTCACACATGGGGCAGCTTAACACGCTCACTTGGCCTCGTAGCCCAGCCCTCTGAGGTTTCCTATGGCATAATGTGGAAGGCAAATATCAATTAATGGGCTGTTGACTGCTCAGTTAACCAACATAGCAGCTACACTTCAGAGAATCAACTCTTACTGTATTTCTGGCATCTGGGCCACCCTACTGAAGAGTCACAGGATTACAGAATTGTAGGGGATGGAAGAGGCCTTTGGAGATCATTTAGTCCAACCTCCATGCCAAAGCAGGGTCACCAAGAGCAAGTTGGACAGGGACATATCCAGGCAGGTTTTGAATATCTCCAGAGAAGGAGACTCCATCACCCCTCTGGACAGCCTGTTCCAGTGCTCTGGTACCCTCAAAGTAAACAAGTTTTTCTTCATATTGAGATGGAATTTCCTTTGTTCCAGCTTGCTCCAGTTGCTCCTTGTTCTGTCGCCAGGCACCACTGAAAAAAAGACTGGCCCCATCCTTTTGACACCCGCCCTTTAGGTATTTATAAGCATTGATAAGATCCCCTCTCAGCCTTGTCCAGGCTAAACAGACCTGGGTCTCCCAGCCTTTCCTCATCAGAGAGGTGCTCCAGTCTCTTGATCATCTTTGTAGCCCTCCACTGGACTCTTTCCAGTAGTTCCCTGTCCTTTTGGAACTGAGGTGCTCAGAACTGGACAAAATACTCCAGATGTGGCCTCAGTAGGGTAGAGCAGAGGGGTAGAATGACTTCCCTTGGTATGCTGGCCAAGAAAATTTTTATTCCCAGTGTAGGACCCCTTTCCATTTATCCTCCAGCCTGTGGTATTGGTAGCAAAGCCAGACCCTGCACAGATTCCAAAATGGATCTTAGAGTCTGGACACTAATACTTTGGACATGTTTTTACTGCACCTCCCTTGCCTACTTGCAGTCGTCTGCCAATGAATACAATATTGCGGCCAATAATCCAACAGTTATGAGAGTGAGTCCCAGCTGGCATACCTGAGTTGGATCTATCTAGCCCACAAGAAACATCCAACAGGCTTGCTAGCCTTTTCCTGGCAAGAAAAGAAGCCACAGGGAAAGGAAATGATGCCTTGATGCTAACTATATCTCCTTGCACCCAAAACCATCCCAGACAATGGTCAGACTGGGGAGGTAGTTCTGGGGAAACACCTTCACTTCTTTTACTTCAGATTCAGAAGACGTATCCCACAATGTCTACTCAGGATCAGGGACAAATACCTAGTTATTTTGAAAAGACCAGTACATTGAAAACACTCACTGATGGAAAGGGTTAATAATATAAGGCTGATGTGAATCATGCCCTTGGTCTCTCAGCAGAGATACACACATTTACTGAAAACAGCTGAAAATTCTCAATTCTGGCCAATTAAAATAAAACTAACTGGGTTTGGGCCCAGCATCAAACCTGTAAAGTGTTTGATATGGTCATAATTTGGAATTAGTCTCCATTTGGCCAGCAAGAAATTGGACTGTTGATATAAACATTTGGTGTCCCATTTGAGGTTCAATGCTATACTGTTTCCTGTTTTGGAGAGGGATAATCATAATGGATGATTACACAAATGTATCAAACAGCGTTAGAGCTAAACACAGCCTCTGCCTTTGTACACAGAGATATGGACCCTTAGGATAAGTAAGTTAATGGTAAACATAAACAGGAGAGTTCATATTTGCTCTACTTGATGTTGTTGATTGGTTTAACAAATCCTTTGTGGCCCATCTCTGTTGAGCAGTTCTGCACGATGCACTTGAGCGAAATTGCATAATAGTTCATACAATCACAATTGGTAAATTGTGGCTCAGACTGTAAAGTCCTATCCAGTAATCCTGCCATATTTCTAAAGCAAATTGCTCCTTAATTGAAACCTGCTTCAATATAAAAATACAGCCTTTTCAATGACTCATCCTTTTTTTTCCCCTTACAGTTTGTAAAGGCTTCCAGCAGTTTAAAGTGAGGGTTAATTTTGCATTAAGACCATTGCCTCCTAGTTTCTTTCAAATAAAGCCAGGGGAAGTTGGGGGGAAGGCTCTTTCCTCCGATAATGAAGCTCTCCATGTTAATGATGCGTGCAGGCTCCCTCGGATCCTCTGAATTAGAAATACTCGTGTGTGCAAGAGCTACTCTGCTTCATTAACATTAAGGAGAGGTAGATTGGTGGCTATTTAGGGCACAGTCAAATCACAAGAATAAGAATAAAAAACCCACTGGTGCTAATTGTGGCTGGTAATTCCATTAGTAGGGTACTTCCATTTTGGTGTCTGTTTGGCATATAGGCGGGAAAAAAAACCACACAAGCACACTGACATCCTTTCAAGGGGAAAATCCTCTCAGGTTCATTGTTGCCTTGTGCCAGTTAACTTCTGCATTGAGCTGCAGAGTTTCTCAGCTTCCCCAGATTTTCATTTTACTCTATCAGAAGTAAGGTATGTGTTTGTGGGTGGCATCACCTCAAGCAAGCTCTGTAAAAGGCAAGGACACAGCACTCCAGGTCAAGGAAATCCCAGAGCTTTGAGGCCAAAAGATGTCTCCTTCTCCCTTTCCTTCCTGGGTCATGAACAAACTTCCAGGTGAGGGTCCTCAGAAAAGATTGCTGACGCTAAAAAATGGTATTTTCCAACCAGAAATTCTCCAGTGAAGGTTCTCTGTCTCTCTATCCTAAAGACTGAGAACAATTAGCTGAAAAAGGAAGTCAGTGCTGTCTGAAGCAGTCAAAATCCAGCTTTGAAGTCTAGGGAGAGAGGACTTTTCTGTTATAAGTAGACATACAGGGAAAAAAGTATTTCACTTAACTGTAGCCTGTATAAACTCTCGTCAAGATTGGTGTCCAATGGAGTGGTATTCACACTTAATTCACATTCACTAGCTAATGAATCTACGTGACTAGTGTGGAATTATCATCTAACTTTCTGAAGATTTAATCAGGTGGTGTGTATCCCTCCCTGTATTCCAGCAGTATTGCCCCTTCCAGGCTTTCTCCTCTGTTTTTAAAGCTTTTTGGAAGTCCCTGAGGAAAGTGATTCAAGTTGTCTCATCAGACTTCTCCAGCTATGAGGAGTAAAATGGGTAATGAGTAAAACCACGTGGATTTACGTCTGAATCTCCCTCACTTGCTGTGGCGTTGTGCCCCTTTGTGACTCAATAAGGCCAGTTTCTGATGTGCAAGAGAGTTTAGTGTCACACAAAACTACATGTGATTTCCTTCTGCTGCTAGAAATGTTCTCCCGAATACCTGCACAGGTGCTGATAACTCTGGCAATAATATGCTTGTTGTCATTTACTTGCTTAATTAGCAGCCTAATATCCTGGTCCGGCTAATGCCTATAAGAGGAGGTTTATTAGTAGTACAGAAGCTGTTTAAGCCTTATAAACTCCTTCCAGTCAGTTTCATTGGTCTGCCAATATCTTCTGGTTGAGTGATTCTTTGCTGATTCACACTTCTCCCGTTTCCCAGTGCTGTTTCTCAGCTGAATGTTTCTGGGTAACCAGAAAGTCCTTTGCCAAAGTGATAGCCACCAGAATAATTAAATAAACCAACCCAGAACTAATTTTCAAAGACAAAATAATAATAATAATAAGAATAAGAATAATAAAAATTTATACGTATATCTGCAGGCAGCCGTCCTCCAAGATGAGTGCTATTGTAATTATGTATTGACTCGAAAGCAGCAAGGGCAAAAATAATCAAAAATTGTAAATACAAACTGGCAAATTGCAGAATTACATGAGATTTGATGCTGTCTGTCTTGGTTAAGTAAACCATATCCAGTCTGGAGGGCGGAGTGATATCTTGAGTTATCTAGTTGTAGGGTAATACTCCAATATTTAGAAATACTATTTTAGACATGCT
Organism: Thinocorus orbignyianus; assembly: GCA_013400375.1. NCBI lineage: Eukaryota > Metazoa > Chordata > Aves > Ciconiiformes > Thinocoridae > Thinocorus > Thinocorus orbignyianus. The sequence goes on from VXBW01006865.1 coordinate 300,474, forward strand.
TAAGAGAGTTTGGCTTTTTGTAAGATTAGTATCATCTTAAATGGCTAAACTAAATGGACTGAAAGTGATGTTGCCAACCTGCCTTGATCGATCCTGCAGCAGTATTTGATTCATGTATCAATCTGCTGCATTCATCTTTATGGCAGAATCATGGCCCCGGGGCACCTTGGCAAGCCAGCAAGGATTCTCTTCAGCTGGGAATGATATCTGCTGTCCTGGGATGTGTATTCCTAGCAATTCCCAATGCATAGCATGAAGAATGCAAAAAGCAGGAAAAAAAATGTGTGACTTCAACCCCAATTTTCTTAAAGGCCTGCCTAGTGTTGGCCCAACCGAGTATGGGGGATGGTGGTGGCAATGGAGATTTTGGATGTTTCCATCAGAGCTCCTCCTGTATCTTTGCAAGCCAGCTGGGATCGTCTTCAGGGTGGGGAATAATCTCTACCAGTTGCTAGAGGGAGATGTGCTGCAACAAGACATCAAATTTTCAGACAAGCTTAGGAAGTCTGTGCATGTTTGTGCATCAAGGGGATAGGGAGGAGATTCTTAGGCTATGATTTATTCTTCCTGAGTTTTGATATCAAAATGCAACTTATATTGTGGAAATCTTGTCACTGTAACTGATTTAGGTCATGGAGAAACGTCACCTCCGAGGAATGTCTCTGGAGACATTCAAAACCCACCTGGATGAGTTCCTGTGCAACCTGCTCTGGGTGGACTTGCTTTGGCAAGGAATTTGGACTAGATGATCTCCAGAGGTCCCTTCCAACCCCATATCATTCTGTCAATATTTTAGCTCACCTCATCCCTCATAGTGCCTGGAGGAGCGTGATGGTCATTGTTGCCTCTAGAAGAGATCTTCCCAGATCTGTTTCAGATGTAAACCGGTAACATAGTGTACCATAACTGGCGCATGGTTTCAAATGTGACTTCCATCAGTTTCAAGAGCTCTTGTAGGAATGCTCTACATGACCCTGAAGCTCATGAATCTGGTGGATGGGGAAATATCCTGACAGTGAAGGTGTTAGTATCCTTGGTCTTGCCATTGTGCTGCTTTGGCACAAGCTTTGCTTCTCTATGCTTTTCTTTGTCTTTTTTCCTCTCTTTCTCTTTTCATGGCACTTCAGGAAGAGATTGTTTGTGTAGTTCAAAGAAAGTTCAAATGAAGGCACATTCTGACAGAGAGTCAGCATCTTCTACAGTAATTCAAATAAAAACAGAACTGTAAATGTTTCAAAATTATAGAGTTCACTGAAGAAAATGTGATTACTTTTTTTTTCTTCCAGAAAAGAAGCTCCAGACATTCCCTATAATTTAACTGTGACTGACAGTAGGAATAACACAACCACAGTCAATTATGTTCCTGATACCTTATCAAACCTGTATGGCTGGATGGTTCTTCTCTTGGATAAAGAGACTTATACACTGACATTTGACAATCCTTTGTTCAGCAAACAGCTCCAGGTAACATGGGAATTCTTTACAATTTCAAAATTATATTTGAAAGAGATAATCATGCTTTCCTCTTTCTGGGAGAGCAGAGAGGGGGGGAAAAAAAAGAAAAAAAAGAAAAAAAAAAGAAGTGAAATGCACGGAGAAAACCTCTGTGTATTTATAGGCAGGGCTTAGCTATGATGACCAAGTCCTCAAAGCTCTCAGTAGTAACTTGGAATAGGAAGATGATTTCAGACATCTTAGATGAAAGTTCAGTGTGGTGTTTAGGAATCAATAAAATTTGTACTACCTTAAGACATATGAAGTATGGTTTTCAGAGGACATTGTTCCTCTGCACACTTTAAGGGTGATGAGGGAAGTTGATTTTGCTCGCATTAACCATTGCCTTCTGCTTAATTGTACATCTCTCTTTCACATTTCTAATACACATTTTGTAAAAGAGTATGTTGCACAATCCTCTTGATCCCTTTGTACTACACTCCATGGTGCTCTAATCACAGACACAGGCATGTTTATTTGGGTTCCCTCTTCTCTAGTATTCAGTGACATTTAGCAACTTCGCAGCTGGGAACTACTTGCTGGTAGAACACAAAGATCTTCCTGCTCATCCCGAGGTTGTGCTGTCCTGTGGGACAAGGACTGGACAGCCACTCCAATCACTGCCTTCATACGGACATCACAGGAGCTGTGACTGGTATCTTGACGACAGACTGAAGAAGTTAACCTACTTGGGTAAGTGAAATGGGCCCAATCTGAAGTACTGTGTCCGATTCTGAGTTCTCCAGTTCAGAAAGGACAGGGAACTGTTAGAGAGGGTACAGCAGAGGACCACAAAGATGATGAAAGGCCTGGAACATCCCTCTTACAAGGAAAGGCTTAGGGATTTGGGTTATTTTAATCTGGAGGAGGAGTCCAGTCTTTTTTCCGTGGTGCCCAATGACAGGACAAGAGGAAATGGGCACAGACTTGTAGATAAGAAGTTCGATCTAAACATGAGGAGGAACATCTTCACTTTGAGGGTGCCAGAGCACTGCAACAGGCTGCCCAGAGAAGTGGTGGAATCTCCATCTCTGGAGATGTTCGCAACCCACCTGGACAAGTTCCTGTGCAACCTGCTCCAGGAGGATCTCCAAAGGTCCCTTCCAATTCCATATGATTCTGTGATTCTGTACTATATGCACTGATGATTCTGTACTATATACATTGGGTCCCTCTCTATCTGAGGATCTGTGTAGGAATGAGCAACTAGAACAATCAGTAGGACAACTGGGATGAAGGCAGGTAATCCGCTGAGCTTAGCCTGACAGCAATGAAATTCAATCAATGTACATTTGAGGAGAAATGGAGAAACCCATACCTTAAGCTCAATCTGAGAGTAACAATTCTCACGTCCATTTCTGGTCTTGTGGCCAACTGGCATTGCACAGCTTGTGTCCGTCCAGCTTAGCATTTGATCTCTTGAAACAGGCTGGATGCACCCAGGCTTCAAATTAGAAGAGATCCTTGTCATCCTGTGCTGACTCCTAAACCGTAATGGTCACCATCTGGAAGAGTCTGTGTTGGTCTGGGCCAAAACTGAGCCAGGCACTCAGCCAGCAATACTACCACGTAGTTTATTGGAGTCCAGCTCTTAGTCCCATGTCCTGGTGTTTTTGAGATATAGTATAGATATAGATTGGCAGGTATAAATCTAGCTGTTGAGTCTGAGCATCTCTCAAGATCATGCCAAGTATCTACTGAAAGGAGAAATATGTTTTTACCATTTCAGTTTCCTAACAGTGTATATTTGTTCTTTCAAATAAAGAAGTCAACTGTTTTTCAGTCTGCGTATCTTGAATTGCACTTTCATAAGTAGAGTGGCATGGGAAAGCTCAGAAGATGATACCTATATCTTGACCTGTTGCTACTGTTGAAAATAGAGAAGATGACAGTCTTGGAAAGGCTGGGACAAAGTGATGTGACTGGCATGTGTCACTCTTGCATCATAGATACTTTCTTGTCCTTCCTTTGCCTTTCTTTCATCATGATTTTTCTTACATGAAGGGCTCATTACTGTTTCTCATTTTAATACAGAAAGAAACAATCATCCAGAGTACACGAGGGGAAATTTATGAAAACACCTAACATGTATAATTCATGCTGTGAACATTTTCAGCAAGGACTTTTATAGCAGCGAGATCAATAATTCAGTGTCGGGTACCTAATATCTAATGCAGTTGGTAGGGTAAAAGTCTGAAACAAAGCAAGCGGATTCTTAGCCCTGGTGTGCCATTTAATTTCTCTCCTAATCTCCACTGTGCAGGCTGAGAGGGTGAGGATAATTAGCCATCAGAGCAGAGTCGTGGCATGTGGTGGACTTTCCATCACTCAGGGTCCTTAGATGATGCTTGGCCGTCTTTTCAGAGAAATATGCTCCAGCTCTACCAGAAGCTATTAAAAACCTCATGAGGCGAGATTCACGCTCCGTAGGAGGTCAGAGAAGGCTGTAACAATAGTCCCTTCTGGCCCTAAAAACTCACCGGTCCACGCACTGATCCACAGAGGACAACGCTTAAAGGTCTGGCCTCCAGAACGCCTTCCTGCCTAACTCTGCAAGCTGGGGTTTTATTTATTTTTTTTATTTACATTTAACTATATGAAATAATTAGCCAACTAATTAATCCCATTTACAAGCTTTGTCGGATTCTTCAGCTGTCAGTCATGCCCGAGCCCGGGGCCGGCGTTGAGTCTCAGCTCCCTCCTTCATCTGACTTGGTCTCCATGGCTACAGGCTGCATCTGCTGACACCCCACTCTCTATTTACTGCTTAATTAAGAATTTCACGCTCAGCCCTTATCTGCTGCTAAGAACAAGAACACACTGTTAAGAAACTCCAAATTTAGGCTGCTGCACAAGGAAAGCCTTTCTTGTCGTCCTGCCTGCGTGGAGCCTCTTTAACTACCCTCTTGGCAACTGCGCTGCCACCCTTCAATCAAAAATCATTAAATGGGGCAGAGATAATGAGCATGTAGCATATCAAAAGGAGGATGTTTGCTCGGGCTAAGGAGGAAAAGCTGTAAGGGCCTATAAGCAGCCGCCACTTCAAAGGGAGAAGGGGCTGATAAAGAGTCATTTGTTCCTGGTTGACTTATGTAAAAGGTCTGGTATGTCGGAGTCCCGTCTCGCAGACGCGGGTCCCCCCTCTCTCGGTTGCTCGTGTGTCAGCGGTCGGGCAGCTGGGCACAAACAGCATCAACCCAAGCATATAATCACTTGACTCCGGGGCCGACAATGGGCACTTGTAGGGGGTGGCGGAGGGAGGGCTGGGGGGACAATAGGAAGACAATTATTGCAGCTGCTCGGGAGGGCCATAATTCTTCCTGCAGAAAGTCGCCGGCTCTTGCAGGGGCGGAGGGGAGAGCTGGAGCATATTAGTCATCCTCTGACTTTTGGAAGCACTTCGCCGCCCCGGTGGGGTTTCGACAGCTGCTGGTGTACCGCCTCTTCCCAATAATTGTACATTCTGGCAGGGGTCAACTTACTTTTGACCCTCTGCTTTTGTGCCCGTCAGAAAAGCCTTTTTAGGGCAAACGGTGGGGAAGTGGCAGGGGTGCATTACATCCCAAATTAAGGCCGGTAAATAGGTATCAGATGCCAGCTCATTCACAAGCAGGCTCCTGAATTCACACAGCCTTTTGCTCGGGCCTGCATGGCAGGGAAAAAGGGGGAGAAGGGGAGGCAAAACCCCATGACTGAGAAGATATTGTTATTCAAACAAAGCGGGCAGCTGAATGAAGCCACCTTGGCCAGCAGTTTGTGTCGGACTCAGGCTTTCTCCATGCCCCCTCCCATCCAAAATTGCCTGGCGTCATGCAAATGTTTGTTTATCTTTGGGGGAGAAAAAAAGGTCTGTTGAACACAAAAGGCAAGAAAATGTACCGTATGGAGGGGATTAAAGGAGTTAAATTGCCCTGATGCTTTGCACACTCAAAGTTTTGTAAATTAGGCTTGGGCATGGGACAATGCAGCAGGGGACGCTGAATGGAGAATGTTTCTGCTATGTGGGCTGCCTGTCCAATGATCCTATTAACAAAGGTACTCACTACATACATGAAACCCAGTTAACTAACCCATAAGTCCCTTTGAAAATCATCTTTTCAGACCATTTTGAAGGAATCAGCATTGAAGGACAGATAATCCCATGTCTTTGCTGGATTCTTGGTGACTGGGAGACAAGGAAGCTTGAGGCATCCTGTGCCAGTCACTTCTACTTCATCACCTTTGCTTTGACATTATTTGAAGCACCATCCTGATTTTCTCTGGGGCACCCCATGTCTTGGAGAGAAGTGTTCCTCAAAGGTCACTGATTTTTGAAATTACTGTGTGGATCTCCAAAACACTGATGGGTTGGGGCTCAACTGTGTTTCAGGAGACTGGTCCTAGCACTACGTGAGCACGCTGAATCAAAAAAACCTTATCTTAAGAAGGGAGGTGGAAAGAAATGTCACACTGGGATGCCTGGGATGTTTTTAGGAGAAATATCCTCTGTAAATTACAATATTAACATTATGAGCTTTTTAAGTCTGTTACAAATATGAGCATATGGTGCCACAGCGTGGCACTGCTCCTTGGTTAAGGTCTCTGGGCAACACTGGAATTGGCTAAAAAACAGAGAGATGTTGTTTCCTTTTTGTTCACTTTTGAAATGTTTAAACCATTTACTTTTGGAATGAGACAAAACGCCGGCTTGCTTCATCTCCAGACTTGTCTTGGCTTTTTTCTAAAATTGAAGTGCTAGACACAAACATTATTGAAAACATCACTGAAGGGATTATCAAACTTTTTATTTACTCCAAATTTTTCAGCAGACACAACTTCTACAGAGATGGGTCGACCTGCTGACTTTGCTCAAGCTACTCATGTGTGAGTTGTTAAGAGAGCCTGAGGCTCCACATCATATTACTGCTGTGTCAGAAGCAGGTTTACAGTTTCCATAGTTCTTAAAAAAAAAAATAATAATAATTTGATTACACTTATTGTCTTTTCTAAATTCCTAAGGAACGCTCTCACTTCCATTATTCTCGGTGGGTTTCTGTAATTGCTTTGTATAGGAGAAAAAAAAACAGGATCTTAAGAATGTTTGTTTCTAATTTTAAAATACAGAGAATAGACAAAGATATTTTCTGCAGCCTTATCGCTCAGGGGTAAAGGGGAATCCTAGGTGAAAGACCTAGAAAACGGAGTTAATTTGTTGCAGAGGACTGATTGTACATGTGTCTTTTCTTCCAGCTAGATAAAACTCACCCTCTATCAGTTGTTTCAGCAGGTCAGTTGACCAGATGTGGGCTGCTCAGTGGCCTCCATGAAACGAAATGTCAGTTCTTAGCAAAGTGCCCTTTGTGACAGACGTAAAGAGAAAAATCCACCTGCTAGTGGATGATCTCCTGTCCTTCTGGCATGGCAGCAGAGAGATCAGAGAATGTGGCAGATATAGAAATAAGATGATGAAATGTCCTTATCAACCTCTCAAGGATGATCTTTCAACTATGAGATCTCTGCAGGAGGAATTTCATGCCTTCGCCTCTGCTCCTGCAAATATTATCTGCCATAAGCAAGAATCTGTATCCCTTAGCCCCAACTTTCATCATTTATTTTCATCTCTTCTCACTGCGGTGTCCTCGTTATACCATATTTTTGGGTGCCTCCCTTAACAGATCATGGTAGGAGATGACAAAATATCCTATCCCAGGTCCTCCAATTCTAGAGGTGTGTCTTACCATGTTGTTGATTGCGCTGTCTAAAAGTTTTGATTTTCCTGTGATCTATGTTAGCCCAATTGATGTTAAATAGCATGGAGTTGCTTGTTATTTGTAAGTCAGGCTATTGGAGCCATTTATCCTAGTTTCAACACTTTCTAACGTCCACAGGCAAAATTCCCCATCACTACAAAGCTGATAAAAGACTAAGTTGCTCCTCCTTCATGTTCACTCAAGGAGCCCTGAACCAGGAGAAAGATACCAGGAGTGTCATCAAGAAGGCCTATATTTATGATTCACAGCCCAAACATCCGGGAAGAGCTGTAATAAGACAGAAAATTGATGAGCCTTATAAAGGTTTTATACAACTAAACCCTGGAGCCTTATAACTACATTTTGTGAAGAGTCACCTTAATTCAATGTTTAGTAATGACGTTCTTTGTCTGTATTGCCTATATCTCTTCCTGTCCTGTACAGAAACAATGATAACGTATTCAGCAGCAAAACAAAACAACCAGGACTATGTCACTGTAGTCTTTATTATAATCTTGTAATCTGGAGAAGAGAAGGCTCCAGGGAGACCTTCTAGTAGCCTTCCAGTATCTGAAGGGAGCTCCAGGAAAGCTGGAGAGGGACTCTTTTCAGGAGGTCTAGTGATAGGATGAGGGGTAATGGTTTTAAATTGGAAGAGGGGAGATTTAGATGAGATATTAGGAAGAAATTCTTTCCTGTGAGGGTGGTGAGGCACCGGAACAGGTTGCCCAGAGAAGCTGTGGCTGCCCCATCCCTGGAGGGGTTCAAGGCCAGGTTGGATGGGGCTTTGAGCAACCTGATGTGGTGGGAGGTGTCCCTGCCCATGGCAGGGGGGTTGGAACTGGATGATCTTTAAGGTCCCTTCCAACTCTAACCATTCTATGATTCTATGATTATTCCCAAGGCCTGTGTCTCTCCTGTTTTAGGAGTATTTGTGGGAAACAGCAACAAAACTCTATTGATTCACAACTGTTGCACCCCATTGACATAAATAATTGTGCAAGTTGCAGGACTGTGGGGAATTAAACCCCTGACTTTTGCACTCACGTGGAGGTGTAAATGACTTATAAGGATTTGAATTGTCATGCTGTGTGGCTGGATGGCACTTCAAATACAAGAAACTTTTATCCTTGCCCTGAATCAGGACATGATTGTACTGAGTTAAGTGTTAAAGGTTACTTTCTTCACTCTGTAAGGGGACTGAACCATTTATGAGGTCTATGTGCCATATTGATTGAGTTTTATGTCGCTTCAGGATTTAATTATAACGGCTTTTCTCTGAACAATATAAACACCCTTAATTAGATGAATGTAGAGCCCCCAAAATTAATCCAAAAAATAAAAACAAAGCCCAGCAAATCTGGTAAAATATATTTATTGAAAAAGGTGGTCAGGGGTAAATTCTCTCACCTTTTCTAAGAGTGTTGTAACACCTTTGATTCTTGATTTGCCCTGTTATGAGAAGAAAAAGAAGGCCACCAGAACCACAAAAGTACCTGTAGAAGGGTATTGTCTAGAAGCCACACGAACTCTGTGTCAAAGACTTTAAATTCTTTCTCCTCAAAGGTTCAGTTTGTGTCCACCCAAAGGTATGATGCTGTTGGGTTTGAGCTCTGTGTGGTGGTTTGGGGCAGATCGGTTTGATTGATGTATGGATCAGATCACAGCTACCGTTGGGAGGGAAGGTGTCACTGAAGAACAGGGCTGAGGCACCTGATTACTAATTAATCAGATATGAGAAAAACCTCATGGAATCAGTTTCTATTTAATTATGGAAGCCTCATTTGGCATAGGAGCATATGCTGCTAACTCAATCGAGTGCTTTCAACTGACATCAAATAGTAATTATCAGAAAGAATCAAGTTTTTTGATTATTCATACTAATTTATTGAACACTTAAAATTAATGAACCTCAGTTATTTTAAATTTGCTCAGTTGCACTGGGAGAGAAGGAGGGAGGTAGAGAAGGACAGTTCTCACAATTTAAAAGTACAGAGACTTGTTTAAAGATAAAATAGGTAAATTACAATATGGCATGAAATCCCATTGGCGGCTTGATACACACGTAGGAAAGCTGTTGGCATATTCTGGAACTGAGGAAACTTCTGACAATGGCTTCATTTATACAATTCCCCTACCACCAAAAAACCCCCCCAAAAAACTTCCAGTGACATTTTAGGGTCAACATAAGAGATTGGTGGGCAGTGGACAAGAGATTTATGATTGTCACAGTGTTTCTATTTTAACCTAGGCTTGTTCCAGTCTGGTGACTGAAAGGAAGTGCCTTTATACGCCACTGGAGGTAAAGAGGAGGTAGTCTTTTAGCTGGCTCTGAAGCAGTTTTCTTTAGTTTGATTAGCATTATCCTGGCCCTTCTCCTGCTGACAATATACTGGCACAAAGGTTACGACTGTGATAATTGCTTCTGACCTCTTTTCACAGTAGAGAACACAGGGTCCCTGTCTTCAGTCTATAAAGTCTGACTAATTAAAGCACCTCTTTGAGATACCAGATTCAGGAGAGGGGAAATCAAAACCAAACGACAAAACAAAAGCTTTAATTTGCTGTTTGAGCCAGTTAATACATTATGCATTCAATGGCGTAATATCACTTGTGTTAGTGGAACTGCTGTGGGTTTATAGTGGGATAAATGAGATTCACCTTCCAGCCTAGAATTTCTGGTTGTTGAATGTTTTATTTCTTTTAGCTGATTCTAATGAGTTGTCTTGAGACCCTTTCCATCTGTAAATTAAAATGTGTTTGTTTAATCCTTTCTCAGAGTACAAGAAAAAAAGACAAGAATGCATAGAAAATATGTATAGTTGTTAATTTTCTATTTTTTGACAGGTAAAATTCTATCAGAAAATCACACGCAGCAATTTCTTTGTTGTTGATTTATTGTTAATTATGATTTGTTGTCGTTGTTATTCATTTGTGAGGCCTTCCTGTAACTCCCTATAATTTTCTGTGTTCAGTCGCAGGAGCTGATTTAATTCAGGTCACACTGAAAGAGAAGAAAAGAGTGGCTTTACCTACTCCAGGTGCGTGATGGTCTTTCTGAATTATTTTTTTTACTACTTTTTCAGAAATAAGTTGCTATTTTTAACTTCAATATTTTGTACATCTATCAACCCAACAGTGGTTCCTGGCATTCATTTAAGCGTTTCTTTGAGCCATAGCTACCACGGCTCGTGATAAACGTGGGATTCCACAGCAGAGAAGACTCTAAACTTTTGTTAAGAAATACCACAGCAGATCAGAAAGGTCATGGGATATATAAGACTACAGTGTATTTTAGTGTTCCATGCTGATCTTACTGTAATTGTGTGACATTACAGCACAGTTAAATGTTGAATCAGAGAGAAAAAATCCACTAGAAACAGGGGAGATCTCCAAAGTTTGGTCTTGGTTGCACAGCTGCCTCATTGTGTATTAATAATAATAATTTGTGTGACAATAGGGTTTAAAGGCCTTTTTGCAGGGTGTTCCCCCGTCAACAAACAACTAATAAAAAGACAGACCCAGCCTTAAGGAGCTCTACCTGGGTTTCATTCCTCTGTGTTTCCCTGTGCTGGCAGTAGAGGGTTTTTCTACCCCACAGTGTCATTGAGCGAGGTCTAACTCCCCCGCCTACTTAGGCATGAGCTTGCCCTTGTGTTTTCAATACCTAATGGAGCCCTCCTAAAGAAAATAAACATCAGAATTTCCTTGCAGTGGTAGGAGAGAGGTAGGTAGGGAGGCCCTGCCTGCGTTAGTTTGGGACTCACTAAACTTAGTGGACAGGATTTCTTCCAGATGCTTTCCTTTCTCTCTGGTGGCAGAGCAAACATAACCAACTAATTTACGAAGAGTGCCTCGTTAGCTGTCTGAAATACAAACGCAAGTTAAGCACCTGCATTTCATGAACTTAATTTCTCCCAGTATTTTCCCGATGCTGAGGCTCAGAAATTTCCTTTTGGAATGAGCTAAACAATACACTTTTGGGGAATGAGCAGGAGTGATCATGTGTCTCAGTCAAGCTGCTTTTTCCAAGGAAGGTCTTAATTACCCCTTGCAATGGAAGACTCCTGTTTTGCTGAGGGCTAACAAGCTCATGACGGTTGATTACTCCTTCTTAAAAAATGTTCGTGGTTTGGGAAAGTGTGGAAATTCCTGTGTCCTGGGAATTCAATATGTTCCCTAGAGCACTTGGGGAAAAAAAATGCGTGAGAAGAGTTGGCACTTTCTGGCAGGGTCAGTTGCCTTTTTGATGATCTGCTTTTGCCACCAAACACAGGTGCCTGGCTTTTATTTTCATTTATTCATCTTAATTTTCTGTTCAGAATTCTCAGAGCTTTGGATGGTGTAAATAAAAATGATGAAACAGTTGATTGTGAAGCATTTTTCACGAGGCGTAACATAAGCTGAGCAGGACAAACCTCAAGATTTGCTTTGCTTTTGATGGATCCCAAAGAATTTAAATCTGTTTTTTCAGTTATCTCCCTGCCCTTTAACTTTGGGGACAAACTCCTGGGAGACATCTTTTTTCCCATCATCCTTTAAGCATGGAAAATAACAAAGAGCAGTTAGTGTTGCTTCATCAGTGACAAAGGGGGATGTTAATGCCACAGATGCTTGACAATCAAAGAAATGTTAATTCTCCCAGCTACTGAAAATTATAATTCTGCCTTTGTATGTCCTGTTTTGTAGTGCCTTCTGATGCTGTCTTGAAGTGGTCGCATCCAGAGTCATGGGATGGTGTGGAAAGAGGCTGGGGTGGATTCAACCACAGCATCCCAGGCCCTGGTGAAGACGTCATCATTTTACCTAGTAAGTAAACAAGGAAAGATGTTTAATTTTTGTAGGGGTGATACACTAGGATATGTATTTGTGTTGTAATGTGTGCTCCTTGGCCCTAGTGTCCGTTTTAGTGTGGGCAGGACACCGTCACATTGACTACCTTGGAACAGAATAATTCTTGTTTTCCATTTACGCATGCACACAAACACACACACTTATTAACCCATATGATATGCAGGGACTTTATTTCTGGAGGAGAGAATTTGCCAGACCCAAAATCACAGCTCAAAAAGAGCTCATCTTTTGATCCACCTCTGTGTTTTGTGCAGGGAGCATATTTTACATTTCTACAATTATATCACCTTCCTTTTTACTTTCCTTTTGCAATTCCCACTGTCAGTGATAATCTCCCACTCTATTTGTAGGTCCTTTCCAACTGACATAGTCTATTCTTACTGTGATCTTTCAGTATTCAAAGAGGGTTTACAGGAAAGATGGGGACAAACCTTTTAGCAGGGCCTGTTATGATAGGACAAGGGGTAAGAACTTTAAACTAAAAAAGGGTAGATTCAGACTAGATAGAAGGAAGACAGTCTTTCCAATAAGGGTGTCCAAACCATGGTTCATGTTGCCCAGAGAGGCTGTAGATGCCTCATGCCTGGAAACATTTGAGGTCAGGTTGGACAGGGTTCAGAGCAACTTGATCGAGTTGAAGACGTCCCTGCTTATGGCAGGGGGGCTGGGCCTTTAAAGGTCCCTTCCCACTCAAATGATTATGTGATTCTATTCTATTCTATTCTATTCTATTCTATTCTATTCTATTCTATTCTATTCTATTCTATTCTATTTTAATTTATTCACTGATAATATTATGTAGAGCTCCAGGCCTCAGGTCACTTTCTTACATGAAGCAATCTGGAGTTACTTGCAGCACTCCAGGAGCATCCTTCCTAGCCAGGCAAAACACTACATGGTCACAGGTGTCCCTTATCCCTTTTGCCAGTCCTGTGTGAGGTCTCAAATATCCATTATAACCATTGCACCAATGTCAGCCCACGACTGTCAAAAGACCAAATCATTTCAGTCTTTCAAACCATATGTCAGATGCAGATATGAAGAGGCAAAATGATGCCACTGGTAGCTAAGACCTCCATGCTGCCAGTGAGCTAATTATGAGGAGTGTGCTCAGATGGTCACTGGAGGTAAAACACAATCTACACAGAAGCGGAAAGTAAGAAATAGCATTTTATTTTTTTTTAAAGGCTAAGGATATGGACTTTTGTTGCTTAGATTAGAGTAAGAGAGTGGAAGCTGGATGCTGAGGTTGTGGTGGTCCTTTGGTGCATTGCAAACTCACCTATAAACGAAACTCCTTTTTCCTAAAAAGATGAATTAATTATTTATTCTTCTCGATAAAGTGATTCATTTTAGCTGCCGTGTGAGATATTGACCGTGGCCTTTGTCACATACCACAAGGCCCTTCATGACTAAGCTGAAGCGTTGCACGTTTCTGCCCACAGCCCAACCCAACTGATCTAGTTCTGGAAACAATACTGCTGTATCAGCACACTGGTATACCAGTACTAATTAGCTCTCCGGAGAGGCAAAGCTCATTAGCTAAAACCTGGCACTGTGCAGCATGACCATATAGCCTTTGGGGTCAGAACTAATGTCTACCGAATTTAGAACACTGATGGTTTGGTCAGTTCAACCGCGGAATGTCTGCACTATGCTGAGGGATGTGGTACAGGGATTCTCTCTATCATACTGGTGCCTACTGGCTGGAAGACAGCAGGGTAAGGGTTCGGCTATTAGACACAATCTGTGTTTTACCATTGACAGGAATATTCTCTGCCTGTGAGGAACTGTGGGGCCAGGACAATAAAGGTTGCCCAAAACCAGAACTCAGGTTGTTGCCTGAGCAGGATGAGACCCAGTTCTGAATCACCGTGTTCAGTTGCTTAGAGAAGAGTGTACAATAAAACCATCTCTGTTCTTCAGAACAGAGTTCTGCAGTTACTGAACAGCAAAGCCATAACAAAATACTTAATGGTGGAAAAGGAAAGAGGCAAATGCTATGTGAAAAGGCACTGCCTCCTTGGATGGTTGGAGAGCCATACTCTGTGACTGCCTTCTTCCGATCAATCAGAGATAAAAATCTCAGCTCCCATCACTACAGCAGATGTGGTTTTTCAGTTGGTGAGCAGAAACTCTTCTCCTCTCCAGTGTCTTGCTGGAATCATCCTTCAGATTTGGCCCAATAACATAAACATAAACACGAACACAAACTGTCTATCAACCAATATATTTTGAAATAGAACTACTCTATTGCATACCTGCATTTTCCCATCTTACTGCCTCTACTTTATTTTTTCTCTCCCTCGTCATTCTTCTTGGTTTGGAGTTGCTGAAACGTTTATTGGCAGTGGGAGTCAACAGAGTGCAGGGTCTTAAATTGGAGTCATAGTCATCATTGGTGTGATAAGGGCCCTGGATGTTTTGCTCAAATGAAGGCACCTAAAATGTAGTTAGGCAAGGAGAATTTTTAGTCCATTTGTCATACCTTGCTTCGCTGTTGAAAGTCTTGTATGTGAGTTCCCTGTTGCAAGAAAGTCAACCCCTTGCTTGGGTCCAAAATCTAAAATGAAATCGACAGTTTTTAAATGTATGTTTAATCGTGGCATTTTATAGATGTTTCCCTTCTTGTTGCCATTGGCTTCTGCGTATCCTGCTAAACTCAGAATGACTCCAGGTGGCTAAAGAAAAGCGAGAATTTGTTCTCATGAGAACAAACATTCCACAGACCACCCAAACTTTGTGCTACTGTACACCCCAAAATAAGCTTCTGCTATTTATTTCTGGTGAGATGCATCTCTCTCTGACTCTCCACTGCCTTGTAGTTGGTTATATTTCTCTCCTGGGAGCCATCCGTAATCATTTTCAGGTTGAATGCCAAGCCATGGGCCTACTACTTGTATGCTGTGCATTACTGGGTAAGTCCTTTCAGCCCCAAAAGAAAAGTCTTACAAAAACAAATAATATATGTTTAGTGCTCATTTCTAAAGAACTGCAGGGGAAGACTTTGGTCCAGACCTCTCTGAACAAATGAGGATTCCCAGAGTTGACTGACGAGCTTACGGCACCCTAAACTTAGCTAACAAAGACCTCAATTTGCTTTACTTAATGAAATAAGGAAACTTACATCACTAGGCTCTACCCCGTGTGCTGGACTCAGGAAAATCTGGAAAGCTAGAAAACACCTCTATTACCCAAACATTCATATTAAATTCCAGGTTTTTGTGTCACCACTTGTTGTCTGCTTCACATCCAGAGGATCAAGTGGAGGGCTTGGAAATTTGAGTTGTGTACTAAGTTACTCATTTTTTTCCCCTGTTTTGAAAGCCTTGGTGAGACTCCAGGATTTCATAGATTTCTTTGGACAAGGATGGATTTCACTTGCAACAGAGGGGGATCTCTCATGCTAAAGTGCTACAAGTCCCCTCAGTGTCTGGAGAAGAGTTATAGGTCTCTTCCAACCCCAGCTGGAAAGATTTAGCTCAGGCCACAACATCTTGTGCTTTTATCTCTGGAGGTTCATCCTCCAGAGCCACAGGCATCCCACAAAGATCTCTCACAGGCATCAGGCTTCAACAGTGACACCACCCTGAAAAACACACTGCGTGAGTTTAGTCATGACATTCTGGTGGCCAGCAGTGGCATTAGCTTCTCAAACCCTGGGATTTTGAGGGCTTTGGTTTATGCTTTTCAGTGTGACACACTCCTGACGCAGCGCGCTCTGGGTGGAAGGAGAACATGTTATAATTCCAGGCAATGGAATGCTGTTTTGAAGGGTATTGATATGATATCATGTAGCCTCTGGCAATTTCTCTCTTCTCCCTTTTTTTTTTAGTTTCTTTTTTTTTTTTTTTTTCCTTTTTTTTTTTTTTTTCCTTCCAGTGGTGGAATTCACTCTGTTATTCATTTTCTGATTTTGATTTTCTTTGAACTTTTTCTGTTTGAAGAGATGAATGCTGGAGCGCTGTATCTCATATAATAGCTCTTCTGTTGTGCCTGATTTCCATTCAATGGCGTGCTATGGTGTTTTATATAGCGATGCGGTTGATCAAAGGCGTTTTGTGTCATTGCCGGAGTCATTAGCGACTTCTCAGCATTGTACATCCGAACATTAAGACTGTGGCATACCTGTGAGCTTTTGTCTGAAGAAAGTATATGTATAATGAAACATAGCCCTGTTTTCAGGCTCAAACTATGGTTTGCTGGAAGTGGCTGCTTGCTATTATACATATATCTTAATGGGAGAAAAAAAAACTCCACTTTGTCTTTCTCTGAAGGTAAATCCCTCTAGCCCAGTGACCTAAAATTTATGATTTTAACCCCTTAGTCATCATCTCTCTTTGCTACATAAATGAATGTATTCTGTAAAGATGGTGAAAGGAGGTCTCCTTAGAATCTGTTTGCTTTTCTCCTCAAATGTGGAAGGACTTTTATTTCCCTCAAAGGAGCATTCTGTTGTTTCTACAGAGCAACATTTCACCCTCCGAGGACTTCACACTCCCAGCATCACACCCCAGAGTGTTATTCTTTTAAACTGAGGAAACTATAGGTTTGCAGAAATATCTCTAAATGGGGGAATTTCTCACTCCTGCGTTTCAAGGCTCACATGCGTGATGTTACAGTTACAGAGCAGTCAGCGTTTTCTTTATAAAACCTTTTTTTAGAAAGATGTGCAACTCAGCAAAAATATCTGTTCTAGACTGAAACTTGACATATAAATGTTATGCCTAGGAGCGCTTCTTCTTTTCCTTGTAAAAATGTTTCAGTCTGTGTTTGATGAATATACTTATGGCCTTTGTCAACTGCAGCTTTTTGCCACATTCTTGGGCTGTGATTTCACAAACTAGATTCCCCTTCTGTCTGAGAGATATCATTTTAACAACATCTGCCCCCTTATTCTCTTCTTTCTGTTTCATATCCTCACATACTGTGCCTTCACTTCACGGCTCTGCAGGGCATAGGACTATACCTGTCCTGTAAAAGAGATTATAGACAGGAGTTTCTTCATGCCTGTAAAAATGTATCAGGTACTAACAGTATGAGATTTAGGAGGGGAAAAAAATACACTTGCTTTGTAGAGACTTATTGCATCTGAATGATGTGAAAATTTTGCATGCTTGGAAGATCCTTCAGCCCAAGGATGCAGGGAAATTCTTTTGAGATGGAGTGTTCAGAGTAACCTTGGGTTGCTGCAGTAACTTGGCCTTTCAGGGTGTCTCTTGCTGATGTCCAGAAAGGAAAAGGGGGGAAGATTGAGTCACATGGATAGAAAATGAACATATATGTAGAACAGACAACCAAATCTTTTAAGCAGACTCATGATCCTGGACCATGCAGAATTTTCTTCTCCCTTGAAACTTCAGGAGTGCAAAACTGTCATTGTAAATATGGTGTTATTATTCGCTTATCAGATTACAGCCACACCATGGAGCCCCAGCTGTAGATGAAGCTCTGGTTGTGCATGCTTCACAAAGACACAACCTCTGCTTCAGTACTTCTTAGCAAACCCAATCTAAATAAAGCAAAACTCAAGCAAAGATAATGCTCTTCACCTCCATACCACACATTTTGGCAAGTAGCGTTGGTAGGTTGCCATCGTTCTAAACAAGCCTCTACTTTATTTTTCAGACAGGACCATCCTGGTGGATGTGGCTCTACCTCCTCTGAGAGGTCTCTACATCCTGGGGACCCTCGTATTCCCCAACAACTCCAGCAACGTCCTGAGCACAACCTGTATCGTGGTGCTGGGGGGTACGCTGGAAGTGGGTAAGTGAATAGCCTGGCTTCTGGATGCCCCAGGGTTTATTTCTGCTCTTGATGGGCAGAAAAAGTGAGAAAAGGACTGTATAATGTTACTGTAAACATGCTGGCCATTGTAATGTCACATAGCTATCCAGGAATCTGCAACGTGGACACTCAGGATTCATGTTAAACCCAATGATTACCCACTGGAGGTAATTACCTATTCGTTTAATAGAAATGTATTATAACTACTGCTACCCTCATGCCACTGAAGTCAGTGGCAAAACTTCTGATTTCATCGTAGCTGAGATTTTACCTGATATGTGTGAAAATCCTCTCTGCTTCACGTGGGGTTGTTTTATGAGATGGTAGTTCCTCAGGGCAGGATCTACCTTAGAGTTCAGGTGGTGCCTGGTGTCCCTGGGCATTAATAAGGCACTTTCTAGGCAGCACAGGAGTATTTAAAGCCAGTGTAAATAAAGTCATGGAGAATCCCCAGCATGCCTGGAAATCCCGCTGTGGCATGAAACAGGCACAGCTGGATTCAGCACATTTATTCCTCTCATCCGTCTGTACAGATGAGCACCAGGACTTCTGGGAGGTACCACCTGGCCCTTACTTCTAGTGGTTTCAGAGTCCCCAGTGTCACTGGGGCTGTTCCACATTATTGTCAAGGGACAGGATCAGTGTTTTTTCCACACAGAAGTAATTACTCACGTAATTCCTTTTAAATATCTAGGTTCCCAAAGCCAGGCATTGCATTTCCTTACAGGAATCTTTAGGATGCTGGGATCGCTTTGTTGATCACTGCTTGACCTTTCTCAAGATTGGTTTCATGAACTTTAAAAAGAGAATTTGTTTGTGTAATCACCTCCCGAGGAAGGCTGCTCCAGTATTTGTTTGTTGTTAATCTCAAGGGACTGTTTAGTTAATATAATACTGCCTTGTGTTTTTCTTTGGAAAAAGGGGTTTGAAAGACTAATCTGTGAAGTTAATATATATATACTTAAAAGAGTCTTCATCATTCCTTACTTACGGTTTCTTGTAGTTTAAATATGGTTTCATATTGGTTTTAAGAAAAAGCATGTGTTCGCTGCTAAAAACACTTATTAAAAAACATTGAGGCACTTCTTTGTGGCACAAATTCCCCTCCAGCACATCTGCAAGTAGTAATGATATTAAAAGCCAAACAGGCAGGTATTTGCAGCTGTCGAATCATAGTCC
The DNA here is from genome assembly GCA_013400375.1 of Thinocorus orbignyianus. Lineage (NCBI taxonomy): Eukaryota > Metazoa > Chordata > Aves > Ciconiiformes > Thinocoridae > Thinocorus > Thinocorus orbignyianus. Next base: position 319,517 of record VXBW01006865.1, read on the forward strand.
AACATCTTCTGCAGAGGTATCCCTGCTCTCGTTTCAGCCGTGAGATGATAGGTGGGGACAGACTCTGCAAGTTTCCTGCATCTTATACTGGCTTCTATGCTTGTTTTTTTTTTCCCCTTCCTCTTTCACTTCCCATGTGTTTGAGGCCTTAAAGGTAACTTCTTGGAGCCCATCTGTCCAATCTTGACTGTTCTATGCCCAAAGGATGGTTTTGAAGCCCATCTGTCCAATTCTACCACACCCTAAAGAAATCCTGACACAAAATAGATAATGAGACAATTTAGTAAACAGATTTAATAGATGTGGACATCAGCATTCAGCATTGCCTGAGCGAGATCTGAGGTTGACATCACGTGAGCCAAATCCCCAGGTCCTCCCTGTTGTGTAACTTCTCCATGCCCTGCTTTCAGCCTCGCAATCTTTGTTCATGTGCCATCGCTATCAATGACCTGGGCCAAAAAAAGACTGTCTGGAAAGGCTGAGTATTTTGTTCACTTAAACTTCTGGAGAGCAATGTTAAGTTCTACAAACAAGTCTTGGACTTTGATGCCCGTCAGAGCTCTTGAAATCTTATCTGCAGGGAAAAAAACAACATTCAGATGGTTAGAACAAGACTAAAACTACATAGGAGCTGGGTGACAATGAGAAATATATAATATAGGGGGAAAAGGTTGGAACAATAAATTGCAGGGAAACTGCAATGAGATGAGAAAATACAGTGAAAGTTGGGAGATCAGAATTTTTGTTCCTGGAGGGTTTGTCCTCATAATCCAGTGCATTATGATCAACAAGATTATTGTGAGATGTGAGATGATTAGAGCTCTGTAAAGGATTCAAAAACTCTGTCAGAGCCCTTAGACAAGCCAGAAGTAAAACGTGTGGACCTACCACCACAGGTATTTCTCTGGGTACTTTTAGCCATTCATTTGGTGGTGTTGAACGCAGGAAGACTTTCTGATTACAACTTCTCTTGCTCCCAGACAAGAAGCTTCTCTCTTTCACTTAAACTTTCAAAGTGTCTTCATTCATGATGATATTTGCAATAGCATTTTAGAAATATTATTTTGTTTCTATCTCCTTGTGTTACAATACTGAAAAAAAAAAAAAAGCTGCTTTTCCAGCTTATAGAAGGACAGTTTGAGGTTCAGAAGATGAAGTGATTTGCTAAATACCATGAACACACCTGCCTCAGAATAAGAAAGGAATTGTTGAGCTCAACATCTCAGAGGATTTTTTTGGTTCTTTGCTAGATGATTCCATTTATTTTAACTCATAAGTCAGCATTATAGTATGATGATATGTGCAGAAAGTGCCCTGTTCTACTGCTGAACAAAGCCCTCAGCTCCTGATAAGCTCCTGCAGAAAATGCTGAAGTTCGTTTTGCACAAATTGATCCATTGGACTCATCCTGAACTCCACTGTACTCAGCTGCTCCTTGCTGGCAGGCTATTTTTGCTTTTTATAGTAGAACTCACTAAGTAATTATCCAGATAGGATTTCTCCTTTTAGTCTCAACTTGTCACATTCTTTTTTTTTGCATATCTCATGATGGCTGCTTGTCAGTCATGTCACTCATTTGAAGCAAGAAGCCTAAAGTCATCATTAGCTCATGGCTTGATTGTCTGGAAATGAAACCCCAGACGTTTCAGAGATCTTTTATCTTGCATGTGGTAAGAGCTCTAATACATTCATTCCCCTTCTTTTTAGTACTAGTAAGAACCTCCATATTGACTACCCAAAGGGTAAATTGATGTACTTCTTGAAATGGCCATGAGTTAGTTACAATTAATGTTCAACCTCATGATGACTATCAGGATACAAGTGAGCTTCACCAATTGACTTTTCTTTTCCAACTTCTCCAGTAGCTCTGTTTTGGGGGTCCCCTATTCTTTAGCTGTGAGCTGAGTCCCATCTTTCAGTCACATAACATCTCCACACAGCCATTCAACTTACATGAAGGTGGAATACTGTGGATATATTGAGAGCAATTTTTTGTGGCTGATGACAGAAAAAAATAATTTGAAATGTTCATTGCACCATTTGCATCCCCTTCAATTCATCTCTCAGCCTCCGTCTGTTTGGTCTTCAACCTTTCTAAGCCACTTAGTTTCCTTTAACTGATCATACCATCCGGGGAAGGGATTCAGTTCACGTTTGAAACACCCGCATTCAGGCATACTCTACTCTGTCATCCCTCATTGGCCAGTTCAGCCTAAACCACAACACTGCCCAGATATTTTGAAAACTGTCTTATATTGTCACCAGAAAGGTTGAGGAGGTTTTATTCATGGTCAGTGCACAGTTGGATAGTCACCTAGTGTTGGTTCTCCTTCCCAAACTGTTCCTTCAGATGAGCAACCTGTAAACAAGGAGACATCTCATGGGTTATCTCTTACAGATGGAGCTGCCAAGTAAACAGAAGAGATGAGAAAAACAGCTGTGGAGTAAGAACCAGCAGCTAGAAGTGTGAGATGAATGTCCAAGGAATTAGAAGTAAGACATGTAGGATAGATTTCAGCTGCCTAAAGACAGATGTCTAATGCTGCCTGAGAGTCCGAGCACCCTCCAAATCTACTATGTGAATTTGGCAGATACAAGACAGAGATCAATGACAGAACAGTTGCTTTTCAAGCAGAAGCTGGAGGCCAGGTGGGACACCTGAGAGCGCCCAAAGTCATACAAAATGCTTACAGTTAAGCAACTAAACCATGTAGGTTTAGGACTTGGTGTACGACTAGGGAAGTCATCATCCCATCCTATTCAGCACCGGTGAGGCCCCACCTCAGGTGCTGTGTCCAGTTTTGGAGACCTCACTACAAGAAAGACATTAAGATGCTGGAGTATGTCCAGAGAAGGGGAACAAAGCCGGTGAGGGGTCTGGAGCACAAGTCTTGTGAGGAGCAGCTGAGGGAGGTGGGGGTGTTGAGTCTGGAGAAAAGGAGGCTGAGGGGAGACCTTCTCACTCTGCAACTCGCTGAAAGGAGGGTGTAGTCAGGTGGGGGTTTGTCTCTTCTCCCAAGTAACAGGTGATAGAAAAAGAAGAAATGGCGTCAAGTTGTGCCAGGGGAGGTTTAGAGTGGATATTGGGAAGAAATTTTTCACTGAAAGCATTATTAAGCACTAGAACAGGCTGCCCAGGGAAGTGGTGGAGTCACTGTCCCTGGAGGTATTTAAAAGATGGGTAGACGTAGTGCTTAGAGATATGGTTTAGTGATGGGTTTTGTCAGTGTTAGGTTGATGTTTGGACTTGATGATTTGAAAAGTCCCTCCAACCTAGACAATTCTATGTTTCCTGGGAGATTCGTACACCTACTTTTAGGTTGCTTAATGCAGATGTTTCTATGTTCTCTGGCTATCTGCTCTTATATTTCCTTGCTCTTATACACAACAGCTGTGGCAGAGAGTTGTGTTGTAAAGAAAGGAAAGGCTGGAAGGGAGGAAACACCCACTATTCTAGGAAAGAATTGAATGGGTTTTGCTATGGAAAAAGAAAGGAACACAACAAAAACCTGTTAGGGAGAACATCTGGAATAAAACTGAAATATGAAAACAATGGAAAAGACTTTTGAAACTCAACAGCAAACTAGATCTGGGCTGAGGTCCAGAATAAGTGAAAATCTGGGTAGAAAAAACACACCTCATTCTCTGTTCTCCCTTTTCCGGTTTTCTGGGTTTGCACAGTGAAGTTTTATACTCTCCAGAGGTTAGACCTGCTGAAAGATTTTGAATCAGCTGATCCATTAAGCTAACATATCTGTGTTGCAATCAGGGCAGCTGGACCTCACACTTCTTCAGGAAAGTATGTAATCAGTGGTGAATTTATTAGCAGCTTAGGCTGTTTCTTGTATATAGGATTATCGTCTACAGAGTGTGTTTTTTCACCGTCTAGTGCATGCATTGCAGGTGGCAGCACCTCCTGGAAGAATATCAGCTTTAGATACGCCTTGTAGAAGGTGACACACCTGCAGTGAGGCTGTTTGATGTGACATCTATCATCTATTTGAAGGCACAGACTGTCTGTGCAGTCCCTGTGCAGAAAGCCCAGCTCATTGGAAATTGCACAGTTGCTGCCTACACACCAAGAGATTGACCTGTGTCTGCACTGAAGAAATACCTGAGACATCCAGAGTGGACATGCCACTGCTTATGAGCGCTGCTCAGGCTGGCAGATGTGTCACATCTGGACAAAGAAACCCTTCAAATTAAAGATCAATTTTACAATTGGAAAACTTCACAAGTTCAAGGAAGCTCCGCTTATTTTCTGTGTGTAATATCTTTAGTCTCTCCTGATCTTTTCTGTACATCTCACCAAACATTTCTACCAGCCTCTGGTTTCAATTACCATTTTTTTCTGGTTCTTTGCCTTATTTTCTCACCTTGTGCTCCACCAAGTTACTCATGAAATTGGTAATCCTTCCAGTTTTAGTAGAAGTATGAAGTGAGATCCATTTCTGTGTGTCTTGTGATGGATGGGTAATTTAACTGTTTGATGTGATCTCATAAAGGACATGTTCACCACAATAAAGTGAAGCAAGTGACCTGAAGTTTTCATGTCCAAAGTTCAAAGACAGACACTTAGAGCCTGGATCATTCACATATGTGCTGCAGAACGATTCCAGTGCTTATAGCAACTTGGGAGTTTAAACAAAAATACTCATTACAAGAGCTGTGATTTCAGATGCCAGTTACTTCATAAGGTGATAAAACTTATCCAGCACTAGTGACTTGTGTACATTAATATTTTGGATTTCACTACGAGTAAGGTGAGGTAACTGCCATTTCCATACCTTTATTTTCATGAGTCATTCTGTAGGGCTGTATTTAGACTAAGACAAATGCAGATCTCAGACCTTACTCAGCTTTCCTCTTTGCTTTCTTTTGTGCTCTATCCATTCACAAAGCATTACTTATCAAGACTTGCCGTCTTATATTTTGAACATTCTTCACTTTCTTTGCTAATTCTTCGCTTCCAAGTTATTCCTGGCTTTGCTGACCCATCTCTTTGATTCTTTTTTGCCCATTTGTATCAGCTCTCTGCTTACTTTCAGTACCTCCGCCACTACTTTGGACCGTTGATAAAATGTCTCATATCACAGGGCTTGCAAGACCAGACCTGTTTGAGTCAACACCCCCTTACAGTCAGTCTGTAAATGAACATGTGCCATGTTCATGCTGTACCAGCAGAGTTTGTTAATCAGAAAGTTTTGTGCTACTAAGCCAGGTGCCTTGGAGAAGCCAATTATTTTATGTCAAAGCTATTATCTTTAACAACCAAACCTGTAATCTCATTAGAAGATGATAACAAGGTAGTTTCACAGGACCTTTCTTTTATAAAACCAGGTTGATTGGCATTAATTATATCATCCACCTTTAATGATTTATTAATTGTGTTCAGAGTTGGACATTCCATTTTTATTTATTTTTCCCCTAGAATCACTGCAGAGTTGACAGGCCTGTAATTACCTGGGGCTCTTACTTTTATCTTTGTTTGAAATATTGGCACAATATTAGCTTTCTTCAAGTGCTCTGAGACATCATGAGTGATCCCAAACTTCCTGAAAAGTTCTCCTTAATAGTCCAATGAGTTTATGGGCCAACTCTTCTGTGTAGCATCAAGTCACTGAAAGGCACTGATTTTAAACCACAGAATCATTAATGGAAATAAGCAAGTATTAAGATCATTTTTGTTCTAGATATGCTTAAGTCTAATTTTTCTACATCTAAATATCCCCTGTGTTCTTTTCTGTCATATACTATTAACAGTTTCCAGCCACTGAAGCATTTCACTGAACATTATCTTCCTGTTTTTTCATTTCTTGTCTAAGTATTTAATAGATGAGCTGTTATGAACAGTTTTGTTATAAGTTCTTTATTTCTCACTCTGATTATATTCTTGTTTTGTGTGTTTGCTTTTTTCTTTAACAAGTGTAACAGTCCTTAACTTATTGTCATGCTTTTTAGGATTAAAAATCATAAATTTTCAGTAAATGTAGATGTAATTCTTTTAAAGAAGTGATAACTTCCAGTTCAGGTTTTTAGAATTCACATTTCCAAGCATTTGTCTGTGATTGTAAAACCTGGAAACCTGCATAAAAATGGTTTTAAAACTGAGCTAAGAGTTAGATATGTCATACAACTATTTCTATCTTAACTAGAAGAAATAGTAAATTCTTTTTAACCGGCAGTAAAATAATAAAACCAATAACAACACCAACAGAAATTCATTATGATAATTAATAATAATCCCCCACTTTTAGGGGACATCATCAAGATTAGGAAATGGTAATTATGAATAACATTGTAAGATCCATATAAAGGTCTCCAAACATTTTTGTTGAGTCTTTCTTTGGTCTTTGGTGTAGCTAATAATTTTATCCCAGGGGGTAAAGTTGACGTGAGGATTGGGAAAGATATGTTCAGGCTGAGTATTTTAAATCACAACCTGCTGTGAGGGTGAATCAGGAAAACAATCACTCTGCGTACAAAAATAGACACAAATGTCTACATAACTCTTCTGCTGCTCTAGGTTGGATATTTATTTAACCTAGTGCATCAGTGATGAAAGCTCTTGTCACTAGGTTTGCTTTCTGAAAGTAATGTTTGGTTACAGCCCAATTCCTGGTTTTCTTTTGTTCAGACAGTTATGGAAGTTTAAACAAGATAGTCAAAGATGGTTTGAGTGGACAATGGACACTGTAAGATTGAATCCCCTCCACGTCCCCCCAGAAGATAAGAGTTCACTGGTGTGAGATATATTAGATGGGGAGCACTTGTATTGTTTGTCTTTTACCCCTTTAAAAGCTGTACAGAGAATTCAAATATCCCCAGATATCAGTCAGACACTGGTGAGGAAATATGAATTTATTTATTGATTTCACTTAATTAAAAAATGCTCTTAAAGAGGAATGTTTCTTTAGGATATGAAACCAGCTCTCTTTTCCAAACTAGTAATTTTTAAATATTAAAAGAACATGACAGCCTAGCTAATTTTGTACAGATATATATATATATATTAGTTCTACATCTGCTGCATTTTTCTGTTGCATAATTGATTTAATCTCTAATTTTAAAGGAACGCTGAACTCTTTTACTGGACTCCGCATACATTTCTCCAGGGCAAAAACTGTCCTACTTTTTCCTCCTTAGTATCTGTTTAGTGCTGGGCCATTTTCTTCTGAAACTGTAAACTACCCTTGGTGAAATAAATGAAGTCACAGTTGGAATACAGTTTACTGTACAGACTTATCACCACAAGATAAGAGCAACATCACAAACACCAAAAGTTCTTGAGCATTTTCTTTACCCCTGCTTTTTTTCCCTGGTCTTTTCCATTGGTCTGAAAGACCCTTTTACCCATCTTGGTTGCAGAACTCATGATTATCTGGGAAATGGTGAAACTGTAAAGAAGGAAAGCAAAAATGAGCTGAGGAGGAAAATGCTATTTCAGCTATTGAGACCTCTAAATTTGGACTCAACCACCCCAGTTCACCCCAATTTCATCATTAAACAAAACGTTGATGCCTGTGTGGTTGGTTACTGCTGTTTTGTCCTTATTGCAGGTTCTTTTCAACATCCACTAGGAAGGGATTTAAAGCTGCTGGTCCTTCTTCGGGCATCTGAAGGGATTTACTGTGATCGCCTGGAGGAAATAAATGGCCACCCAGGGAGTATTGGTATGAAATATGAGTTCATCTTTTCATAGGCAAACAATCAAAAACAATCTTAGGCAATAGCCATATCTACTACTATTGAGTCTGTTACTATGTCATACAGAAAAACATCTGAGATACACACAGTTTTTGAGTTAAATCTTTTAGCTTTCACCAGGTCAGCCCCTGAATTTTTTGTGATGATTTTGTTTAGCCAAAATTTGGCAGAAGGTCTTTATATGAGAAACTGGAGAGGTCTTAGGACTTACACACTTGTTCAAGGGTTTGTTCTTAGTTTTAATATGTTTAACTTTGACAACTACCTTTCACAAATCTCAAATCTAGAACCAAGATAACCTTGCTGACTGAAGAGAAATACCCACTGCCAAAGGGCATTTGGTCTCAGCTATCTTTTGTCTCTCTTAGGATGAAAGAAATTGCCCTCAAATTTCCAGGCTAGGAAAATGAGCTTAAACTCATATCCCCTTTCTTACCTTTACATGTGGTAGTCTTTTTATTTTATTGGTGGTTTATTTCTAGTTCACTCTGTGAAGACAATGCTTTATTCTTAAATGTTTTATAAAATATAGAAATGGGCTTTAATAAGTATAAAGATTCCAGTGTATTTAGTTATTGGTTCAGTTCTTCTCAAGACTGTCTTTCCCCTAAATTTTGGTCTCATTCTTCTGTTTTTCCCAGTGGTTTATGGAAAGGTGCAAATGTACAGTGCTTATCCTAAGACGTCTTGGACACATTTGGGGACTAACGTTGCTCCTGGCAATGAAAGGTGGTATTTTGCCCAAATATGCCTCCAAATATTAAGTTTGGTCTCCTGTTCCTATAACTTGTATTAGTGTTCCTATGACTTGTATTGTTCTTTGCCTTGTGCAAAATTTTCATTGCATTTTGCTATAATTCTTCCAAGTGCTTGTTTTTTTAACCAAAATACATGTATTCAAATAAAAATGTCTGTCAGTCAGGACTCACAAAAACTCTCTAAAATAGTTCCCATCTGGGTAGAGGTGAAATAACAGCCCTTAGGGAAGGAATAATTTGGAAATTTATTATGGAGAGAACAATGGAAACATAAAGACCTCACAAGTAGGATTTGTGTGTCGATAGCCCTCACAGGGTTGAGAATCTATTGTAGATTAATTGTTTAGGATTGTTGTATAGTCAGTGGAGACACAGATAACTCCAGATGCTGATTCAAACCATCTAATGTTAGAATCACCCTCTGGAAATTCTTCTCTATACCTGATTAGGATGGGAGTTCAGAGTAAGCAGATTCCTGAGTGAAGCATGCCAGTAAAATATTTGGATGAAATGGATCCAGACTAGTATTGGTCTGCTGCCCAGATGTTTTATATAAAACATCACGAGGTGCTAAGATACAAGTATTTGGAGTTCATTCATGCACGTTAAGTATGGCACAAACAGTTGTCTCCATTGTTAAAACAAAGAAAAAGAAAGAAAAAAAAGCCACCAAAATTATCAGGAAAACTTTACTAATGTCCAGAGAAGAGTTAATGTGGTTAGATACAGGAAAGTACTAGAATATGAAAGTTAAAGGAAGTGGCTTTTTTACTGACTGAGAGAAGCTGCTATATATATATTTTCCAGCATGAATCAGCACATGAGTTAGGGAAGGACTTATGGTTTCAAAAAGAATAAAAAAAGAAAAAAAAAAGAAAAAAAAAAAGAAGAAGAAAAAAAAGTACTTACTTGCATTGAAAAGCCAAATAAATATTTCTATAGATTAGTATGTTACAAATTGGTAAACTTTTCTACTGAGTAATCTCAAGTGCTGGGAACTGGAAGTACTCATCTTGAGCTTACTCATCTTTGAAAAAAACCTGTGAGATGCAACACTGGGAAAACTTGGCATCAGAGCTTGGCAGTTACATCCCTTTATGATTTTCTTTTTTTTTTTTTTGCTGTACTTCTGTCACTCGAGTGCATAATGAGGCATTCTTGGAATTCATTCCATGGTCTATTTTCTCAACAATTACTCGAGGAGTACAGGTGATCACCTGGCCAGCACACCAGTCACCCTCTAATAGGACCCTTTGGCTGTCTGTCCATTGTATATAAACACTGATCGTTATCCATTTTGCTTTCAGTAAATGCTTCTATTGTCTGTATGAGAAGCCAAAAACCCACCAAACTACAAACATAACTGTGAATGCGAAGGGGGATCTTCTGTTCAAGATTAAAGTAGAAAAATGGAGGTATCTGTGTGGAATGTTACAGAAGGTGCTTAAGCTCTTATTCAAGTCAGTGAAATTGTAGATGCTGGAGCCTAGAGGGCTGTTCAGCTGCCAAGGTCAGGATTCAGGTACATAAACATAGGGTTTGGTTTCATCTGAGGTGCCTTTGATTTCACCTAAGATACCTCTCCATCCCCTCCATGGCTTCCACTTGTGTTTCCAAGAATGCTCCATGAACAGGTCCTATCATTTCTACCAACTGCTGTCTTAGGTATCTTGGGACGTCTCAGCAACAAGTGTCCTTGTTTAGGCAACCAAATTCTGTTTTACATGCCCAATTCAGAGAGACCTGAATTATCTTCTACACACTACTGACAGTAATAATCAACTGTAGGGGTAGATTAAATGCCAAGTGCACACCCTCAGACATACCACTACACGTGGACACCTACATTTTGCTACCAAAGTCCAAAGTTATACACCTTGTTAATCAATGGTGTGTAGACGTTTCAGGATGAAATTCCTCCCACATATTTTAGACATCTGTTTTTGCAGAAAGCCCTGAAGGTGCTTTTCCTACAGCTTAGCCTGTGGATTCTCTCTGGGATCTGCCTAGGCAAACTTGTTCAGTTTTTAGGAAATCTGTGAGCACAACCTTCATAAATGTAATGGCATTAACTTCATATCTTGGTGTTACAGGATTTTTGTGGAAGACAAAGTGGACTGGGATCATGGTGGAGATATTGTGATCAGCTCCTCCTCCTATGAAGCCCACCAGGCTGAAGTAGTTACACTTAAAGAAGTCAATGGTCATAGCATAAGAATTCATGAACGCCTTCTGCACAGGCATATCGGTAAGGAATCTATCTTTCCATTGGCGAGAGCTTTCTTCTGAAGCATTGATTTTCCATTTCAGATCTCACCAGAATCAATTCTACTTTATTGAGGTTATCTTCAGTTCTTTTCCCAGATGTTTTTTTCTCTACTGGTTTAATCTTGAAAATGAGATGTTCAAAATTGCACAGAATAGCTGATTCTGACATGAATTCCTGGGAATAGATTGAATTCAGTGCTGAATACTTTTGGAAAATTTTCTGGTGTTTCATGTTTTAAGTAGAACCGATTAACAGAGAAAGTAATTGAAATTTTAAAGGAAAAATCTAAAAGCAGATTTCTTTATTAGTTCATGTACACAATTTATGTGGCGCACTGAAAACTGAAAAATGTAAAAAAAATCCTTTTTTTTTTTTTTTTCAAATTGCAAAATAATTAGACTCGTGGAATTTCAAGTACAAAATTTTATCAACTCCATGACATGAAACTAGTCTGTTTGTTATCTAATATGTAAGTAAACATAAAATATAAATACAGCTCTATTTCCTGTGCAGATTACACGGGATCTGTGTTTAACTGGAAAAAGAGATGCTCGGTTGGTAATTCACTTAATTTTATTTTATTCCATAAAGTGAATTTATTATCATCTATTTAACAAAAATAAAAAACTTGTTATTAACAGGTCAAGTTCTGAAGCTCCAAACCCAGGATTTTTCCTGTGGAAAACAATAGCTGTTGTTTGTTGTTTGTTCTTTTAATTTAGTCTTTATTCAAACTAGTAAGAACAGAAGTTCATGTGATGGATAAAAAGGTTCAGAAACACTGCCGTACCGATGCTAGTCAACAAAGCTTTACTTGGAACTGAGCCTTGTCCTGCAATTATCCATAATGTTAATTGATTGTAGCCCTCATGGCAGATTTGCATGACAATTGCATCATTCTTATTTTTTTTAAATGTAATTTAAATTATAGCATATATAGACCTCCTTTCCAGTAGTTCGTCAGCCTTTCTTTTATTTTATGAGGGAATGAAGAAACCTGCCAGTCAGTCTTGGGGCCAGAGATTGCTTCTTAACCTACTTTTTTGGCTAATGTATATATAAAAAATATATCCTGAAACTAAATGATTACATACACATTGAGTACTGCAGCAGTTGTTAGATAGAACTGGGGAAAAAAAAAAAAAAAAAGACTGATGGGAGAAGTAAGATTACTGGGATTCACCTTGGCAAATATGGATGTCTACAGTAAATATTCACACATGAGCTAGTCTCTCTCAGCTCCCTTGATAATCAAAGCAGAAAAATACATACTGCTCACTTGTATTTCATCTTCCCCTAAAGCAGATGGATAAAATAGATAAAAAATTGCACTTGAGACTTTGCTTCTTGCTCTCCAATGGACATAAAACCAGTTTGGATAACTAAATCATATCTGTAGGTATCTGAAGTCAGCTGAGATGAATTCCAAGATAGACACCTGCATAAAATCTCAACAGTACCTTTTAGAAAAACTTATTTTTAGAAAGCAACCAAGAATGTATCAAATTGATTTTTGGCACTGTCATTAGGTCTGATCCTAATGAGAATTCATGGATATCAGCTCTGCAGTGTGCTGCAGAATAATCCCAGCATATATAGTTTAGAAAAAATGAAGTGTGAATCTCTTCATTGATTTGGCATCTGCACACCGCAGGGGAAAGATTTAGCACCTTCTTTTTCTAAAAATGAAATACGTTGGTAAAATATAAGTGCATGGTGATTATTTGATGGGCAGGTGGCCTTTCTGGTTTTGTGTTGATGCATGTAGATTGTGCTGGGGGAAAAACACACCTGAATGTCAGTGCCGATTCTGCGGAGAAGCTGTGCATAAGCTGTCAGGTTTGATGTCCCTCGAAGCACTGGTTTATAGGTATGATAGACACTTATCACATTTTCTCTCTTGAAACTCCCCAGGGCGTTCCCATGACACAGGAGACGGTAGACACATCCCTTTGGCTGCAGAAGTCGGACTCCTAACACGCAACGTACAGATCAAGTCTGATGTGGCTTGCTCTGGGAGGATGCTGGTGGGACGTTTTAAAGACTCGAGTGGGGCAGAGTTTGAAGGTAGTTGAGAACCATCTATCCTCATTGACCAGACCAGCTCTGCCCAAGAAAGGACTGTCTAGCAACAGATGTATTCATTCACGTGTACTATGTAATTTTAAGCAAGCTGTGACGCTGCAACATGAATTAAACATGAGCACTAGTACTACTTCATAAACAGTGGAATGTATTTTAGGAGGGGCTGCTGTGTGGTTAATTGGGTTTTATTAGACTTTTATATATATATTTAGCGATAAATACCTATCACTGGCAGTACACTGATAAATACTGCCTGCTATTCTATGCCTGGATATTTTTTATACTTTTATTTCACTATAGTTATCTCATTGCAGGTGTCCTTCAACTCTCAAATGTTGAATTTTTGAACTTTGGGCCTCCTCAGCTTTCTGCCATTGAATTCAGGAATACATCCCAAGGGTCTTCGGTGGTGTCATCCAGCATTAATGGTAGCTGTGGAGCTGGCATTAAAGCGTTGATGAGCAGCTGGATCTTGTTGCATGATAACATTGTGTTCAACACAGTTGGACCTGGCATCGATTTAGAAGGGCAAAACCATTCTCTCATCAAGAATCTTGTTATTTTGAGCAGGCAACCAGAAGAATTATTAAACTGGACTGCTGGCATCAAGGTGAACCTTGCAATTGGTGTCTCTCTCTGTGGCAATGCTGTGGCAGGATCTGAGCGAATTGGTTTCCATATCAGGGGCCAAGAGTGTTTGCTAGATGGAAAACATTGCAGTGAAAACGTAGCCCATTCAAGTCTCCATGGTATCCATCTGTATTGGGGAGATGGATTTCAGACCTGTACTAGAATCACAGGTTTTTTGTCCTATAAGAATTATGACTATGGTGTCATGTTCCACCTCGGAAGCAGTGTCATCGTGGACAATGTGGTACTTGTGGACAACACTGTGGGTCTCATGCCAATAGTGTATTGTCTTTATGCCAAGCAATGCCTCACGGGGAAAAGATTCATAGAACTTAGAAACTCTGTCATTGTCGCAACAAGCTCAACTTTTGACTGCATCAGAGACAAAATCAAGCCTCTCTCCGCTGATCTAACAGCCAAGGATCGACCACCATACTACCCTCAAGGAGGCCGCGTTGGGATTTTATGGCCCACATTTACCACTGTTTTGAGCCAAAGGCCAGATAACCCATGGCACGAAACTAGGCATTGTCCAAAAGTCCTGGGACTGATGAAACTGAAAGGTTGGTTTTCCATGTCCACTGGTCAGACTATTCTGTCACAGCTTTTCTTTACTAGTTATATTTTTCCAGATGAGGCTGCAGCCTTCCACACCCACAGACAGACCTGGTGGGGAAATCTGAGCCTCAGTAGAATTAATAACAGAATCTTCTTAAGTTTGATACAGTTCAATTAAAAAATGTATTATTTGGTATTTTTCACTTCCTAAATCCACTGCAGTTAATTATGTCATGTGCTAATGTATATATTTTACCTCAAACATGCCTGCCTTCTGTGCAATTTTTCCACTTCATTCATTTCTCTGATCTACAGTTACTTCTGGCTAAATAAAGCTACCGAGTTTGGGAATTGAATAGCACACTTTATATAGAATTTGCGTAGAGCATAATGACTACAGCTGTACAGAAACAGTTATGGCTTTTATTGTTATCAGGCATTGCACAAGAGGGATAAAAGTCAGTTATATATCCCACCTCTTTGGTTCAAATGGATTTTACAGTCCCCAGGGTAATATTTGCATACAGCAGAACCTAGGTAGCTGGTTGCTGTGATGAGATCAAAATACCTCCCTGTTTTTATGTTTTTATTCCTCACTGCTACCTCTTTTTGTAAGAAAAGGCTCTATCCTCCTTTCACTGAAGAATAAGGGAGAGCGAGAAAGACAAATAGACTTGCCCAGGGTCTCACAAAAAATTTGTGGCAAAACATAGATTTTGTAGGTGGACAAGAGTTCCGTGCCAGAGCCCATCATGTGTCACCAGACCCAGCTCATCTTATAGTAACATCTGATGAGTGGATAAACCACCCAAAGAAGGTTGTCGTTAAACCAATTCTTAGTCATTCTCTTTTGTTTCTTTCTCACTATTCCTTTTGATTTCATTTCCTATTGGCATGAATTGGTTTGTGTCAACTTAAGATGTAAAATGTGGCTGTGGAATATTCTAAGGCCATCTGAAGACCTATGATCAATGCAATCAGTCTGATTTAATAGTCACTTGTGTGTGTGTATATATATATATATGGGAGCAATTTAACATGGAAAATGTCATAGAACTGAGTCTTTTCCTCTCTAGTTCTGGCAATTCTTTAACCACTTTTCCTCTCTTGATCTTCTCTTCATCCCTAGCAGAAGTCACCTTTACTGGCTTTACAAAGAGCTGCTACAGTGAGGACAGGGATGTCTGCATCATGTCAAATGCTGACCCTTCAGGCATCATGCCTCTTATCACAGCAGAGAGATCAAGGATTCTACATGTCAATGAGAAGGACGTGTTCTACTTTAACCCAACAAGGTAACATGCTTTATTTTGAACCAATTTTTTCAATGGTTTGTTAAAAGGAAGAAAAAAAACCTTACAGTTTTGGGACTATCTTCACATCTGTTTATATCAGCTGTCTTTTTGCATTGTCTTACAAAGAGTTTAAGCAATTGGTTTAGACTGGATGTCGAGATGCAGAGCAATCCCATGCTTTTTCTCTGTCTCTGCTGCTGTACTGCTCTTGTCTGGCAAAAAAGAACAAGCTCAGACATCAAACAAACACACACATAAAATCTCAAATCCAGAAAAAAAAAAAAAGAAAAAACCCTTTATTTTAGGGCTTTTTTTTTTTTTTTTAAATTTGAAGTTCCATCAAGGTGCATCTCCAGACCAGTCCTCTTGGATTTCCCCTTTTACTGACATTTGTCTAGCAAACCAAGCTTCACATACCTCATTTCTTAAAACTCCACCCTGAACATCTCTGATTTCTCAGCCTCAGGCTTCAGAAAATGTCAGCACCTCCAACAAAAAAACCTGAGATGGGGAATATCCTTTTGGACGGGGAAGCAGAGCTTGATTTTTGCCAGCGAGATCACATCAGAAACGTTGTTCAGTACCAGGCAGGCTGTGAGATGTCAAATGATTGCCAGAACTGCTCCTGCCGAGGGACAATATCATCTGCATGTGGAGGAACATGGAGGAGGGAGAGGAGGGCTTCATCTATAACCTGAAGTCATTGCTGGTTGCAGTGATTTTAACATACCCCATCCAATGGAAACCACATGCCTGTTTATTTATTACAACCAGTGAATACAATACAAAGGCTATGTCAGGAAAGCCTTGAAGTAGCATAAAAACCCCAATGTGGACTCCACTTGCCAGTCAAAAATAATTGGAGGTGTCCCACACTGCTATGTTTAGAACCCCTCCAGCCTTCTTCCAGAATTTTTATTTTATTCTCTGGTTTTGCTTTTTGCTCTGGGCATTAGTTTGCGTGTAGATTTCTGAGACCTGTCCAGCTTGTCAGCTCCCATTATGTTTCACTCTTGTATCCATCCCACAATATTATACTATTAGCAAGCTGCTGAATACGCAGTCCACTGCAAGAGCTGGTGATTTTCAAACATGATGAATGCACGTGGATTACTGAAGGCTTTCTTAGTAGTCTGCTAAGCCTCTGAAGAAGATTACATCTCTCGGTGCTCCTCATGCATGATCTGCATGTGTTTATTTAAGCCACCTTTGCAGCTGCTGAGCTTGATCCAGGCAGCGGCTGCATTGTTCTGCTTCAGCATTCTGAAGGGATATCTTGATGGATATGTCCTGTCAAAGAGAAGGTGAGCATTGCCTTAGAGCAAGCAAGGAAACAGAAACATCAGGGGATATGGCAAGACCATGAAATACTTTGCTTGTGCCACTGGTAGAGCTAGCCAGCTGAAATGCTTCATCTTCTGAGAGACGTTCAAGAACTGAATTAGCTATCAGGATCAGAGGAGTTGTCTTTCTTCTCCATCTCTTTTGACCTGTGTTGATATTTCTGCTCTTACTGTAAATCTCTGCTTAAATCTGTTTGCCACATTTAAAATGTCAATAACTGGATTTTTCCAACCTGAGCCCAAGAAATTCCGAGTTGTCTCCAAGACTTAAGGTGTATCCATGTAGCAATCTGTAGATGTTTTCCATCAAAAATCAATGGCTGTAGTTCCTCAAATCAGGAGATCGAAGAGGTAACTAGAGGTATTCAATCTGCAACTTTATACCTGGCTCTAAAGACAACACTGGCCAAATCAAATCCCAGGGACGAGGAGGTTTGAGGAGAGAAGTTATACTGGAAAGATGATGATTTTCTCCATCCAAATCCAGCCAACATTTGGAGAGAGAGGTCGTCAATTTGGGTTTTTTTTTGTCATTTTGGATACAAACATACCAAAATGTAAACATTGCTACAGAATTTCTTTGCAGAGTAAGCCAAACCTTGACCGAAATGCTTAGGTTCCATTCATTTTCGCTTATTTTCTATTTTTTCTTTTCTTGGGCATGTGAGTTCACCTAGTAAATACCAAGACGTCACAGGTATGTGCAGAAGTATTTGTTGCCAGTATAAATCAATTACAAACAACAGTACAATGAATATTTTTCCTTTGCTCTCTTCTTTACAATAACATGACATCTCCTACCTGTCAGTGTACAGACCTCAGAAGGCACCATGTTCCCTGAAAAGGGATGCAAAGGCTCGAGGAAGGCCCTTTTCAAGGATTTGGATGGAGGTGTCCTGGACCTAGAACCTCCTGTTTCTGTTTTCCCAGAGGCAGAATTTGAATGGACACAGTTCTACCTGCAAGCTGGTAAGTACCTGTGCTATCTATAGGGCTTGCAAAGTCATGCATATGCTTGACCCATGAGGTGTGGGGTTTACCCCAGGCTTTCATTGTGACCTACATCTGAGGTCGAGATGGCGGTGGTCCCAGATTTTGCGATGCCTTTCCAGGATGGAAGTAGTGAGTTACAGTGTAGAAGTCTCTGAAGACTCATTGTACAGTTCTGTGTCCATCAGTGCCTCTTTGCCTTCTTGCAGAATTATGTCACCTGGCATCCTTAGCCCCTCTAGAGTTTAATTCATTCGTTTGAAGACCTGAACAGAATATACTTGCCCTTTGCAAAATCATAGAGTCGTAGAAATTTATGGTTGCAAGAGACCTTTAGGATCCTCAACTCTAGACGTTAACCTAGCGCTGCCAAGTTACCACTAAACCATGTGGTCTTTTGAATACCTCCAGGGATGGTGACTCCACCACTTTCCTGGGCAACCTGTTCCAATGCTTGACAACCCTTTTTGGTGAAGAAATTTTTCCTAATATCGAATCTAAACCTCCCGTGGCACAGCTTGAGGGCCATTTTCTCTTGTCCTAGCGCCTGTTACTCAGAAAAAGAGACTGACCCCCACCTTGCTACACCCTCCTTTCAGGGAATTGTAGAGAGTGATTAGGTGTCCCCTCAACCTCCTTTTCTCCAGGCTGAACACCCCCAGCTCCATCAGCTGTTTCTCATAAGACTTGGTCTCCAGAACTCTCACCAGCTCTGTTGCCCTTCTCTGGACATACTCCTGAACCTCTGTGTCTTTATTGTAGTCGAGGGCCCCACTTCAAGTCCTCTGAGAGCTTTAAGTAAGGCATGCCATGTAAATGCTACACCAGTGCAAAATAATAGCAATAATTGGCCCAGTGAGGATTTTCATCCACATCCCACTGAGGAGACAATCAAGCTGAAAACTCAGTCCAGAAGTTTAAAGACCTCTCTCTGGTTTAAAACAGGCCCATTCTGCTTGGTAACCACTTTCTGAAGGTTCACACAGCAAGGCTCCATTGTCATCCTGATTAAAACTCTGCTCTCTGATTCCAAATAAACTCTTTAATTACAATTAACATTCCCTCTGCCTGCTGCTGATGGCGGCCATTTTGCTGGAAAGGCGCATCGTTTGTGACTCCAGTGGTAGGCGAGACTGATGGAAGGGACTGTAATTAATCCCCTTTTCCATCCCGCTCTAAAACTGATTAAACAGGAGAAGAACTTTAATCTTTAAACAAAACATCTAATGCGTATCCAGAAAAGGCTTTTTCCTCTAAGGATCCTGCTCTAACTGGCTGCTTACAGGGCTGATTAATGTGTTGTCTAGATGCAAACCCTGTTTTTTTACTCTACCTTTTCAGCCCTGATTATGAATCACATGCAGGCACTGATACCCTAACAATATCGCCACTTAGCACCTGCATATTAATGAGCACATCCTTCTTCATACAGAACCTGGGTTTTATTTAGATCCTTACCATTTTTAGCACAGCCTGGCACACAGTCGTGCTCGTGCCAGGAATCCCCACCATCTAACCCTCACTGACAGTACAGCCTGCACTCCACAGGGTTTATCTCCTCATCTAACAAAAGTGAAAGCATATGGTAAATGCTGCCTGCCTCTGAGGCTATGACCAAATTGCTGTGATTTCTTTTTGCTGCCCAAATATGAACGGGGATTTTTTTTTTCCCCCCTCCCTTCACAACTGTGTGTTTAACTCCTCTGCATTTCTCATTCTGACCTGCAGTTCCTTTCAGCTTGAGGTTAACATTTGGAAAAGCACAGCTTGATGTTAAGGTGAATTCATGGTTGTCATCTTCCCCTCTATCCTCCCTCATTCTCTCTCTCAAAACATTGTGACGCTGGGCATTTTGCACAGCTTGATACAGGCTTCCACACTAGATAAACTAGAAAATATTCACCTTTTCTGCCCACACAGATTTTACGTGGGGCCAGATTCCATGTTGACATGACAGTCCTTCAAGGCCATTGATGAAGGTAGTGTTATGATGCTTACACAACATCCTTGCCTCTTCCACAGTTCTGAGACGCAAGTTTCTTTGAGACACAAAAGCTCTGGCTTTCTACATTCTCCTAGTTACCCCTTCATCCAGATGAATGAATATATTCCCTTTAAGTTTCCAACTTGGACAATCAACTTGAAGTTATTGACCCTTAGCCATTTTTAGATGTTCTGATTACTTCTGGGTTAACAAAAAACTCGACATACTTCAGCTATACAAAAGCCAGGAAGAGGTTTTCCCAGAATAATACCATAGCAAAGAGGCTTTGAGGATTAACTGGGGCACAGTGGTCCTTTCAGTATGGCGCTAAAGGTCCTGAAATCATATGATATCTTCTATTGAAGATGCAAGCAATGTAGAATATAAGTAATACACTAGTTTGAAGAAGAGGAGACTGACCCAGGGAGGTGGTTGAGTAACCATCCCTGGACGTGTTTAAGAATCATTTGGATGTGGTGTTGGGGGATACGGTGTAGGGGAGGACTTTGTAGAGTAGAGTAGATGGTTGGACTCAATGATCCCAAGGGTCTTTTCCAACCTAGATGATTCTATGATTCTATGATTCTATTATTTATTAGCATTTATATATACATACATACATATGTGTATGTGTATGCAATAGGCAAGGAGGGCAGTTGGTCAGTAGCAAGCCATACAAATATAATTTAATATCTATACATCGTACCCACTTTTTTTCCTTTTTGTCTTCCTATGTGCATGACCTTTTATCTTCTGTGTTAGCTCTTTGTATCATAGGCCAGGTCTTTTTATTGCAGCTTTCTGTAGAAGCAGAGTAGTTCACATAAAACCAAAGTTTTAGTTTTCTTGATAAACCACAGAATATAGAAAAGAAAAAGCAAAAAATAAATACCCAGAGAGGGAACAGATCTGAGATTTTTGCTATTATTTCTACTAAAAGAAAAAGGAGCAACAACAAAAGTGAGTTTGAGTCAAACAAAGCATAATTATTTTTTAATCTAAAAGTACCTTTTATCCTTTTTTTTTTTTAAATATAATGCTGCAAAAGTTTAGAATAAAATGTTTTCTCTCATCCCTCAATCATTTATGAGGAGCTTTCACAGTTTCATTTTTCAAATTATTCAAAACAAGTTAATGAGTTTAACATGAATTTGTAATTATTGTAATCTCTATGAGCTGCCATTTTTGGATGACAAAATGTTTTTCTCCGAAAACTCTTCTATACTAAACTTCTTACAAAAGAGCTTGGGGACAGGCCTGGAGCACTAAATAGTACCACGATACAGGAAATACCAGAATCATGAGCTTGACAGCAGAATTTAACTATAAACGGGAGTGTGTCTTGCTGAGCAATGAAGGATAAGGGAACAGTCCATGCACTCCACCCATTCATGTGTCCAGGTTAAAACCCCTGTTCCATGAAGGATTGCTGATAGAACTGTCATCCAGTAATTAAAGTTTCAACCATTTGCTGGCTACCTGCAGTAATTATAGGACTCTGTTATCTCACTGCCTTGTGACAATGTCTGTAACCCAACAGTAGACAACTCCTAGACACTGAAGTTGACTTTCTTCTTCCCTTAGTGGAAACGTAGCTGAGAAACAGATGCTGGCAGAAGATTCATCTGACCCCACTTCCATTGCCTCCAATGTTCTCTCTGGTGAAGAAAGATAAATTCACACATTAGGTGGGCAGATACACAGGTTTCTGAGAGAAGAATCCAAGCATTTCAAGTTTTAATTCAGAACCTATGAACACACTTACTTTCTTCGTACTGGCAGACATGTTCTAGGCATTTTTTTTAAATTAATTTGTGCTGAATAATCATAGAATCGTAGAACAACCTAGGTTAGAAAGGACCTCAAAAGGTCATCTAGTCCAAACTTTTGTGGAAAGGGAGCCTAGAGGACATTATCTAGCACACTGTCCAATCAAATCATGAAAACCTCCAGTGATGGAGACTCTACTACATCCCTGGGAAGGTTCCTCCAGTGGATGACTGTTCTCACTGTATAATCAAATGTTTCTTATAGCAAGATGAGACCTGTCCTAGTGCAAATTGTACTCATGGCAACTTGCTTTCTCTGTGTGGCTTCTGGTGAAGAGAGAGCCTCCGTCCCCTTTGCAGCCTCCTTCTAAGTACTGGAATACTGTGATGAGGTCCCCTAGAGAGACAGGGGGAACTGCCTTCTCTCCAAGCAGAAAAGATCTAACCTCTTCAGTCTTTCCTCATAAACCAAGTTCTCAAGCCCTTTGATCACCTTTGTGGCTCTCCTTTGGACCCTCTGCAGTCTGACTGCATCTTTCTGGACTGTGAGTACCAGAACTGGATGCTATACTCCAGGTGTGGCCTGACGAGTTCTGAGTAGAGTGGGGTGATCATGTCCCTGTGTCTGCTACCAAATCCAAAAGTGAGTCCTTCCAGTTCTTATTCTTCCTCTTTAATATGGCTTCAAATTTGGCCAGAAGAATAACCTTTCTGTGTCTCGTGAAATTGTTAATTATAATTCAGAGTTTCCAACATGACTTCCGTGCTGGTTCCTAAAGAGATGCAGAAGGATTGCATAAAAGCAATTTATTTGTATATCCTATTTTATGGTAATTTAACTGGTAGAGTTCCTGTTTTGATTGCTTTTAATTCAATTGAGCAATTTTGAGGTACTGAAGGGTAAGGAAGTTCTGGGTTGTAGGATTTGGCTATCGTGCAACTTTTTATTCCCATTTTTAATACGTCCTCCTTGTATTTATTGTAAATAATTACATCTATTTTCTACCTTACACAAATCTAACAAGGATTGTAGCTTCTCTGGATACAGTAGATGCATCAGTGAAATTTAGGTCTGTCATACCCCTGTGGGACAGGCATATATTTTGACACTAGCTTCCCAGAGAGAAGATAGAATTTGTGACTTGCCCAAGGTCAGTCATTGAATTAATGCATATCCTTCTGAAACCCTGACAGCCAGACTCTTAATCTAAAAGCACCCCACCCTGCTCTGACAGGTTGAAAAGTATGGTTGTATTAACTAGAATCAGTCCAGAATGTATTTTACATTGTACTTTGTTATTAAAAAACATGCCTGGAGCATTTTTTGGAACTTCACTGAACACTTAAATTCTGTCTGTGGTTTTAAGAAAAAAAAAAAAAAAAAAGAAAAAAAAAAAGAGTTGGCTTTAGTGGGAATATGTTGGTGTGTTGTAGACAATTGACCTTTTTATCTGACCAACAGACATCTGAGACTACATTTTCCTGTATTGTTTTCAATCTGGCTGAATCTAAAGCTAATTCCTGCACTGATCTGGCTGGCTCTCTAGAGTTAATCAGTACATTTTCTAGATCATAAAAGGGTTGGTATTTCATATGTAAATGCTTATCTGAAGCAACTTGCACAGACAATGAAACACTTGGTTTTGTCAATTGCTATTGTAAAAAACTCTCTGAAAGATTGTATAATGTAGAGAACAAATGTTATACATAAATATGCAGAGGTTTGCTAGGTTTCATCAAAAACAGTATAAAATGACAGATCTAAATGAAACAGCCCAAAATTATTGGGGATGTGGATCATGGATTTTTCTACAATCTTCTTCCCCCCCCCCCCGCCCCGTAATTTTAATTATTGAATAAAATTCTCAAGTAACAATTTAGGAAGTACATCATTTAGGCTGTCGATATAATCTAGGGCTAAAACTGTGCGAAAATGTTGCATCATATATATTTAATATCCCAACGACTATGATTAGCTACACCTGTTATGCATAATCATGTGTAGCAATTAAAGATGTTTGAGAAGAGAATGCAGGTTTGGTAGATTTGCAAGGAATGAAACAGATGCAATATTGGCCTGAAACATTTATTGTTTTCCTCTGAATCTTTTTTTTATTTTTTTGTTCACGGATAGAAATTTGCCTTTTCTGCAATAAATGGCCCATGCAAAATGGGTTGAAAGTGGCAATGGAGGAGATTAAAAGAGCTGTTACCAAGTTATTGTTTTATAAAAACAAACCTAATATGATCAGAAAATGCCTGTAACTTTTACTTAATTTTACTGAAAACACATTCCTGTTAGAGACTTCAGCAGACCTTAATTAAGTTGAGAACAAAGTTGAGAATAAAGTTAGGAGGATTTTTCTTATGTTCATGGGAAAATAAGGTTTAAACAAAGCCAAAAAGTAGCCAAAGAAAGTTTGTGGTGTAGAAAGACATAGGTTGCTCTTCTGGATTATAGAATCAGAAATAATGGGCTGAAATTTCATCAAGGATGATTTTAGGATTGGAAAGGAAATGTTAAAATAATGATAGTGAAGTACTGGAATATCTTGTCTGAATGGGTTGTGGAGTCCTGTGGAAGCTATGCAAACATCCTTAGATGACCCAGATAGAGATGATCTTTTCCTGAGGCAGGGGAATGATGGATCAAATAACTTCAGAAGACCCTTTCTAGACCTATTTTCAAAATTCTGTTCAGGTGCTCAGTGGTCTGCAGTAATCTTTGAGGTTTGGCAGTGATTTACGTGTCCAAAGGCCAGGATATTATAGTGGGAAGGCCTGCTAATTAGATCTTTCTACATACTGTTAATGAAGACAGAGAATGACTATGAGTGAGGTAATTGGTACAGAGATACTCTCTACTCACCATGGGTTTTGTCCCACTCAGCCAGCCTGTTCTTGTGGAATGCTAATTTGCTTGAAAGGCTGCGCAACGTGGATGTAAAGGTCAGTCCCATGGAAGAGAGGAGTTTACAGCACCAGAGAACCAAAACTGAGGCAGTTTCCTTATCTGGAACCTCAGTAGCTCAGACATCATGCCTTTTCTCCCAAGCCACTGTTTGACTCTTCTATTCACGTCTACATTAGTGGCGCCCATAAATCTGAGTGAACAGTTGGGTCTTGTTAGTATTAAAAAACATCCAGAAACTTTTCTGGTACCTTCTGGAAGAAGGTGCTGAGGAGAAGAGAGAAGAAGAAAGAGAGGAAAATGGAGAAGTGAGGTGGGGACCCAGCTGAGGACAGCAGCCTACATCGTAAAGCCTCTTCAGGCTTGATGGTTGTTACCTTGAAGGAGACTGGATGCCTGTGTTTATGCAATTAAAAGAAGAAAAAAAAAGAAAAGAAATGTGAATTGCATCCTGCAAGTATAACTATATTATTTTCCTTAGATCTTAGAGGCATGTCTATAATCCAACCAAACTGCTGAGTGTTCGTTTGCAGGGCTTTACAGGGGAAGCACTGCATTTTTGCCACAGTTAATTTTGCAGAGGAAGCAGCCTGTTTAAAGACGCCTGCAGCAGTCACTAAAATATGTGTTGTTTTTCAAGGCCACCAGACAGGCAGTTGGCTAGGTTGGCTAATAAACAAAACAATGCGAAAAAAAACCACCCCAGCCTCGTGGGGTTTGCAGGAAGAAAGGATGAGAAATAAAATGAGTAATGCTTACCTGCTAGGGGTGGGTGAAGACTATAATTGTTTAGCCCCCAGCAGATCCCTGCAAGGGTTAAAAATGACAAAGATATTAGTTGGTGGCTGCTAAGATTGTTGGTTTGAAGCTCTGGGCAAAACACAGACTGTTATTTACCGGACTTGGTCGATTTACTTCTTAATGCAATAATGACCTGTGAAATGAAACGTGAGCTAGACAATTGTTCCTCATTGTTTCCAGTAAAACATCCTTTCATACCCCATTAAACCACCATTAATTCCATTTGAAAGAGAAGCAGGCACAAACACCAAGGGATAGCTCTCTCTTTTCCTCTTCTCTCTTGGAGGGACTGATCAAGGCCTGTGGATATCAAAGCAGCTTTCTTACTCATTTTAGAAGGCGTTGGATAACCTGTAGGGGCCTCATTTCTGGATGAGCACCACAGGGATCTGTTGGATTGGAGCCCAGTGGATCACATTGCAGAAGAGAATATCATCAAACCTGGCAGAACAATGTTAATACGTCGTGTTTCTCTCTTTTTCTAGGTTAGCTTCTTTAAATGTGAGATTTATGTGGTCGTGCAGTGTATGAGCAGATGTACATGTGTGCCATTGCCCACACAGTGATTTTTAACCCATTTTCAATTTCAGTTAAACCTGGTAGATGGACAAGTTCTCAGAGATAGTAGATTCCTACAGGTTTAAAAAAATAAATAGTAATTGTGTCTGGAAAGAAAACCCCTATCAGTGAACCCTTCTGTCCCCCCAGAGGGGATATCTCTTGGCAATCATTTTCTGGATACTAAGAAATGTTCTGTGGAGAGAAAGTCCAGTTTTGTGTCCCAACTAAAGGAAAATGCTTTATGGGTCGATAGGTGCCAGGGAATCCAGCTATAGGTCTGGATTTAAAATAAATAAAATATTACTGAAACCAGTAATAAAGCACTGGTTTCATCTCGCATGAATCTGGTTTTCTTTAACTCTTTTTAACTTTTTTAAAATGCTCTATACTTTTATGTTACTTGCTGCACTTGATGCCTTTCTTTTCCCATGCTAGATTTATGCCTGGGGTAAGATTTTTGTCTGCAAGTTTGCTCGGAAATGGTTCAGCTGCAAAGAACAAAACAGAGCTTTTTTTTTTTGGTGTATGTCAGAAAACAAATCTCTAAACTCCAGAACCTATGGGCTTGCAGTAAAAGATTGAAGGTTAGCTGGGAAATAGCTCTGAGGTCAGTGAAATGTTTTCTATTCACTGTCCCCAAAAAAAACAAAAACAAAAACAAAAAACAAAACAGACAAACAAAAAACCTGTGCCCATAACTACCTATGAAAATAAACTGCAGAGATTCATTATCTTCTGATGTGCCATGAAAGATCTAAGCTTTGAGTGTTGCTTGTGAAAATTTTAGTTCCTGCCCTGCTGCGTTTTTAGAAGCACAGACATCAAATGCTCTCCTTCTTTTTCTAAAATACCTGAGTTTTGGGAGCCTTACATCCCGAGTTCTAGTTCCCTTGCATTTTGTCTGCTAATTAACGAAAGAATTCTGGGCACTTCATGACCCTTGTGGCTGCCCAAGGCGCTGTGTCCCTAGGAGGTAAACATGTGTTTTATTCTAATTTTACAGACTAGATCGATGCAGAGCCAAGGGATTACACAGTCATCTGTGGTGGAGGGGAGAAGAGATCTCAAAGTTTAGCCATCAAGAAGTATGCCATCAACTGGGAACGTGCTGGCTGGATTTTGATTAACCAGCCTTACTATTAGGGCACCTAGCACAGTTTATTTGGTGTAGGACTGAGATTTTTTTAATATATGCATATCTATATCTCAGCGATCCTTTAGTTGTAAGATGGAGTCTTGTTTTTAAGAAAAAAAAAAGAACTTTATGGAAGGATTCAGTTGCAATTCTGAAAAGAGTTGGCGAATGAGAAGTGCAAAAGTCCTTGCCATGCACACAAAGAGCAATGGCCTGGGAAAATAAATCCTTTTTTCCTTCCCCTGTAATCCTGTAATTCTTCCTACATAGCATAATTCTGAATCAGAGAAACTCTTGACTGTGTGTTTGTGTGGATGCAAAGTGTGTGTGTTTATACACACACACGCAGGCACTGTCCTCACAACTGCGCTTGGAAGCATTTCATCATTTTTTCCCTCTTATCTTCCAAATATTAGCATTTAATGAAATACACATTTCCTTCATTTATTTTGAACCTACTCCAAGGCCAGCAAATACCAGAACCTCAAATGTTATGACAGGATAGATTCTTTATTAGTTTGTTTTCATTCTTTCTGTTTTCACTGTGATTCTTTTTTTTTAAAAAAAA
>VXBW01006865.1:346902-455350 GCA_013400375.1 Thinocorus orbignyianus
AAGATTATAGACCCTTATGTTCTAACTCAAGGAGACTGGCTTCCAACTGAGGTAGACAAATATGTCCAAAAAAATGTCCCTGAGACCCATCCAATGCAGACAGCTGTGCAGCAAACAGGAAATTGAGGAAGTCAGGTTCATCAGAGACACAGGATTTCCTTCGTGGATGTTTCAGATAAAGGATCTTTAGTTTTTCCACCCTGGTTCAGTGCTGCAAAAGAACCATGAGAAAAGCGGTGAAAATATGGCTTTGTGGCATGAAGACAGTGATGTGAGAGCAGAACTGAAGGACAAGTTCTCATGGGGGCCACCACACCTTGGTCATGTTGACATGACCTCTTTCGAACAAACTCATGTTTGTTTGTCTGGGCTGACAGGACACCAGGAAAACCTGAACCAGAAGCTGTGTCAAACAGACACAGGAGGGTAGGACTGGCCACAGTGGACACATTTTCATGTTAATGTAGTTAAACATCTTCCACTTAAAGTTGGGTCTGGTCCTTCTAGTTCTAAAGGCAGGGAGAGAGATCTCAGGTCTGCCTCCGAAGGTCAGTTGAAATGCCATGGAGTCAAAGAATGGTTAGGATTGGAAGAGACTTCAAAGAACATCTAGTTCTGACTCACCCCACCCTGCGCAGGGACACCAGTGTCCTCTTAGATTACAACATGCAGTGAATGTAGAAGTTTCACTGCTGGCAGACTTGCATCACAGGAGCCAACAGGTTCAGCCATCAGCCTGCAAGGAGTGATTTACTGTGAGAGTGACAGGCTGCTGCTGCAGAATCACTCAGCAGGTTCGAGTCCATTGCAAGACTCTGCTAAAACCTCCTCCTGTGACTTTGAAGAAGCCACTTGATTATCCTGTGAAATGAGGTTTGTCCTTTTTCTTTCCCCCCCCTCCACTCACTGGTTTGTGATGGCTCTTGGCATTTCAGTGTTGGGACTAGAGAAGTGTCTATGTAGCATCTAGCATGATGTGATCCCAAACTAGTTTAAAGGCTTCTATGAAACACTGGAAAAAAATTCCACACCGCTAATTAACAGTGTCCATGTGGCATTACTAAAGCAGGCAAGCACTTAGATGTTTGCCTGTATGACCTTAGTTTGCCTTCCTATTTATGCTTTTAGGTTTTGATGCAGTCTTGCATTACACGATCACAGGAACAAGCAAGATGTTTTGACTCCTTTGGTCCAAAATGTGCTTGTTTTGGAGATGGCTCAGGGCTATGTAGTACCACATGTTTGTATACAAGAGCTCTCTGCCTTATCTCCTGGAGAAACTGAAACATGTGGGATAACTAAGGTTTGGAAGAGAAGAAAGGAAGGTCTCAGCATAGGTGGTTACTGAACGCCATCTGAGAAACAGAGCAACATTGAACAAGTCTTTTAAATCAAGCCAATGGCCCACAACCATGTCCATGTCCCCATGTCATTTAGTTCTTGCCTAGGTCCAACCGTGGCTGAACTTGGCACTGGAGGGTGTTAGTTAAGGGACCAAAACTGCACTGGGGAATGCAGTAATCATAGAATCATAGAATCATCCAGGCTGGAAGGGACCCCGAAAGGTCATCTAGTCCGACCTCCCCGCAGTTGCAAGGACACCCCCAACTAGACCAGGTTGCCCAGGGCCTCATCGAGCCTCACCTTGAATATCTCCAGGGAAGGGGCCTCAACCACCTCCCTGGGCAACTTGTTCCAGTGTTCCACAACCCTCAGAGTAAAGAACTTGTTCCTAATATCCAATCTAAATGGTTAAAGCTTGTGATCATGAACCAGTGTGTGACATGCTCGCACCATTTGGTTACTAGTGTAGATGTGGTCCGTGTAATATGCACGGCCAAAAAAAAAAAAGCAGTAGGTACAGAAACCATCCATCTCAGATTCAGTCATAGTTCACCCAGGACAGGGACTCAGTAGGGCATCTTAGCTGATGAAGCTGTAAATGTTGTCTAAGATTGGACCAAGAGGTAGGTATACCCCAAAAGCAATTTTTCCATGTGATAATTACCGAGACAAAGCATGCAACATCTTAATTTGTGAGGAATATCTTTGAATGGATGACAGTACTTTATCAAGCTCAAAGCACATGTGGTTGACACTGGGAGCACCTTGGTCTGTTCAGGATATGTGGAATGAGTATTAATGTAATTATTAAGATAATTAGTTGAAAAGAACTTATGAATTTCCTCATGTATTTTTGGAGAAACAGATCAGTCCTTTGGAAAAACGGTCAGTTCTCTGGGATTGCTTTTAAAGAAACTGGAAAATAAATATTTGCATCCTGGATGATTATGTCAAATACTCAGATCATGCCAAAAATATGAGTATTAAAGTACAATATAAAACTTTATATGCATTTTAATATACATACATATAAATATATAAGATTATAAAATCATCCTGCATTCTCCAGTTGCTAGGAAAAGAGACACACAGCTAGTGAGACAGCTACCACACTGAAGCAGTTAAAGCTATTCTAGTACATTTTTTCTTTTCAAAGAAAAGGTAGATTATATTTTTTTCTTTTTTCTTCTGCGCTGGAAGCACATTTAATTGGCAACAGTACCTCGACCTGTCTTAGGAAACAGGTTGTCCAGACAGGGAAACCTCACAACTGTAATTTACCCCCGAATGGGGTCAGGGACCTGGCTCAGATATTGGTCCCGCTTGGGACTTCAGTGTCTTTGGTTTGTTTCTTTGTCTATTTTTTTAATTCTTTTTTTACAGTTCTGGGTAACTTCCCACTAATTTCAGTTTCAAGAGGCCCTATTTTCTGGTTGCTTGGATAAGGCAAGTTAAATTAAAACTTTGGCATAGAACTTACTTGAGAGACCCATAGAGAATTTAACTTCTGTGTTTGACAAGCTAATTGGCCAAGGTTTAAAACCATCAGTTATGCAATAAAACTGTATGTAATTAATTAAAGGGAACTGATTATTTTCAGTTGGGCTCTGTTCCTGAAACATCCTCCTACTCACTAATAAACTTTGTTCCTGCGGTGGTTTTTCTGAAATTAATAAGTAGATTGCAAAACTAGAGTAAGTCTGCCTCACTGTTTTCTTCCCGTGCTCACTAGGGCTCAACAGTTACAGGGCTGAAAATGAAGATTCATCCCTGTAAGGTCCACATCACAGACACATTATTTACTTCCCCTTTCCCCCCAAACACCATGGGATTGATAGGAGATTAGGAGATTGCATCATTAGTTAATCAAAGGTACCAATTAGGCTCAAGGTTGCACCAAAAATAAAGTAGAGGGTACAGCTCTATTGGATAAATAATTAGCAGTTGAAGGTTGAAGGGACTCTTTGTCAGGAAGTGCAGTGATAGGACAAGGGGTAATGGTTTTAAATTGGAAGAGGGGAAATTTAGATGAGATATTAGGAAGAAATTCTTTCCTGTGAGGGTGGTGAGGCACTGGAACAGGTTGCTCAGAGAAGCTGTGGCTGCCCCAACACTTGAGGGGTTCAAGGCCAGGCTGGATGGGGCTTGGAGCAACCTGGTCTAGTGGGAGGTGTCCCTGCCAATGGCAGGGGGGTTGGAACTGGATGATCTTTAAGGTCCCTTCCAACTCTAACCATTCTATGATTCTGTGATATTTCTAGTGTCTTGTTGAAGGTGATAGTTGCTTTGGGAAGAATATTGAGTATTCACAGACTGACTTTTTCTCTCATAGTCATGCCTTCTCAAGCAACCATTTGGGAACAGTTTGACCTGAAAGTAGATCAAATTCATGGGCTATTTGGTAATGTATCTTCTCTCATCTTCTCGTTTAGCCATTCTAACCTCCAGTGACAAGGTGTCCCAGAATTTGTCTGACTGGCAACTTCTGGGCACAAGGTCATCCTTAGGAATTATTAATAGTGAAAAATACCTCAATGTATGCGAAACTAAACAAGTCACTCTTGTCCTCTAGCATATTCATGTCCCAATGTTGGATATTTTCAGGAGTTTTTTTTACTGTTCTCTTTGCAAAGTGAGTGTGGAGCCTGATTCAATAGAAGGTAGTATAGAAGCTAACTTGTTTACTTTGATTTTACTTGTAGATTATGTTTCCAAAGAAGCTCTTTGTAACTAATAACTCTTCACTGCATCCCCGAAGGGCTCACAAATTACGAGATGGTGGATTATAGAAGAGGGTGGGTGGGAAAAAGTCAATAATAATACCAATAAAAAAACCATCTTTCTGATCAAAGCAGAAAATGCTTGAATAAAGATTATATTAAAAAAGAAAAATGTAGAGGTCTTGTTAAAACCTTTGGGTTACTGTCCAGTTATGTGGATTTTCCCTCTAGTGCTTATTCTGGCATTCATTAAACCCTGATAAGTTACATAGAAACACTTGAAAGAATGATTAGAAATGCTATGTGTGAATAATAGAATTGCTTAAAGGGAAATGGAAATTCTTAAAGGGAAATGCATACTGACATGGAAAGTGAACTTGTGTAATTTTCCCATTGTCCAGGGTTATTATCTTAGTCCTCTTTTTTTTTTTTTCTTTTGTGGGTGGTGATTTTGTCTGCTTTTATATTCACAGTTTGGGGGCTGCTTAGGAAAATAATGCCTTTCACTTAGCTCCGGTGGTAGGCAGATGTGCTGAAGGTCTTTCAGAAAGCAAAGTCTCTTTTTTCAGGTGCCTTTCGTTGAAAGGGTTAGGCTACAGTTTGAGAGTGAAACAGAGAAAAAGAAGAAGAAAATAATAAAAATACCATAAAAAAAAAAAAGAAATCAAATCAACCAAAACAAGCCAGCAGCCCTAGCTCAAAGCCAGCCCAGGTCTTTCCTCAAAGTTGTCTTTGTGAACCTTTGCAAGGAGCACATGGTGTGCAAGTGCTCCCAAAGTGGAGTGAGCATGGGGACATGTCTCCTCAGCTCTTTGATGTCTTTACCTAAGTATGACCTATTCAGAAGGACTCAGCTGCTTCAGCTGTTGATCATCTGGAAGTGACATCAAGGTGACCCTGGGTCTGTTGGTGAAAGATTGTAGGAATGTTCCCTGGCAAAAGATATGTCTAGATCTTAAATAACTTCATTAAAAGTTGGACACCAGGCACCCAACTCTTTGTGTCACTCTGGAAATCCTAGTGACTTGGAGTGTCTGAGGAAGGTAAATTCTTCACACCAGTTAGATGTGTCCAAGAACCTGAACATATTAACAAAGGTGTGATAGAGGACCTAGGAGAAAAGGATATTTTGAAGTGAGAAATAAAAGTGGCTTTTACCACCAGCTGGCCAACCTTAATGGTAGGATTGCTTGATTTGCAAGGGCAAAAGTCCAGCATGCAGATTCTTTTTTGCTACTCCTCAGCAGTGCCTCAGTGTCTGTGGTTTTGCAGTGGCTTTAGAGCTGACATACTGCATCAAGTGTGTAATGGAGACTAGGCACCACCATGCAGTCAGGGATTATCCACTAGTGAGGAATTTACATCTTGAAATGGAGAAAACAAAGGGCAGGTGGGGAAACTGAGGCACAGCCAGGTCTGTGGGTTTTGAGCAAGTCCATGGCAGAGCCAGAAGCTTTTGGTCCAGTCTTAGTTTTCCTCTGCATCCTCCAGTGCTCTCAGGGTGAAAGTCCTCATAAACGAGCATCAGACCCCTTTTCACAGTTTAGCTGTTTTGTGGTTAGAAGGTCCAATAGAGTCCATCTTGGCATGGCAAGAGCATAAACCTGTCTCACCAACAGGACTGACAAGGAGACACTTTGTGTTGCGGGCAACAGTGCAGCCAGCAACTTTGGGAAGTTTTTTTTCCATGAGTAAGGGTTTATTGCTTGCTTACTTGGTATTTCTCTTTATACAACTGAAGTGTTAGTGTCCTCAATGTCAAACATTGGAAGGTTAAATCAAAATTAACTTGTTGCCACAAGAACATGTTGTATTCCTTTTCTTTACTCTTCGTGTTACAGAAATAATATATTAGCACTGCAGAGGCTCAGGCAGAGAGGAAGGGAACTGATCCTGTGGTTGAATTATGAAGTCAGGCTATAAAAGCCCTAATCTAAACTGTGGGATAATGAGATGTGAGAGGATTTTCTGAGGTCCACCACCGATCACATCATGTTTGTTTAGTAAGATGGGAGTGTTTTCACTGAGATAAAGGCATAGATTTCCTTGAGAAGTTTCAAACCCGACCTTCAATACCTTAAGCCACAGTGATTTAATGGGACATGGACAAGTATTTTTAAAACCATTCTGAGATTTCTTGCTCTACGTAAGGTATGTGTGGGTATAACATTGACATGCCTTTCTTTGCCAATGTTATCCAATGGAATCTGAGATATGTTTTTTCTTTGCATTTTGTTTTTCAACGTGTGGTCAAAGAAAGCTCAAATGTAAAACATGGAAGCCTGCACCTCTAAACTCTGTATCTGTGTTGACACAACCCTCAAAGAGGGTTCTGTGGAGAAACACATGACTTGGCGAGCTCCCCGATCCATCCACCTTTCACCCCCACAAAGACCACACAGGCAGAAGACAGCAATAACCAGAAAATAACCTGGAGCCTCCCATGAACAGCCAGCCCAAGTGTGTCTCACCATCTATGAAGCTTTCAGGCAGACTGAGGCTCATCTCATCACATGTGCTCTGGAAGGTGGTTTTCTCTTTTTCCTGGCGCCTTTCATTGGCAGTTTCCTAGTGCTGTGCGTCAGATCTTGAGTGAGACCTTGTGGTGTGCTAAAGAGAAGGCATAGGTGTACCCTGAATACATTAGAACAGACCTCTTTTCGTAAGACAAATTCAAATTCTACTTGAAAGATTTATCTTGCCTAACTGAAATAGTTTATCTCATCCTAAAATTGGGGTCTATGAGGCATAAATTTCCCTTGTAAAGTGTTGATTTCTCTCAGCCGAAGGAGCTAAGCTCAGATTTAGGTGCTCATGTGTAAACATTTAAACATATAAGCTAGGTAAGAAGTCAGACCTAGAGGACTTCCACCAAGAAAGAATTGAATGGAGGCTATTTTCCGTGTGGTCAATGGATGCTTTAGAATTTGAGGCTGGAAGGGGTTTTGCTGTTGAAAGCTGTTTCCAAGGCATCTCCTCTAACCCCTTTTTGTGAAGATGGTAAGTGAACTAAAAATGCTAGGGCACGTGAAGGCAGGGGTGGAGGAACACATCCGTGGTGTGACTGTGTAAGTCTTGCTTCCACAAGACAATCGGTAAAAAGACTCATTTTCAATAAGAAAAAGAAAAAAAAATACCCTAAGACTCATATTAACCATTTTAAAATAACAGAACTCATTATATCCTACCATAAAAATGTGTCTGTGCTTTTGAAGGACTGATGTGACATCCCTGACCTACGTGTGCTTTTAGCCCTATCGTGGTCCTTCCTCTTGTTTTACCAAGCTGAAATTACATGTTGTGTTAGAATCCAGGTGTGACTACAGCCCGAAATGAAGTGACTTTTCATCTGAAGAAGTCTCTGAAGACCTGTTACTAGCAGACCTAGCCCTATTTCTGTCTTGACCCCAGGGACATCCAAGGGAAACTTCATGGTGGATTAGATGCATGCA
The DNA here is from genome assembly GCA_013400375.1 of Thinocorus orbignyianus. NCBI lineage: Eukaryota > Metazoa > Chordata > Aves > Ciconiiformes > Thinocoridae > Thinocorus > Thinocorus orbignyianus. The sequence goes on from VXBW01006865.1 coordinate 354,419, forward strand.
GGTTCCTTCATGTCTTCCTGAATCTCCCAGACAGCTATCATCTGTATCAGGGAGTGTGCATATATGTACTGCAGTCAAAAGGAGAAGAGGTTCCTTGCTGCAGGTATTTATTTTATTCCCCCAATGTCTCTTTACTCCCATCAGCTTGCACAGAGGCTATTAACGAGTTTTCCTCCCATCACTGAGGTAGGAAAAATGAATGACATATTTTAAATAGACTGGGCTGTTGCAGCAATTCATTAAGTTGACTGGTTGAACTGCAGAAAGCTTCTTCTGTTGCCATCACATTTACATAAAAGTTAAGCAACATTAAATAATTCTATTCTCCATTTTGTAGACTGAAACCATTCTTAGGGTGGTTTTTTTTGGCAAAATATTGTCAAAACTACCCTAACTGTGTGTATTAACTGAATGCACACATGACATGTCGTGTAATACCTGAATAAAGTATGCATGCATATGTATATATTTACATATAATAATGGGATAATGGGGTTCTGCTGTCTGTGCTGTACGGACCACCAAAATAGCGATGGCTTTCTTTAATCCTGCTACCCCAATCTGTCTGGTCACCACCACCTCTCTGCAATCCAGTGATCTAAAAAACAAGGACTGTCGATGACAAAGCATCAGGGGGAGGCTAAAATCCGTGTGGCATGTGACATAGAGAAAAGGTCACATTGCCCTGCATCAGCCTTCTCTTAAGTCAAGTTAATTAATGGTTCTTCTTTTTCCTAATTCAACTGGATGGGCCTCCAGGCAAAGTGCTATTTGTAACGGCACCGCATTCTGGAGTCACCCAGTCTGATGCTGGTTATGCCCCTGCATGTCCCCGTGTCTTCAGGCCAGGGAGGCATCAGCTCAGCCCTCTATTCACTTTCCAGGTGCGCGTACTGCTCCTAAGCCACCTGGGAAATGGTGATAATGAGCCTGATCCGTATGGCTTTCCATAGAAATTTCAAATGCTAACATGAGCACCATGGAGCAAAGCAAACAGAAGATGCAAAGAAAGTGTCAAATAGAAGGCCACAATAATTTCAGTGTTCTCTGTTGTGGATGTGCAACAGAATCTTGTCTACAGCACCAAAAAAGCCACTGGTGGAGCATCTAAAGAAGGAGGAAGACTGAAATACATGGCCAAGATGTGTCCATGGCCATTGTGAGGGCAGCTCTCAGGCTGGGCAGCAGTACCTGCATCTCTCATCAGCTCTGCCTCGACCTTGGCTAGGACATGTGCTTCTGACCTGTGCCCTTGCACACAGGGGTATGTTGGCTCAGGTGATATTCCTGACATTGGACTTGCTTGGGGACCTGCCAAGAGAGCTGATGTCATGCTCCTGATATTCTTGCTATCTGCAAGATCTCAGCCTTGGCCCATGCTTCTGACTCCGGCTGGCATCAGTGTCTGCCACGGATGAGTCCTGTCTGTCTTTGAGCTTGTGCTCAGAGTAAATGTTTCTGTACACACTTTGCCATATTTTTAAAGAAACAGCAAAGTTTTACTGAGATTCACACCTCTCAACCAACGCAAAAACAGACAAAGGATTATTCTCTCCAAATTCCACCAGTGGCAGAGTCCTGGTGGGTGTAGCCACTCCTCGTCTCATCCCAGTTTTCCTCCTTTATTTGCTCAGCATATCTGTAAGATGGATTTCCACAACTAGTTTGATTTTGTGAGGCTTTATGCACACGTTTCGCCTGCTGTTTCTCGGAACATCTGGATTAGAGGGATGCCCATGCAATGAGGAGTTGAGGAGGGGACTTACTTGCCAGCATCACGCATCAGACTATTTCCCACAGTTATCTAAGGCCATAATCTCACTGAACTCAGAGATTCTGACTGACTATTGAAAACCAGAGTTGGGTGCAGCTGCATCAACCCAGAGAGATACTAGCCTAGTAGAGACAGGAAATCATTCCCAGGTTTGCTCCTGCGGTGACTCCAATTCTCCCAAATCCATCCTCCCCGTATTTATTCAAGTGCAGTGGGTAGGCATGTCTCTCTCCAGCTGCTGTCAATCTTTTGCTCATTTCCAGCAGGGAGATAACAACTAGGAGGTGACTACATTTTCCCTTCTTTCTCTTCTACTCAAATTTGAAACCTGCTCTTGCCACAAACGGAAGATACATGGCAATGACTTTGTTTTGTGACTCACTAATAATGGTTTTATTAACCACCCCAAATTGTTTTTCTCCCCTTAAAATATTTTGCTAGTGCAAGGAAACATCAGCTCCAGCCTTGAAAACCCCTGAGTGAATAGTAATTGTTTGCAACAAGTATGCAACCTCCAGCAATGCCAGGAGAAGGCCACATATTTGAAACAGTGCCTGCTTGGTCTTGGCCTCTTGGTGTGAACTGTTGTCTTGAAGGTGCCCAGGGATAGTACTGGCTGCAGGTTTTTCTTTGGCTCCAGATACCTCTCTAACTGACTTCGCCTGTGCCCTCTGTTAAATTTTGCAGGTAATTTTGTGGTCACAGCAGCACTCTCCAGGGAAGGTGGAGAGGGGCTATGCCTGTGCTAAAATAAATAAAGGGATGGCAGGCCACAGACATGGAAACACAATCCTCTGCTCTGCAGAAATGGTTACAACAGCCCCTGGCATGCTTTTGTCCTGGGCCAATTAATGCTCTCCCAAAAGGTTCTTGGGAGCAGGCTGGGATTTAATATGTGCCAAGGAACGTTCCCAGTTGGTCAGTTGGATGAATCCATCCTGTTTTGAAAGCTAAGAGAGTTTAATAGATGAACACAGCCAGACCATGTCAGTTGGCCTCAGTGTCTGGGAATACTCCTGGGCACATTTAATTTACTAGTGAAGATGTAGCCAGAATGTCTCTTCAGGAACCATTCATTACTTATATATCTGTGTTGAAGTCAATGTTTTTTTGCACTAGTCTGATTGTATCCCACTGCCTCTGGTTTTAAGGCTCTTATTTTTTCTTTTGGCTGCTGTAGCTGATCTGGGACGTGATCTGCTGTCTTCATAAATCTGCGCTGTGTCGGTTTACTCAGTCTTTAAAGATGCTCAGATGCCAAGAGCTGATGGCATCTTTTCTTTCCACTCTGAGGTGCTTAAGAAGACCTGATTATAGTCAATTAGAAGGCATCCTTTCTCTTTTTCAGTCTGTGCATTAATTTTTTTGAGCAGTTTTTTGTTCTTTTCTGCCTTTTCAGTTTGTCTCTCTGGTATGTTTAGATAGTAAGAACAGCCATTGCTGACTCTGTGAGGGTAGTTGATAGTTGATTAGGAAAAATCTGCTGGTGGCCACCTCATTTTTAGCTCTACCAGTGCTTCCCGTGCTCCTGAGCTGCTCAGAGCAGGAGATTTCTCATAAGAACAGTGAGGGAATGGTGGGACTTCTCTGCACAACGTGGCTGTGAAGACCTCAAACCTTTTGATTACCTTTGTGCTGGTAAACTACAAAACTCCAGAGCCAGTTTTATGGCCCTAGGGTCAACTTTTGGTGTGACCACTTGCATAATTATTAAGCTCCCTTATCCTCCAGACCTGGCTGGTTGCATCCAAACTGGAATAGTCGCAGAACACCCCAGTAAACTTCTAGACACTTTTGGTCAATGTTAGTTGACCTAGACAAAAAAAAAAAAAAAAATAGAAAACCCATGTCAACCATTGTTCTAGGAATGTAAACTATGTATGACTGAGTACCAGGGCTTAAGGTATAGACCTTCACGAGTGTAGACCTACCCTCAATGTATCTCTGTTTAAGGCTGAGGGAAAACTTCTGGCTTTGGAGATGATTTCATCTTGTGTTTTGATTTTATTTTGTGTTTCTCCATAAACCTCTGTTCACTAGTTACTAAGTGGACAGAACTGATATCTCAGTTCCGGTGCTTATTCCCATTAACCATCTGGGCTTGAATTACATGAAGAATCTTATTGTTACACCAGACCGTAGCTGGCAGGTTCTAGGAAACCTTTGTTCCCAACAGTGAGAAAAAGTGAGGCACTAGGCTGGATTTGAAGGCTGGACCTGGTGTAGGTACACCCTCAACTCCCTGTAGGGCTCAGTTCCTAAATGACAAATCTCTCTTCCTTTTCCTGCTCTCTTACAACTCTAAGCTCTCTAAAGAGTGTCTTGCTATCAGTTTTTTTTTGCAGCATATCAAAATGTCCCACCTCCATAGAGGTGGCCATAGCACTTTCCAGGCAGATAATTTTAATCCAATTTTGCTCCAGTCCAGCTCTGTCAGTTTGCATAGATCAGCAGAATGATCACTAAACGGTGATGGAAACGTCGTTATGGTTAACCACAGTGCACTGATCTTCCCTGATCATCCTCTCCGGTACTGGGATAGCTGGTAATGCCTGGAGTTAAAATGTGGTTTTGGTGCCTCAGAGATGCAGCGTGAGCTTTCATGATACGGATCTGATCAACGTCCATATGCACCTTTGATGCCTGCTGGATGCTTGTGCGAAGGTCAGGTGTCTTTAGTGCTTTCCCAGAAGGTTTTTAATGGAGTGAGCTGCTAGCTTTTATCCTTTCTCATAATTTTATGAGGCAGAATCCCCCCTCCCCCAGGCAAGCAGCCAGCCTGCCACTAGCTATTCACTTTAAAATTATGATGAAGCTTGAAATAAAACACAGCCATGGACTGAACCCACTAACCCTCAGTCCAAAGGTATTAAGGCTGCTGGTTGATATAGACAATATCTAGTTCTTGGAAATGTTTTGCTTCTAGCACCCGGGATGATTAGGAAGAGAGGACTAGGCGAAAAAGATAATGATTCCGTATTTGCTGTGGAAATGGCAAGTGCAATTAGAATTGCCAACTGAGTTGTGATCAAAATTCTGATTAATTACTTACTGCTATTTCACAGAGAAGAAATTAGTGCGTATCTAATTGGCGTTACTGAAATGTATTCTGTGCCTCGCTTGCATAAATTAAATGTAAAGAACAAATCTACTGCCTGTGTATGAGAGAGAGCAAAAGAGGGGGAGCAAAAGAATGTGTGATACTGGGAAAGATCCTCAGGTGATGTAAATCAGGATGGCTCCAATGAAATCTCTGGATGGTGAAGCTTGGACTTGGGAGGTACTTTGATTTAGGTGTTTACTGAGGGTCTGTGATACATGAAAAGAGGAGGTCAGACCAGAGGATCACAGCAGCCTCTTTTCCAGTCTTATCGAATCTCACTCTATCAAAACCACCAGTCACAGCAGTATCAAATCCTATTTTCAGCTCGTGAGACCACGGCTCCAACCCCCACCATACCATCAGAGGCTTCCTATCGGATGGTTTTCTTTTGCTTATTTATTTCAATTTCAGCTCTGCACACGCTCTAGGCGCATATACAATAATGGCAATTACACATCGTACAAAGCACATCAATAATTTTAGTATGAAAGAGAAGGAAAATGCAGCGCTATGATTCCAGTGCTTTAATCGGCAGGACCACATTATGTCGATGAAGCAGGGATACAGAGGACTGATTAGATAAATTCCCCCTTGCAGTTCCAGCACCCGGCACTGAAGTGCCCACCATGTTCTGAAAATGAAATGTATGCATTAAAAATGCATCTGCATTTATTTTCCCTCTGGTGTCTTTTTGCTTTTTCTAACAAACAGAATCTTAGGGAAAAGAAAAGAAAAGAAAAGAAAAGAAAAAAAAAAAACATCCCTGGATGGGAGCTTTGGCAGTGCATTTGCTCTCTGTAAAGAAGTCAACTTGGTACCTTGGAGGAGAGGGCTGTCGATGTCAGTGGGGATTAGATGAGCCACCTCCTCCTCCCTACTGCCCCTCAAGTAACTTTTATTCTCCAAGAAATGGGAGAAAAGTTGCAGAAGCGCTGAAGCAAACATACCTTCTAATTTTTCCAATCTGTGCAATTTATTATTACCTTCCAAGAGGTTATTTTCCTAACTAAGGGCCTAATTCTGCTTGCATACTGTAGGTGTAGCTGTACTGAGTTTAAAGGGTCTCTTCAGTACCCCCCAAAACTGCAATAAAAGTCACTCAGCTGTATTAATTTCCTTGCAGTGCCTTGCAATTTTCTTTGCCTTGCCTTTTGCCTATCCTCATTACAGTGGCATGGAAGTAAATGTTCTAACCATAAAATGTTCTCTTTTTTTTTTTTTTTTAAATTTTTTTTTAATTATTTCTTATTCTTCTCACAATGAACCGGTGTCCCAGCTCTTAATCAAATATTTCTTTTCTTCCCACTTGAGTCTGAAAGGGCACAGACATCACAAGTCAGCTGTAATGTTCTTTCTCTTCCTCTCTTCCTATCTCTGCCTCTCTTATCTTCATGATCTTCTTTTCTCTGTTTCCCTCCCCCTCCAGACAGCTTAATTAAATTCAGATCTCTACTTCTGAGGTCTCTGTGTCTGAGCTTCCATTCCATGTGAACCACTGAGAGCAAAATAAAAAAATAGAAAAGAAAAGAATAGAAAAAGAAAAGAAAAGAAAAGAAAAGAAAAGAAAAGAAAAGAAAAGAAAAGAAAAGAAAAGAAAAGAAAAGAAAAGAAAAGAAAAGAAAAGAAAAGAAAAAGGTGAAGGTTCCGTTATGTTCCTCCTCCTCTAACATCCTTGGCAGTACAGGGATCTTTTCCATAGAACATCTTTCTGGTTGGGTATTCAGGTTACAGACTGTAGCACTGCCAGGATTATTAACCCTTTTTGGACCTCAGGGAAACATAAGGTGCAAGAAAATGCTAATTCATTTTTTGTCAGTCGACGACACATGCTTGATGTAATGTATCACCCTTTGGGGTAGAATTTGGATTGGAGAGTGAGATATCTGCTGAAAGCTCTTTTCCAGGGAAATGATACATAAACAGAATTCCTGTGGCTTTCGTGGAGAGTGGTTATAGCCCAGACATCTTAATTCTGGAATGAACCTTGGTAGTGGAACACAAACACAATCCTGCAAGGCTTCAGTCTGATATACCCTATGACTGGCAAGTGAGGATGTGAAAGCTGAGCAAACCCTGGCAGATGGGCTCTTTGTAGGGTCTGCAAAATGTCTTGGCTCTTCACGGCACTCTGGCACCTGAGAGATGCTCTCTGGTGGCCCAAACCAGCAGAAAGACCTGTACAGGTTCCTGCTGAGAGCCTATCAGCTCAGCTTTTCAATTGATGGACCCTGAAAATGAAACATACTCTGATACTTTTGATGCCAAAGAATAAATAAGTGAAGGAAGAAGTTCTTTGCTGTGAGGGTGGTGAGGCACTGGAGCAGGTTGCCCAGGGAAGTTGTTGATGCCCCATCCCTGGAAGTGTTTAAGGCCAGGTTGGATGGGGCTTTGAGCAACCTGCTCTAGGGAGAGGTGTCCCTGCCCATGGCAGGGGGGTTGGAACTTGATGATCTTTAAGGTCCCTTCCAACTCTTCCAACTCTAACCATTCTATGATTCTCTGATTCTATGAAAAATCAAGCCCGTGCCCATCTTATGTATCTGTCTGGCAACGCTAGTGTTGCAAAACAAAAATAAAAACAACAACAAAACCAACAAAACGAAAAAACCCAAACAAACAAAAAATCAAACCCCAAATTGTTCACACTTGTAATTTTCTTCATAAAGTGAAATAATACAGACTGTTATGCATGAAGGGCATCCTTTAAACACTGGCAGCACACCTGAGCTAAACGACCTTTGGGAATCCACTGTCGTTCTGCCTATCTTACCCATGTTCCATACTTTTCCCCCCCCCCCCGCCTCCCCCCATGATAGTAAAGCATTACAAAGAAACAAATCTACTTAATGCACCTGTCTGGTTTCCACTGCATAGCTACAGCGTATTCCTGTATGACAGCTTTAAATGAAATTGTGTAGGAATTGATTATTGTACCACCTATTGATTATTTGTACCACCTATTCAGGGCAATGATAAATAAATACGTAGTATCCCAACACTAAGAGTAAGAGAAATGTTACTTACTGTCATATGTCATGGACTGAGCATAAGGTTAGAAACATCAATAATGTTTTTTTTTTAATTTTTCTATATTTTTTTTACACGAATCTGGAGGATTGCCCCATGTAGGAATGCGGCCTGATAATTTTATTCTCCAATAAGGTCAAAACATCAGCTGTTTTATATTGGTCTAAGCATCAAGCTGTCATCAAATGGACCACCTGGGGAAGCAGCCTGCTGGGAATGCATTTTACCCATCCAAACAAAGACAGCTCAACCACCAGAAATTACAGGGACAAGCAGGGAACAAATAGGCTTCGGTTTTAGTCCCTTCAAGCAGCATATGATGGGCCGTTACTTCTCTTTTCTGTTTCCCATTGCAGGTTGGGATGTTTTTAGACTAAACACATCCCTGTAACCTGAAACCCAGCCATCATTTATGGAAGTACCCTGTGTAGCGTGGTTAATAAATAAAAAGTTAAGAAAAATAAAAAGACAACCTTTGCACTATTAACAAAAGACTCTTCAAAGCTATTCTTTTGCTCTGGGCTTTTATAATAATAAGCTGAAAAAATACATTAGAGAGCAGACTCCTTTCTAGCCACTTCATATTTCATTTTGCCTCTCACTTGTCTATTTATTTTCCCGTCTTTCCTGATTACTTCTCAATTGTAGAAGGACAACATTAGGCACAATGAGTTTTAAATATACTCCCTGGCCAAAATAACTCCAAGGGTTGTCTGAAATTTCAAGTGGCTCACTCGTAAGTCTGGAATAAAACTCAAAGGGAGTCTACTAGTTAGAGCAGAACAGCCAGGACTGGGTGGGTGCTTGCAGTCCTCCACCAATATGGTTATTCTTCTTCTCCATGGGCACCATATCACAAAGCCAGGAACAGTGTGTCTCTTGAGTTCATTCATGTTTTTATGATGATGAAGAACACTATTTGGTAAAGCACAAGAGTTGCTTCAGCTCCAAACGTACTCTTTCCCTGCTGGAGCTTTGATGGGACAAGGAATAGGCCTTGGACTAAAACAAGCACACACGAGTACAACAACTATTTGCAAGAGTAAGCCTTGAAACTTCTTCAAACTACCTTGCAAGTGTGTGAAGTTATTTATGAAAATGTCATTAGGATGACAAATCTTCTTCAAGTCATTTTCAACACTGGCAACTTCTCTGGACATACCCTAAACTGGGAGTTTTGTCCTAATAAAAGTGAAAAAGCCTAAAATGTAGATATACTACGATTTGTGATAAAATCCTCAGAAGCTGGATCTAACTTTGTAGTTAGCCTTGCTCTGAGCAAAAGGTTGAAATAAATGACATCCAGAAATCTCTTCTGACCTGTTTTTCTTAAGATTCGATGTAGGCACGTTATTTTAGGACTTTGCCTACAGACGTGTTTGATTTTCTTCTTCTATACTTCCACCCAGGTCGGTTCCAGAGGTTAGAAATTAGGTTTTTAGGCTCTCATGTTTGTTCAGGTGTCTTTTTGGTTTGCAATAAATTCTCTATTTCTGCACTTTCCAAGGTATTTCACTCAGTGTCCCTTCTGACTCAGCTGTACTTCTCACAAGCAGTGTGAAACGTGGTCTGCAGGGTGATGGCACCAGGCTTGGGTGGGGGTATCTTCATCCAGTGGCTCAGCCATTGTAGCTACAAATGCCAAATACAGAGATTGATCATTTTCAGGGTCTTTCTCAAACCAATTTTTGCAGCCTGTTTAGATCTCTGTCAGAGATAGAGTAACTTTCTTCCTTATTTCCTAGATTAACATGTTAGTGCCTTCATCTCCCTTCTTCCTGTTTTCCTCCTTGTTCAGAGCTGGAGAAGACAGTTCCTTCAGAGGTGTGTACAGAACTATCATTTCCCACCATTCTCAGAATAGGAACACCTGTTACCCTGGCTGTTCTGCAAGCCTCGTTAACTACATCATTAGGAGTTGGGCTCATTTCACCTAACTTTAGCTGTCCAAATACAGGCCTTCAGTCCAAACCAGCTGTCCAGGTTTCCCATATAGCTGATAGAGACAGATACCTCCAGAAGTAATAAAATCCATCCAAGGGAAAGCAGGAATGAATGACCCTCTGAGAGTCTCTCCTTTTTCTCTCTCTCCAATGATTATTGCCTAGATGAACAGCTTAGACAAGACAATTAGCTTAGACTAGATGCTTAACATTTAGGCAGCTAAAATTAGTGTGATGAATCCCATTCTGTGTGCTCAGATAATGACTCTAGCCTTTGTATCTCAAATTTCAGCTCTTCAATATGTTTTCATAGGTGTTCTGATTCTGCGCTATGCTTTCAGATTAATTTCAACTTCTAAGGCTTAAAATACTCACTTCCCATTACTGTTCGTTGTCATAAATATATCATGGCCTAATATAGCTGTCTGTACCTGTAATGAAATCTTTCTTCTATAAGATTCAACTCCATAGCCCATATAGGACTAATATTGCTGAAAATCACCCTAATAATGTCACAGCGATTCCTGTGCTTGTGAACTTTTCTGATATAAGCACAGGCTCTAGGTCTGCATCTTCAGCCAAGACAAGTACAAATAAAATCGTAACATTTCTTTTATAACTGAACTGTGAAAGAAAGAAGGAAAAAAAGAAAGGAGAGGAGAGGAGAGGAGAGGAGAGGAGAGGAGACACAAAGCTGCTGATATAAAGATATTGGTGGCATTGAGCAGGATGGGAGAGATCTCAAGAAGTCACCTCACCTCACCCATCAAAGCAGCGTCTATACGTACACTGCTCCTAAGAGAAATTAAGATAAAATGCTAAAAAAAAAAGTCTTTAGTCATGTTAGTTCCACCAGGTTCCTAATTGGCTTCTTTCAAGGCCTAGCTATTTCTCATTTTATTTTATTTTATTTTATTTTATTTTATTTTATTTTATTTTATTTTATTTTATTTTAGTTTAGTTTAGTTTAGTTTAGTTCAGTTTATTTTAGTTTATTTTATTTTATTTACTGTAAGGTGTTTTTCTAATTTCTAATATAAGCTTTCCTGCTAAAATATTAACTGTTTTTTTCTTCTCTCTGGATTGAACATGGGAAAACCACCTTCATTCATTCCTGACAATTTCTATGACGCTCTTACAAAACTAATTAAACTCTTTAGTATACTAATTGAAATGTCTACAGTCTTTCTGGACTGAACTTCGGATATTTGAAATATGTTTGGTGAAATGATATATCTGAGGGGCGGGGAAAAGGCTTTTCAATAAAATGGTTTTAAAGAAACATTTTATATGATCCAAAATATTATAATTTCTCAGGCAAAGTTGCAACTTTAGTAAAATTTTGCTCCTTAGTCAAAACAATTGATTTGTTAATGAACAAATAAAAGGAAAACAATTTTAGGGCAAATGCTGAATTCTATCCTGTCCTCTCTTTTGCCTATGTCTTAAAAAAATAATTCTAAACTTTAAGTTTAGTTCTAACCCAAATAATTCCAAGATCTGCAGATATTTGTTGTTTTCCTTCTGGCCCACTTGTAATGGAAAATCTTTCAGTCTCTTTGTGAGTCTGTTCCCAGGACCAAAGAGCTGTTCTCATTGGGAAGAAATGATAATAATAATACTACTAAAGTGGTGTTCCTTGCAAATTTTATTGTGAGGTAGTTCATTTTATCCCCTAACTTTATTTTTGCAGAAGAAAAGGATGATTTGTCTTTGCAGTGACTGCAGGCCAAGGAGGGAAAGAGAAGCTGAGAACCTTCTCGTCCATAACAAAAACTGGCAGCCATGGTCTTAATAGAGTTCAAGTTTATTTGACTAATTCTTTCACCACTTGTCAGAGAACATACTTTTGTTTGCTGTAACTGGCCGAGCAACTTCCTCCCCCATTTCTCCAGTGAGTAGCACAAGCACTTGTGTGGAGCACACATTACTGCTAACCGTTATGATGTTTGCTGTCAAACTCATTTATTTATGCAACCACTGTGGAAAGGCCTGGGGCCCATAAGCAGCCCTGAAAGATTTCAGAGCCCTGGTGTGGGGTCATGAAAGGGAAAGTGAGGGGGAGGGCGAAGCCTCCACTGGTTATGAGAAAGGAACTGACACAGGAAATGGTCACATATGGCACAGATTTATTGTGTCCGGGACTTCCCATTCTAAACTCATTATATCCACAGCTCAGAGCAGTGCATGGCATGGCCACATTCGTTTTTAGGTCTGGCATCTGATGAAATTACAGTTCTATTGTCGGGTGACAGTGGTGGTTTTATCATTCCTTGGACAGAGAGATGGCGACTGGAACCACCTCAGCAAATGCTCAGTCTCTCGCTTGTATGCTAGCTACAAGTTTGACTAAAGCTCCAATCAACAGGGTTACTGGTTGGCAGGAGAGAAAAAAAAAAAATCCTTCTGGGCTTTAAAAAAAACTAAAGGAAGCCAGGATTATCTTAAGGGGAGATATAATGGGAAAAGCTTTGGTAGTGACATGAGAAACAAATTGATACTTGCAGAACAGCATATTTTTTCAAAGGTGAAATAATTTGGACCAAAAGACCCTTCTCTTTGCATTATCTCTTTTAATCCTGTTTCCTGGGAGACAAGATCCTACTCACACTCAGCTTTGAATGATGGTTAATGACTTCAAGAGGTTTGTGGGAATACTTTGTTTGTATGATCTGCTTCAGGAGAACATCTGAAAGCTCCAGTTCAGCGCTCTGGGTCCTATTTTTGGAGGTGCTGCACATAAAGCCATTATTTCCACCCCTTGGGGGTGTGTTGATAGACCTTAGGGATGCTATGGAAACCCAAATTCTCTCTCCTGTGCTGTCCTACAAGGGTTCACTGTGTCTCATGTCACACTTGATTGCATTACAGTAGGGTTTAAGGTAACGACTCTTGCATTTTCCTTCAGTCAGGGTTACAATTTAAGGGTGTTTAATTTATGACACTTTTGAGGACTCTCTGAAAATGCACAGAATCATGAAGTGTAGCACAATAATGCCTTTTAATCCTTTTCATCTCCGCACACAATTTAATGTCAGGTAATGCTTCTTTTGTCACCTTATTGTATTTTTCTGCTTAATAAGCGTTGTGGGGAACTTTGTGATGTCAGGATGGCTAAAATGACTGAAGTTCCCTAATCATTAATGATATTGTGGACAAAAAAATCCTCCAAAATTGTGTCTTTCTGATTAAGTGTAATAAAATGATAGAGCAACTGCTCTGGGCCAGTGCTGACAATAATAGGAATGGGCCCAGTGTCTACCTCTACTGAGTGAAGCAGCACTGGGGTATGGACACTGGAGCTTCCCAAGTCACTCCTGCTACATCAAGATAAGATCTCCAAGCCCAGTCTGGCCTCAGGCAACACACCAGTGTCCAAGATACTGGGCACTTTCCAAAAATTAGCACAAGTCAGGAGCCAGCCCAAAAGATCATTTTGGAGGTGGCCACCATCTTTTGGAGGGTCAGTGACTTTCATACTATGGGAGTGCCATGCCAACTGGCCTCATAGATGAGGAACTGGCCTCAGCACTGGTTATTTTATTGGTCTTGATGCATGCAATGTCATAGTAGCTCAGTTCAGCGTAGTCTTCTGTGCACAAACAATCAAAGTATTTCTAGGCGTGGTCACCTTGTGGTGGCAACAGGGCATTTTGAGAAGTTCTGTGGCACTGTAAGTAACATCTCTTAATTCAGCCATGACATAAGGCCTGGGCTGGGCAACCTCACTAAAGGGCACTTCAGATTTACCGACCCTCCTCCTTTGAGGTGCCTAAAGATATATTCTCCTGGCTGGGTTATTCTCCTCCCCAACTTTTCACGGTTTTGTGAGACAGGGTTGATATTTTCTCTCAGATATAAAAGACCAAAGATGATAATTTTTGCTCAAGACGTTCCTGACCTGTAAATCACTGGAAGCTTGAGGAGCATTTTAGGTGAACATTGCATGCTTTGTTCCAGTACCCTTTCTAGGTGACTCTTTTCAATCACCACCGGAAAGCATCCTGGCCTCAGTAAGCTTCTGGTCTCCCCTGTTAAGACTTGTGCACCTCTGTTTGAGATCAAGAATGAATGAAAATTGAAAACTGCAATAATTTTTTCATAACTTGGAAAGATTTACTATCATCATCTACAAGGTATGTGCCTTACCTCTTAGGCATGGGGGAGCTCTGAAGAATTGGTGTCAGCATGAAAATGTATAAACATATGAAAGATGCAAATAAGCCTTGATTTCATAACAAATAAATACTAACAATGTATGTGGCCATATCAACAAATGCAAGAGCAAATATTTTGAGTACTAACCTTGTTTTTCCATGGATTTGTATGTGAAAGGGAAGGGCGAACACAAGTCCTGTGGTGTGTAACGGTGGTGAGCTTACCCTACACTTTTTCCTTTCAGAGCACTAATAACTGATTTTTTTTCAACTTGGGCACCTACTTTAGGAAAACTTGCAGGAACATAGTATCTTTGAGTCCACAAATGTGCCTGAAATTGGCCAGGGGCTTCAAAGTTTTTTATGGAGGAACGATAAACAGGAGAGCATAAAACCCCACATGCTATGATGTTATGAGACTCATTTCCTTCTAAAATAATTTTCTTTAAAAGAAAGAATTAACAGCCTAAAGCAATCACTCTATTTGTATTTACACGGTCCCTGCTATGAATATATATATGCATGTGTGCATCTCGCACATGTAAGTACACAAATACATGAGCAGGCACATGTGCCACTGCGCATTCCTGTATGTGTGTTCCTAATACACTCCTTGCGAGAAACCCACAACAAATAAGTTACTTGACATTGCATATCTGTGTATTTATCTCCCAAGGGAACTCTGATAAACTCAGTTGAGTGATATCCCTAATTTACAGTCAGTGGGATTTCTAAAAACGATGGGGGATGCCTCGTTTCAGCATCTGCTGAAGTCGATGGGCTTGTTGTCTCTTACCTACGCAAAGATTTACAATATCAGTGCCTGCAGAGATCTTTGCTTTCAGAGGAGTTGTGTGTAGGCATGAGGACCCTGTGCCAGGGTTTAGACAGGAGAATCTGGACCAAAATTATTTATGGGGAACATCTGAGCTCAAGAAAGGCAGAAACCCTTTGTATAGCAAGAAATAACCAACCTCAGAACAATTTAACCTTCGCTGGATTTGTAAAGTCCTATTCTTGGGCCCTCTTTTTTTTTTTTTTTTTTTTTTATTTATTTATTTATTTATTTCACATTTGAATGTCAGGAGGTCAAAAGGAACAGTTAATGCTGATGAATATTTCCCCCTCAGCAAAGATACGTGCTGGCCAACCCAAGGGCAATGAATCGCAATTTCTAAACAGTGTCCCATTTATCTCTCCCCTTCCCCCTTCCTCCCCAACTCACTTTTATATTTTTGTAACTATAATTGTAGTTAAATTAGAAATAACTGACGGGCAAATCCAGTCGGATGGAAAGAAAATTGTGAGAGATTTATTTCATTTTGATAAAAAACTGACGTTGCCTTTTGTTTTTGTCAAAAAATTACTATTTTTCCCTTGTACCGTGAATTGTGAAATCTATCATGAAATGGGTAAAAATTATTGAAGGAAATGGTGGTGTTAACCTGAAGGGAAAAATCATTAATGTTGATGTATTTCATTCAATTTTAAATGTAGAATTATTTTATTTATTTATTTATTTTTATTTATTTGGCATTGGGGAGCTAGGGAAAAGGCAGGAGACTTGCATAGAACTCTATGTGCCTTTAAGTCAAAACATCTATTTTAAAACCACTCTTCCCTTCTTCCCTCCTGCTCCATTTTTCTAAATAAAAGATATGAGATGGTGACGGTGGTGGTGGGTTGTTTGGTTTTTTTTTTTTTCCTAAGCAAAGAGGACCCCCTCGGCACATTTTTCTTTTCAAATGTGAAATGAGGTGGAAAATCCTCATTTCACGACAGGAAGGACAAATATTGACACAAAGTTAATATTTGTCAGGAGCCCTAGAAGCAACCTGAGTGTTAAAATCTCGTATAGGTGTTTGTGTGCGCGTGTGCACGGATGTAATTGCATGATAAAATTAGCTTGATGATAAGGGAATCTGCAGAAAGCAGGGGATGAGGAAATCATAGAATTATAGAATGGTTAGAGATGGAAGGGACCTTAAAGATTATCGAGTTCCAACCCGCCTACCATGGGCAGGGACACCTCCCACGAGTCCAGGTTGATCAAAAATAGCTGGAAAAATAGCTGGAGAAGGTGGACATACACAGTCTCCACATATTTTTTGCCTCTCTTTTGTGCACAGAGTGGGACACACACCCGACCCATGAATCCATGCAAGTGCCCACACCCATTTGTAGGGTCTCCTGTTGACTCACACATTTTCCTTTTTTTTTGTTGTTGTTGTTTCCCCCCCATTTTTCCCCCCTCTCTTACACACGTGTGTCTGCAAACACACACACACGCGCACCTACAAATCTAACCTGTTTAATCTGATTTCACCCGTGGCGAGGGGGATGCTTCTGGAATTTATCACTGCTATTGTTCATCGCCGATGTAAATAGCACATGTCAGCTCAATATTCAGTGGTCACTCAGTATTTATTAAGTCCTGTCCACTCTGGCCTTTTTTAGAGGAAAGCCCCGGGGCAGATTAGCTGCTGGCCCTGACGCGCCACGTCACTTATCTATTCGCATTGATTATAAGAGTCGGCTGTGGCCGGGACTCACTTTTTCCTTTCCCTCTCAGACCCCCTCTTACAAGCACCCCTGCTTGGATTTTCATGAGGAAATAATCAGATTAGGGCTTCAGCAGCGAGTTCATATGGAGTTCTCTTTCTCCAATGTGCTACTAACTGAATAAACGTGTTTTGTGGTAAATTGTAAATGACATTATGATTACTAAGGCCAGCATGGGTTTCATTTAAAAGTGATCGAAATTGCAGGCTGCAGAAATTGTGACTGGCAGATAAGGCCATTTGGAAGGAGACAGCAAGGATATGTGTGTGTGCAGGGGTGTGTGTTCAGGAAAACCGAGTAAACCCACCCTTGCGAGGCGGGCAGGGTAAAGGCAAGTCCTGGGAAATCACAAAATATCAGCAAATCCCATTTGTAGACAAGAGAAATGTCACCGGGGGATGGGGAGGGGGTGGAAATGAGGAGTTTCCGAGAGATGAGATGTGTCAGCCTTTGTGGGCTGCTTGGCTGCCTGCTGCAGGGCTGCATCCTCCCACCGCTCTGGGACAATACCCAGCGTCTCCAAGTGTAGCGTTTCCACTTCTGCTTCTGAATGAAGTGGTTGCTGCCTCTCCCTTTGCCCCTGGCATACACCGATAGCAAAACGCTTACACTCATAAAGCAAAACAACAACAAAAAAAAAGGAAAGGCAAGCAAAAAGGAAAGAAAATGGTAAGCTGGTGTCTAAAAATAAGGGCTTTTGCACAGATCCTATCTGACTTGGACGTCCTCCCCAAACAAACATTTATGTAATTTCATTGCTTTCCTCGGTGACGTGCAGAGCACCAGCTCGTTCTGGGAAATGCTCGTAGACCTGGCTGGCGGTCTGCACATGAGGAATCCCCTTGAAATAAATCACAGGTAAGTGGCCACAGGATCCGGGCATCGAGATGTAGTTATAAGCAGAGCCCAGACCGATTTCTCATAGATCGCTTTTCCAGGAGTCTTTTATTTTCATCTAGCAATGAGTTTCGCAGTTACAGTTTCCCTGATAAGGGGAATGCCCTTTTATTCATCCAAAACTTTGTGACTTTCAAGGATGTTGCTGACCCTTTCTTTTTATCATTGGTGCCAGGCACTGTTGATCTGCCTGCATATCCCCAAAGCTGCTGAATGAGGAATGCAGAGTTAGTTTGGACATTGGCTGTGCCTTGCCTAACACATTTGTGAGCACAACTAAGGAAGGAGCAGGCTCATGGAGGGAAGGAGGATTACAGCTGGCTACAGCAGCAAATTCCTCCTTTGATTTTGTTTTGAAGAGGGGAAGGAAAAACAGAAACACACATCTTTTTCTAAGATGCTCCAGGCAGAAATGTTTATGCTTTTGGTGCCCGTATCTGAACTCATTTACTTGTATTCTCTCTTTATAATCAGTGATGATCTCATCATTACAGCCTGAGGCACAATTTCTCTAATCTTAAAGCAGAGACCTATGTTTGGTCAGGTGGAGCATACTCTAGCTCACAAGACTTATGGATTACATCTTTTCTGTGTGGATCCTTCCATAAAAGTATCCTCTTGACTTGTCACTGCAGACATTTGGGGTGGGATTCAGTGGCAAATTCTGACATACATGGAAGTGTCTTATCTCCTGTTGTATTCAGTGAAAGAATACCTGAAGTGTCACCTAAAGTGACATTTGTACTCTCATGGACCATGTCTTACATCTACAGGTGTTGCAGCTACCCAAAGAAGTCCAGGTGACGTTATCACTTGCTTTTAAGTGACAGGGTACCACCTCTCATCACTAAAATTACAGGACTGTAAAGGGCAATCTGACTGACAAAACAGAGGTATTTCAGGGTGAACTTCATTCCTTTCTAAACTGTATTGATAACTGGGGAATTGGGAGTGTTTCAGTTACCATAAATGTGTGTCTAGTGTAAGTTCAGTTGCCATGGAGTGTCCCACTAGGCCTCCAGCTGCAGCTCTTCAAGCGCATAGTTCTTTTGTAGACCCTCTGTAGAAACCTCAGGACATCCCATGAGATGTTAGATAACTGCCTGTGGGCAAACAATTTAAACTCCAGATCTTCACTGAGTGCAGTGGGAGCATAGACAGTTGGAACACACCTGGTGCTTTCTCCTATCTCTAAAATTTGCTGAGGCAGTTCACTATTGTAGTAGATTAAAGATGTTCTGGTCCTTTCTAGGGTTTTTTAATTTGAGATATAATCCCTGTGAGTAGGATGAGAGGATTTCATGTATCATTAAATCATCATTTTGAAAAGAATTGCAGCCATGCATTGATTGTTTTACCCTGCTACAGGCTTGGAGCCAGGAGAATGTAGAAGACATAAGGACATAGGGACACAGTGGTGGATGAGACCCAAAACCTATCTGCTGTGCTTTTTCTTTCAACAGGGGCCATAATTTAGTATCTGGAAAGAACAAGTCCAATGTATATGGTACTTGTCCATCATTCATTCGCAGTCTGCAAACATTTTCAGCTCAAAGACATCTTAGGGATATTAAGTATATCTCTATATCAAGGGATATTAAATAGGTAGCTGTTTCTACCTATTTAATCACCTTTAGTGCCCAGACTTCCTTTAAAAGTATGTAAAATTTTAGCATCAACAAATTGACTTTAAGCAGTTATACCACAAGCTGTTGAGATGACATCTGTAACTCATATTTGTTTTTTCTCTCCTCACTTTCCTTCATTCTCTCCTAGGAATTTACAGAGATGACAGCAAGTGTACCTACAAGCCTTCAGTACAAGGCTACTTTTGCAACCAGGCAGATCATGCACTTGTCATCCTAGAAAACTTGGACCCCAGCACGGTCAGCCAGAGACTATTGCCAGTGGTAGCAATGACTGGCAGCTTTATGGACATCTTCGGTGATGTGACATCACATGCATCGTGTTATCCTGCAGAGCATCATTCTACTTTCTTTTCCGTGTTACCATCCGGCAAACTCACGACAATTTGCTTCCCAGACCTAGCACCTTTGTCTTTCAGACTCTATCTCCTCAGTGGCCAAAACACAACCAGAGTGCCCCTTGCTATATTCTACAATGAACCACTCAGCCTTCGTGTTTTCATTCAAGGGAAATATGTCTCTCCGACTCCATCTTCTTTCTCACTGAATGAAGGGGCAGGAGCCAATTACTTTAGCTTTGAAGACAATCTTCTCTATGTTCTCCTGCATGAGAAGGAACCTGTAGAAATAGTTGCTGTCTTTTCCCTTCTCGTGGCTTTCACTGTAACTGAGACTCTTGGGGAAGAGGGCGAAGCAAGTACAATGCAGCGATTAGCTGATTTCTTGAAGATCGGTCATGACCAAGTCAGAGTAGTCCATCATGTGCTGGGAGGTGAAAGCATGTTGAAGGTAATCTCAGCCAATGCTAGCAAAAAAAAATATCACTGCCCTGACATGGCATTTTGTACAGCCCTTCATAGCAGGTCTAGCTCACAGAAACTGGGGAGAGGACCAGCGAATACTCGAGCTCTGGAGCCATCTGATGGGGCTGGTCCGTCAAGAGTGCTCATCATTGAACTTGGCGATCCACCAGACCATCCGAGAAATGAGTTGACAAGTGACAGCTTAAAGAGTTTGGCCACAACGATTATCAACGCCCACCAGACTGGAGACCTTCAGAGGGGCCTTGGCTTGCCAGTTGATACCTTGATGGTGACTCAACCTATCTCACTGCTTCCAGTAGAAGCCAACAATGGGTAAGTATTAGGTGCAATATCAGCAATTTCTGATGTAAGTGTAGTGAAGCAATTTAAGCACTTGATCTGCTTATTAAGATAGGGAGTAGGTTCTCTATTGACTGAAATATGACTAACCATGGTGAAACACATTATAAATTTTCCATGACAGAGCTATGCCCAAGTACTAGCTGGATTCATGAGTGTGAATCACTGTGTTATTCTGCTGATGCTCAGAGATCTCTGTAGTGCAGAGGTGCCCATGATGCCTTAGACCAGGAGCAGAGTTCCTGAGTGTTTGCCTTGCAACTATAAAGTATTGGGAAAAGTCAGTATTTCTAAAGAAGTTCAGATTACCATAAATCATAAATTTTAAACAATTAAATCTAAAAAATTTATAAATTGGTATAGCGCCGAGGTGTGTTATAAAAGATCAGTTGTTGTCTTAATTAAATTGCAGGTCTAAACCTTGATTTATATACTTTTAAACTTTTAGGCCAGAATGGACTGTTTAATCTTCAGCTTTAATCTCCTGCACAATATAGTCCACTGCTGTTCGCTTTGATACCTCAGCATTGACCTTTATTTTTGGTTAAAATACCTGTTCTAGAAAAGCATCTCCTTTTGAAGATACAAGAGCTGGACATATACAACACTACCTGAATGTGTGTCTAGATGTTGGATGCTTTCCGTAGTTTTGCTGTCACAAGAACTTTCCTGCTCTCGTCAGCCCTTCTGTCTCCAGCTTCCCATAAGAGTCTGTTTTTCTCTCTTTCCCTGTTACATCAGTGAGTTTCTGGGCATTGACTCTTCCTCCTCCTCCAGATACCTCCAAAATAATCAAATCACTTAGGTCTGCTTTTTAATAAATTGAAAGGTTTGAGTTCTGGAGAATGTTCGTTTCCTTCTCTATCTCTGATTTCTGAATCCTTTTTGAAGCATGTATGTCTGAAAAGCCAACAGTTTTCCTCTATATCAGTGTTATATGCAAAAGTGGTGCTAAATCCCATTTTCTACTGACAGAATTCTGTGATCCCATTAGCCCATTTTTCCACAGACATAGGCAAGCTCATGACGCTCTGTTTGCTCACTGTATTCGTTAATTCCTTTTCAGTCCTAGCTTTCCAGGACCCAAGCCATCCAGTTTATTTGCCCAAATCCAACTCACCACCTGATTTAAGTGCCCACGTTTGACTGTTGTTTCCATAATGTATCAGCCCGCCAACCCATATGGGCATTTTATCTTTATTTCTTGCTGTAGACAAAACATCAGACCAGCAGCTGATTTTGACAAACCAACACAGGACACTTGCTTTACAATGATTTCCCAATGGAAGCTACCTTTTGAGCTCTGTCAGCTACCTAGTTCTTGGCCAGTTTTGTACTTGCTAATTTTTTATTGATGTTCTGTACCAAGACTCAATTTTTGAAGGTCATTTTTTTCCCTCTCCACCACAGCAACCAACAACCCTTTCTGTCCCTTCTTCATCTTTGCCAACTTGCTCTTTTCAGCCTCTTTGCAGCCACCGTTTGCATGGCCCAGATGGCAGCCCCTATCTGCAAAGAAAGCTGGGAGGAGCAAGGCTGGGAAGGGAGCAGACAGCAGTATATTTCAGCCTCAGATCTTGAATCTGTATTAAAAGCATATGGGAAATATGAAAAAGGTAATATCCCATCTGTTTTTAATAGGGGCCGTAGGATTAGATGTTTGGCAACCTTATTGTGTACTCTGTTGATATTGCATAATGTTATTTTTTGATGTTGTGCACTGCTGAGCCTTACCCAAGTATAAGCGTATTCCATCTATGCAAGAAAGAAATTGGATTTGCTTAAGACTTACTTTCTCTAATTAATACCATATCCTCTAACATTTAACACTGACCCCTGTACCACTCTGATGTCTGTTGATGATACAAACTAGTGATACAAACTGCTATTCACAAGAATAACTTATGGTAGTGAAGCACCCACAGTAACGACACTGATCTGTCACCATTATTTGTGAGATTAAATCTTAAATTAGGGACAAAATCTGAAAATACACAGTATTTTTCACCAACAGAACTAACATCACTATTGTCCATGGGTGTATTTGTGTTATGATGCAGGATGCTACAAAATGGGACAGCAAAAGAAAACAAAAACAACATTGCAGGAAGTTTTACGTACTGTGGATAGGAAATGTTACTCTGCCTTTAAATCATCCCAAAACATGTCATAGCCTGCAGAGTGTGACAGGTATGAGACCCCTCATTCAGTGTACCCGTTAATGATGAGCAACATCAGGAACAACAGTAGCTAAACAGCGGGAAAGGAGCAAGGTATAGATTTTTTTTAGGGTAAGTTCACCAGAACCCTATTAAATGCCTGAGGTTCATCAGTGTGACATAATGTAAAGCAGAGGTCACCTAAAGGAGAAGAAGACCCTCTTCTGTATGCCAGGGAAGAAACCTTGTACCTACCTTTTTTGGGGGGAAGAAATGACATTTCCTTCACACTGGGGACTGCCCTCCCAGTTGGGGTTTTTCTTCCTATCTCTGCACACTCTACGAAACCAGTTAGAGCAGCAAGGATCAGGAGAGGAGCCTAGGAAGGAGACTGATTTATTACAGGGACAAAAGCAGTGCTAGTTTAAAGTCATAGATTCACCATCTCAGAAGGGGAAGACCTGGAATGTATATTAAGGAGAATACTAACATCACCAGATCATAGGACCACACCAGAGATCATCCACCTTTAGCTGCCTGGGCTCCTCTGCTCCTCTGTTATTTATTGCTCCCCATCAGTCATAGCTTTTCTGGAATTACTCATGGCTGACATTTCTGATGCAATAAGGCCACAGATAACTTGTGAAATGAAATCAGGGTTTTCCTGTTGGGACATGTAGTATCCCCACTGTCTATCTGTCTCTCTTTAGGCAGTACATGCTAGCACAAGCAAGGATAATGGGGCTGGGATTACAAGTTGGGCTAAGTATTCCTGTGTATTTGTCTGAGGAAGGAAAAGAAAAATATTTTCACCCCTGAGTACTGCAAAATCCAATCAGGCTGTCAGATAGACACAAAACCTGCACTCCTGCCTGGCCAGTCTCCCTGTGGTTTCATAGTGGCTCCTCTTGCATTAAGAAAACAATAAAAATACCTTTGATCAGCAGAGAAAGGCTTTTCGTCTTTGCAGCCCAGGACAGTGAGGCTGAAGGGAGCCTTGGAAACCTTGCTGTGGTTGGGTAGCGAGGCAGTAAGTCTGCATTTCACATTCTCAAGGTTTTAAAAAAATTACTTGTCTGTTATGATTTGATATGCTTTTTAACACGATTTTAATTTAACTCCTTTTTTAGGGTCATTTCAAGTACAGCTCATTGGTTTGTCAAGGGAAGACAGAGGTGATTGCTCTGACCGCTGTAGTCCTGTACAGCCGGAGAATCAGAGAGATCACTATCATATGGCTTTATCTTCCTCTGAATGTCTGTATATTAATATCTACTGCAATTTATTTACCGATAGAAATCTCTGTTTTGCAAAGTTCACCTGATATAAATATAGAAGTGAAAGAACAAGAGAGCTCAACGGCAAATGTATTGTGTGTATTTCAGTGGGTGTCTTTATACAAAATAAAAAATATAAAGGTTGGACAGTTGTCCAGAAGCCATTTAGTCCATATTCCCACATTAGTGTCAGGGCACTCTGCTCCTTGATGAACCTTTAACCTGGTACAAACTGAATTTTGCAGACATTAATTCCTCTTTCTGTATTAAGAGTTAAGTTTGGGGTAGCACGTGAAAAAACAGTGTGTGCGCACAGGAAATAACAGTGTTTGAGGCTCACAGCAAGCAATAAAAGTGAAGCAAATCATCAAAGAACTGCTCGTTCCGACAGCAATACACATGCAGAGGACTAAATGAGAAATTACGACTAATTCGCTATGTCACACGACATAGACACAGGCAGGCAGGGTTAGAAGTCCAAACTAGATTAATTCTGACACATTCTAACCCCAAAGTGCTTGGGTTTGGTAACCTTGGTCCAGGTTTCTGGCAGGCGGCTGTATGGAATTGCAGAGAGTTTTAAAAAAAGGGAGGTGACACCTTTTTCCTACGTAAGGATCCAACTTTTCCTCCAGTGGGTAGGAAAAGGCAGGATGCTAAAAATCCTGATGGCAGGGCTGCTGTGATTGCAGCACTTGAGGTTTTATAAAGGTTTTATCTGCTACACATTCCTGAACTAAAGATGTGGGGAAAAATGATACCCAGGAGTTTAAAATGTAAATGTTAAAGCTGCTTAAAATTAGGGTTGTGTAATTGCAAGTCAGATTTTCACAGGGACACTGTAAAGAATATGTTCTAGAGTTAGAATATGTTCTAATGTGCCACTCCGCTTGTTGATATACAAAGAAGACAGCCTCATATAAAGTAGATACAAGGAAGGATATTTAAGATGATCATGGAAATGGAGAGGGTTTTGAGATGCAAGGAATAAAAAAGCTTGGTTTGTTTAACTTGGCAAAGCTGGGCTGAGGGGAGGTGTCATCCTATCTGTGAAAATAGCTTGACATAGTAAATATCAGAGAGGAAGCTCTAGACACCAATGAGCAATGACAGCACAGGAGCAAATGTGTGTAAAGAATCAAGAGCTAAATTTGTATTTAAAAACAGAAAATGATTCCTCCTCAGAGAATAAACTGGAAGAACCAGAAGAACCTGCCATCAGAACTGGGAGAAGACCATTTCCCATTCAGCATCAATCTGTTTTCCTGAATTCTTTTTTGTCCACATTATCAAAGCAGTATTCTGAACTTTTTTCCTTTTCTTTTTCCTTTTTTTTTTTCTTTTTCTTTTCCTTGTTCTTTCTTTTTTTCTTTTTTCCTTTTCCTTTTCCTTTTCCTTTTCCTTTTCCTTTTCCTTTTCCTTTTCCTTTTCCTTTTCCTTTTCATTTTCATTTTCATTTTTCTTCTTTTTTTAACAGTTTGGAAATAGCTGAGACCCATTTTTGGCCAACAACTCTTTTAGCAGTCTAGTAAAACTGTGGAAAAGCACATAGGACGAAGTCTTCCTCAGGGACTGGAAAGGGAACTGGTCCCAACACTTGTACCCCAGTGCTGTCAAACAAAACCTGCCGTTGTCAAGGACCCCTTTTCCCCCCTTAACAATTAATGGGACCTGCAGTGAAAGAAATTATTTACACAATGTCTGCATACAGCAGAGGAGATCTGCCAGTCACGTCTCCTAGGGACCGATCCTTTCCCCACTTCACCTTATTTAACATATGAGCGGTGTCACCTCTATCAGCAGAGCTTGTCTGGTGTGACATTCGAGTGAGTGACGGCCGTGTCGGCTCCTGGATCAGCCAGCTTTGCCGTCACATCGTACTCTTGATGGGAAAGGGGGGAAAATTCTTCCACATGCTTTGTTAGCAGGAGCCCGGTGAGAAAAGGGTTAAAGGGCTTTGGATGTGGGGGTCTTTGTGGCAATGTATGTGTGTATATATATGTATACGTGTGTATATAGAGATATAGATATATACACATACACCTTGGTTTGGCTGTAGGACCCCGCGCCCGCAGGCCACAGTCACATTATCATCTGGAAATTGGATAACGACAGCACAATGACAAATCCAGGTTGCTTGCAATAAGGTGCTAATCCCTTTGCTTTAATATCGGAGCAGCGTGTAATGATGTTTGGACATCACTCCAGTTTACTGACGACCCCACTGGGGCCAGCAATAGAAGCGTACAACTGTCTAACAAGCCATCAGGTGACCGCCGTCGTCAAAGCAACGGAGGATGCAATCTAATCTTCCCTCCATCCCTTCCAGCTCCCAATAAGGACCAGATTATAGAAGTGGCCCATCAATGCTTGGTAACTCGAATCAATTAACGTTAATTCGCACAATGCTATGATGTATTGTGATCACTTTCATTTCGGAGAAGGGGGAAGAAATTGCTATAATTCACCTAAAATGAGGTTGTCTATGGTGCTGAGGTATTAATTGGGTGTCCATATTAAATGGAAAAGGAGCACGGTAGTGAAGGAAAAGTGGATGAGTGACTCTCTTGGCTGCTATTGACCTATCAGAAGAAGACAGTGCCCTTTTCCTTTGCTTTTATCTATTACAGTTTTCCCTATTGCGTGTCAAGTTGATGTATTATAAAAAATTCATTTGGTGACCTTTCACCCCCCTAGCAGATTAAACAATTTCACTGGGATGGCATCATTAACAGGGCCTTACATTTAATGATGATTTCTCTAAAAGGCCACGGAGATTCGATTTTAAGCTAACAGATTTATTGCACTATTATAACATATCGTAAAAAACTGTACCACCTACGGTCTGGTTTTAGGATAGAAACTGTTTAAGAGTTTATGTGGAGCTTAAAGTGGTATTACCTTGGGATATGCAGCAGTGGCAAGGCTCTGACCTCCAGCAGGATGCTGTTTATATTTAATAAAAGATGTTTCTCTGACAGTAAACTTCAGGAGTGTGTTACAGAGGAGGCCTGGCTTAGATCCTCACCACTAGCAGGCAGCTTTGTAAATTGGGGGGTTTCCACTCTTCTACAGCAATTATTGGAAGTCACTAATTGATTTGGAGGATGTTTCACTCTTATCTGATGCATTGGCTCTGTCCCTCTCCTTCTAAAGGCTCCTGATGATCCCACCTCACCCTTGAATGGAACCATTAAAGCCCTCCGGTCTCCCTGTTTTCCTTCTTTTAAGGTGTCTTAACACTCCAGACTGCAAGAATCTGGACTCCAGCAGCTGTATCCACAAGGCAACTGCTTGCCTTCAGCTGGGACTGAAAAGCTCTAAAGGGAAGTTTTCTGAGCAGGGGGGGAAGGGCAGCCTTATGGAGGAGACAAGTCTGTGTGTTCCGGGACAGCTGTGTTCATGCCTACTGATTTGTAAAAAGAGGAAAAAAAATCCTGAAAGCTAGATTAGGAGACATTTGGATCTTGGACAGTCTCTTGCAAATGGAGAAATAGACATCTGAGGGTGGTAGTGTCCCAAAAATCTAATGTCTGAAGAAGCCGGACAAAAAGACTGGGTATTTTAGCTAATAGATTAGACCTCTTCTTCAGAACTGTTTTCAGTCTAGCCAACTTACCTGATGCTTTCATCAGCCACAAAATATCCAGCTTTTAAGTAAATCATCTTTATGAAAGGAAATCCTCACAATGATTAGAGAAAGCATGCTCCTCTTGCCCAGCCTTGCCCACAGAGGCAGTTCAGTGACTTTGTTCTTGTTCCCAGTTCACCATAGACCTAGGCCCCCTTCCTACTTCTCTACACCACTAGATGTTATCTTGTTAGCTTTCTGCCATCAGAGCAGGAGTGATCTCCAGGGCAGTGGACACACAGCTTCATTCAAAGCTCCCTGCTGATGACAGCTACAACATGCATTTAGATGCCAAGGTTCTTGAATTTTGGTCTTATTGACTCAACCCACATGAAATACGGGAGACACCAGCAATGCCTGACACCATGGATCCTATTCGTTCATTAGTTTAGTCCTCACAAGGAAATATGATAAGTATTACATGTTTGTTGTTTCTTTGTCATCAAGGAAAGCTGCAGCCTGCTTTCCACTGGAGTTCATTTCCTCTAGCTTTAATTTCTATGATACAGGAAAACATGGGCATCAGTGGAAAGAAAAGTAATCTTTTGGATAGCTTTTTCACTTCAAGTAGGAAGGAGTTTGGACTCCTGGACAATCAAGGCTCTCTTTCTCGGTCTCTATCACTTAATGATAAGATCTGCAGGGGGAGACAAAGCTCTAACAGTGCAGCTGAGAGGGCACAGGTAACTGTTGTCCGGCTAACTGCGTCACCACATGATGTGAGAACCTACTTCTCACCCAAAGATGCTAAATTCCTCACAGCACTTCCAGTGAATCTCTACCTTCTTTCCTTTACACAAGTCTTCATGTTGCCTATCTCCTGTCTTCACCACAGCTTCTTTCTTGTCCCCTGTCTTCTCTTCACCTGCAATCATCACCTTTTCAAAAGCAAAAAGAGATCTCTTTGGTTGGACCTTAATGCATTTTGACATATTATTTATTCTCAAAATTCTTCCCAGTCTCCGTCCCCTTCCAAGGGTGTACTGATGATGCAACAACAGCATTGCAGACGTACCCAGACAACTGTTCAATTAGTTTCATTGTCTTTATTCATTAGGAAATTGAATATGTCAGGGGCTGTTTGCTGGCAGCAAAGCAAGCTGATATGGATCAGTCTATGTCCATAAAATCAAATTCTCTCACCCATCATTTCAGGGTGGCTTCATCCAAACTGCCAAGTGAGCGTATTTTCTGGCTCTAGCAGCTCCTAGACATTTTGGGAGCTGTCCTGGACTTTGCTCCTGGGCCTGAACCATGGCTTGTGGTGGACTGACAGTTTAACAGTAGAGGCAATCAAGTTTCAGTGCCAAGACCTGGTATTTCTGATAGACATGTATACTTTCTAATATGGATATATCCATTAACTGTAATGGACTCTTGACCCAGGCTCTGCATCTGATGTCTTTACCCTGGAAGCTGCTGTTATTGTTAATGTTATTGGTGGTGTTATTATTATAGTTGTTATTAGTATCTTTATTTCTGCAGTTATTTTTGTAATTATTATTAAAATAACAAGCTCTCCTTGATTTCAGGGAGATTTCCTTCCCTCTGCCCCAGCATCTCTCCACCTAGTTTCTCAGTTGTGGCTTAATACCTGCAATAGACCCTCTACTTTCCCTGACCGCTAATTTCCTTGTTACTCAAGAGAAGACACTTGCTCTTGTGCTGAGAGCCAGCATGTTCAGCACACATATGTCAGCACTGACGGTGCAAGGATCTGGGATCCCAACCCTGGTGTCCCTGTGGACTAAGGTACAGGGAAGTGCTCCTGCCTGACTGCTGTGCCCACATTCATCAGAGCTGCGAGGCACAGAGCAACCGAGCTCTTCCCTGTTGAGCGCTGCCAGCAGGGAATTGCAGACCAGCCTGCTTCTCCCCAGCATGAAGCTGCAGGGTGGTGACAAAACACATGCTCTTTTTGTCCATCAGGAAGAAAGCAGGTCTCCTCGCTCCAGTCCTTGCTAGGCTACGGGGTGTCCTTGTCTGTCCCCACCTCTCAGCTGCAAAGCTAAGCCAGGAAAGCCTATTTTCCTTCCAGCACAAATCACCAGGGGAGCAGCAGGCTGCTCCTCTCTCCTCCTTCACACTGACACTCACTTGCAGGAACGTAGCTGGCTGTTGTACCCTAAGGCAGGGGGTCACCTCCCAGCAAGAGTCAGTCAGGTTGGACCGAGAGGGATATACACACCACGGTCTGTGCTGTGTCAACCAGATTTAAATCACCTGCAAAAAAGACATCAGTTCTTGAGCTTGTATGCGTGCTTATGTTTTGTTTTGTTTTCTTTGCCATTACTCACCCGAGGGATTAGGAACATCCACTTCCAACAAACACGTTTTGCAGCACCCTTCCTTCAAGTGTGAGATGAACACAGCTTTACCGTGTAGGGCTTGAGGAGCGGATGCAAAACATTTCATGCCAACATTTTTCCTGTTGGTTGGCAGTTTTAAAGAAGCTGGAGAGAGAAAAAAAAATATTTTTGTCTTATAGAAACCATTCAAGATTCACCTAAACTCGCCTGGACTCATCTGGAGCTAGAGAGCTGACAGAGAGAGTAGATCTCTGCCATGAAACCAGGAATGGCTTGGTGTGTCATTCCTGCTGCGAATTTCAGCCACAGTATGGAATGTTCACTTATGGAAGGAGGTTGATAAGAGCACTCATGAAATCATTGATGCCTTTGATGTCAGTTTCATATACATCGCTGCCTTTCAGACTTTCCCACTGATCAGAAAGACAAAGAACCAAAATAAGAACTGAAAGTTCCTGCGTAAATCCTTGAACTAAATCTTGAGACTGACGGTATCCTTAAACTCTTAGCTTGGATTCCCAGTGTCTGTGGTTCAGGCCAGTGTTCCTATAATCATATAACAGTTTGGGTTGGAAGGGACCTTTAAAGGCCAACTAGTTCAACCCCCCTGCAATGAACATGGGCGCTTTCAACTAGATCAGGTTCCTCAGAGCCCCGTCCAACCCGACCTCTGAATGTTTCCAGGAATGGAACATGTACCACCTGTCTGGGGAGTCTGTGGCAGTGTTTCACCACCTTCATTGTAAAAAAATTCTTCCTAATATCTCATAAGAGCTTCCCATCTTTCACTTTAAAACCATTACCCCTCATCCTATCACTCCACTGCTTGATAAAGATTCCATCCCCATCTCTTCTGTAGGTTCTCTTTAAGTACTGGAAGGTTTCTATAAGGTCTCCCCAGAACTTTCTCTTCTCTAGCCAGAACAACCTTAGCTCTCTCAACCTGTCCTCATAGGAGAGGTGCTCCAGCCCTCTAAGCTTTCCGCATCATCTGTAGTATAAACCTTTTCTAGCTTGTAAGGCGTAGTAACAACAACAAAAAAAAATACCCACCCCACTCCATCCCCAAAAAACAAACAAAACCAACCCGCCAACCAAAAAAAACAACCCCAAGAAACCAAAACCTAAACCAAAACCAGAGTTAAACTAAAGTAAACTTATGCTTTGTATATCTTCTCTTTGTAAACACCTTTAAGCAAACACGAGAGATGAATGAATAGCTTTTCCCCTTTCATTTCAAGACAATATAAAAATCCCAGCCACTTCACTGCAATTGCAGATTAGAGGAATTTTTACATATATAAATTATATATGTTATATATATATATATGAGATACTAAATGACACAAAGCACTGGGAGAGGGAATGAAGTGATACAGGCTCAGAATAAAGTGCTGATTCTTTATTCAAAGGCAGAAGTCCTCTCCTGGGATGCTCTAAATTTGAACTTCAGTCTTGGAAAAAACAATGTCTTTCAATGAGGTGTCTATATCCTGTGTCCTGTTCTATTTTGATACACAGATCTTGCAGATAATGGAGGATGAGAACGCATGCAAGTCAGGATAAAGAAATGCAGCCCAAAGTAAGGGTTGTGCTTGTCTAGAAGAATCAAAACATTGTTTTTAGAGGAGCTCAAAGGTGGAAAATTGACAGGAACAGACAGGAACATTTGCAACCTCCGCTGTTATCCATGTACCACAGTGAGGACTTTGGTTAAGGCATTGGGTTTCCGAATCCATAGAATCCCTGTCTCTCCCACTGTGGTACCAGGGTAATAATTTATTTTGTTAATTTATCACTTTTCCATCTGTAAACTGAGGATTGAAACAAAAGGATTATTATTTTTTTTATTAGTTTGATGCCACTGTCTTCTTGGAAGAGGTATCTATTCAATGTTTGCATACATGTTGTTCTCATCCAAGGAATCAAAGCACCATGGTAAGGTAAATAAGTAGTCATTTTGCGTAGCACTCCTTCGTATTCATAGCAGATATTGAGTATTGCCACCTGCTTCACTAAGGTAGGAAATGCTGCGAACAGAAAGTAACCTGTCATTCCTAGCATCGAGTGTCTTCACTGCATTAATTTTTTTATTCCCTTTTTTTTTTTTTCTTTTTTTTTTTGAATTCCTTTGCATGTGAAAGAAATGGAAGCAATCACCACCCAGGAACGTGTCTGTATGTGAAACCCTATAGCATCTCTGTTCAGGTCCAGCCCTCAGATGGAGAAGTTGAGAAGGAGCTTCCTGTACAGCCGAAAATAATTTTCCTGGATAGGAAGGTAGGATTTGCCCCTCTGTGGATGGATGTTTTCATTAATTCTATACAAATTTGACATTTCCAAGCAATCCAAAATCTATGAGCTGGATCTAAATATTCCATAGGACAGCTCTATAAATACATATGGCAAAGGCCATACCCTTATTCAGACATTTTTCAAGTTTTCTACTAAACTTGAGAACCAGTAGCACTCTCAAAAAATAAAGAAACTGATCTAGATCCCACACACCTATTATGGCTGGGTAATTTATGTATCAAAATTAGTTTCTTTCACTAAGTGTCTGAGGAACCTAAATCTTCAACCGGACTAAACAAACAGACTGAATCTACTCAGTTTCCTTGAACTTGTGGGGTCACCATCCTTGGACATAATCAAAAGACAAAGTCCTGGGAAACCCGTTCTATGTGGTCCTGCTGCAGCAGACATGTTACACCAAGAGACCTCCAGAGATGCTTTCCAAACTGAGTGATGTTGTGATTCTGTGAACTTAGACACCATAGAAGCCATCAAGTCAAAGTTAGCTACTTCTCACAGGTGATGTGAATGTGACCCTTGATGCCTCAAGTGAAGGAACAAACCTTGCCAGACTTTATTGAAACAGACCTGAAGCTGCCAGGGCTGGTTCCTCTGAGCTTAGGCTCACCTTAGAGAGTTATAGTGAGATTTAGGACATTGGCAATATGTAAGATGTAGATGCAAACTGCTGCTGCACTGGTCATTAAAAAATTATTACAATTGTTCATAGAATGGTTAGAGTTGGAAGGGACCTTCCAGATCATCTAGTTCCAACCCCCTGCGATGAGCAGGGAGACCTTCCACTAGACCAGGTTGCTCAAAACCCCATCCAGCCTGGCCTTGAACATATCCAGGGATGAGGCACCCACAACTGTTAAACCCCTTTTAAAGTTCCTGTTAAACCATTTTTTTAGTTTCTTTCTTCCTCTTGTTGGGGAGACAAGACCTTAATTATTTTCTTTTCTTCTTCCTCCCAGGGTCAAAGAGTTGACAAACTGGGACCTCCCTCAGAACCCTGGGTTGTAACAGCTCACCTCAAGGGCTCCTCTGAGGCTGTGCTAAAAGGTTTGGATCTATTCTCTTACAGTAAACATTATGGGAAAACAACTAGGTGGAATGGT
Organism: Thinocorus orbignyianus; assembly: GCA_013400375.1. Lineage (NCBI taxonomy): Eukaryota > Metazoa > Chordata > Aves > Ciconiiformes > Thinocoridae > Thinocorus > Thinocorus orbignyianus. Next base: position 387,483 of record VXBW01006865.1, read on the forward strand.
GGTGACAAATGTAGGAATTGTTCCTGGGAAAGACTGAGTTTGAAAGATAATCTTTGGGCTAGGAAAAGAAGGTTGCAGTAGAAGTTTGACGAACTGCACAGTCATATGCTAGAGAAAGAGAAGTTTATAAAAGTGTTCTCACGTTCTGGCTGCTTAAAGGGAGGGTATTCAGTACCTTGTCTTGAAAAGGCATATCTTAAATTAAAAAAAGAAAAGAATGAAGTATTTTAAATCCTAATACTTGATTTTCACCTAACGTTAAGTGGGGCAATTCTCTTAGAATCAATGGCAACCTGTTTGTCCCAGCAAAGAATCTGGCCAAGTACAGACAGAAACAAATAATATTTTTTTTGTAATTAGCTTACTTCAACATGAAGTTTTTTGGTTGTTGTTTTGCTTTTGTTTTTGTTTTTGTTTTTTTCGTGAGGGATCTAAATGTTTCCCTTCTGGTCTTCATTTCTCGAAAGACCTGAAATCATGTTACACTAAGTGTGGGAGTATTTCCCTTTAGGTTGCTGAGGCTATGAACTTACCTAGATATAGAACCTTAAGTACAGTGTTGAAACAAAAACCTGTGGGTGATCACATTCTTTTAAACTAAGTGGAAATTATATTGATTATAAGTATTCTAATTTTCATTGCTATAGTCTTAAATGTAAGCAAACAGCACACACATTGAAAAATGAGGTTTCCTATTACAGGTAAAGTATTTTGTTTGCAGTAAAAGCCACTTATATGTTAGCTTGGACTTAAAAAGTTCACATTTGGAGAAAATAAGGAGTACTCATGCTGCAGATCAGAGCTTCTCAGACTTTCAGGCCATATTGCTGTTTAGTGGAAATTCTTCTTACTTCATCATTGTAACAGGTTTACAGGTTAGAAGAATCCTTTGGTCTTTTTTTGTTGGTTTCCATGCCTTTTCAGGGTGGTACACCTCATAGGCTTAAGAACACGGGTCTAGATGAACCACAGATTGTTGGAGCAGCTACTGGCTAACAGTGGGAGAAAGGGAGGGAGAAAATGCGGAGGGGAGGAAGGAAGGAGATGGGGAAGGGAAAAGAAAAAGGCAGAAAGATGGAAAAGAAAGAAAGGAAGAAAAAAAGAAAAAAGAAAGAGAGGAACTAAAAGAGGAAAAAGAAACATAGAAAGAAAAAGAGGGAGAAGGAGAAAGGGGGAGGGAAAGGAAAACTCACTGAAGAGAAATGCACTTCACATTCTTTAAAAGATGCATGCATCAAATTAATAGTCAATAAACTCCAGCAAAGAAGGAACTGCGTAGTACAGATGTTCCACATGTAATAGTTTGCTGCAGTTTTTCCTTTGACAAACGTCCTTATTGCACTCGTCTTCTGAAGCATATGAAAGCAGCATTTAATCGAAATGGGTCCCGTCTAGCACACTGAGGCTGCTTCATCTGACAGCAGCCAAACTGCCTCATGGAAAGTAGTTTAGCTCCAAATTAGCTTACTTCTACGTTAAATACCAGCTTGCCTGAGAGATCTTTGTGAAGACTCCCATATATATCTGTAATATTCTGAGCTTTGAAGCATATGTGCCCGAAAGCTGAGATAGTCTCTGTTGAGAAGTACAGTACAGTACTCCAGGCTTCATCATAGACTAGAAATGGCAATTGTAAAGTATTTGAACGCAGCTGACAAGAGCCTCGGTAAAAGTAGCGTTACAGTGAGTATCAGAGCCAAGAAAAGTCTTGGTAGTCTGGGCAGATACTGTCATAAGGAGAATCATATGTGTAGTAGACAGATAGATGAGGCAGGATCAGACTGGAGCAATTAGAGAAATCTAGATTCCCACATCTCTACCAAGTCTATTCACATCATAAATTACTGCTTATTTATACATCACAGCTGGTCCTGGAGACTCACAATGAAATTGGGGGGTTGGTGTGTTAGATGCTATACAAAAATAGAAAAAACCATATAGTTAGACAAAACTACCTGGGATATTGTTATATTAAATAATACTGGGTCATGAAGAGGGAAAACTTTTTCATTTCTGTTGCTAAAACATTAAAATGTGTTACACTCTTGCCCAGGACCTTATGCTAGGCAATTTCTGGCCACGGTTTAGAAGTCAACGTGACAAAGAAGTAATTTTGGTAGGCAGTTTGTGTTGCAACATCTCTGTTTGAGTAAGAGTTGTAAGAGCTGTAAGAGTTTAAGATGTTTGGCAGGGGCACGTCAGATCTTCAGTGCCAAAGAACAGATCCTGGCACTATTTAGTTTGTATCATTTAGATGTATGCACCAAAAAATGGGATAAAACCATGAAAAGTTTTGTCCCTCAGTCTGACTTACCATCAAAAACCTTCTTTCTATCTCTTATGCAAGCTGTCTTACAGAGATATTTGCTACTTCATCACTTTGTTCAATAGGGACACAGAGATGGCAGGGTATAAATGTCCTCCTCACATTCAGACTTTATATACCTTCACCTGTGCTGTTTAATGGCAATAAGATATCAAACCACCTGCTTTGTAAAGCAAATAGGTATTACATATTGTCTTTGAGCAGGCAAAAGTCAGCATTTGTGATCACTGGAGCAAGTCCAGCATCCTAAGGAAGTTCTGCCTTCTCACCTCCACCTGAACGAACATTTTGAAATTTGTCAGTCTTAAGGATTTTCCCCCTCTCTCTCCAAAAGCCTGAAAGAAGGCCAGATATGGTCAGCATTGCTCAAGGGCCAGGACTTGGCTGGTGCTCAAAGATACACACAGTGAAATGGAGATCCATTTGCAAAGTAAATTATAACTTTTAACAAGAGCCTGCAAAACTAACAACCACAGCAGGTGTAAATGTTGGGTGAGAATGCATTCCCTGATAGGTTAAAGCAAGAAGTAATGGAGAAAGAGGCTTTTTGCACGTTCATTTTAATACTCCCCACGGAGCTTTCTCCTGCCAGGCTTCTGGCTGAAAGTCTTTCCTATATGGTGACAGGGTAGACACCACAGACATTTTTCATGACTAAATTCCTTTCCAAGCATCTGAGATGGTTGGAGGAAAATTCAAAATGATTTAACAGTAGGACATGAGGTAATATAATAATGTAATAAGTTACCCAGGGAAGTTGTGGATGCTTCGTCCCTGGAGGTGTTCAAGGCCGGGCTGGATGGGGCTTTGCGCAACCTGCTCTAGTAGAAGGGTTCCTGCTCATCTGAGTTTGTTGGAACTAGATAATCTTGAAGATCCCTTTCAACTCTAACCGTTCTATGATTCTATGAACAAAACAGTGAGCTTTTTTGCTTTATCTGCAGTGGCTGGCTATTTGAGACTATCCCTTTAGGACAGAAAATGCTCGGTCTCTCGCTAATACTCTCCTAACCTTGGTGACGCATTTAATCACACAATAGCAGGAGTTAAGTCAAAAAGATTAATACCTGGAACTTTCTAGCGCATCTGTGTAGCCCCAATACCTTTGTTTGATCTCCTTAAAGTCTGCATTCATTACACCCATACAACATGGATAGACATAGGAAATAACATTTGTCAATGAGTGCAAGGAACCAGGATTCAGAGGCTAAGGTCCTCTAGTACATCAGGAATTTGGCGTCCAAATACCTCTGAAGACCTGACCCTATGTGAAATTTTTGTGGTTATACAAGGTGTTTATGATTAGGAAGGACACTGGATTTAGGCTTTCTGTAGTCACTTTGAAGTCAGAAGGGCTCTCTGAGGGACTTAGGTGGTACTAGATGCTGCTAACTGCAATTCAGTTTTTCATTACTCTGCAGGGCTCACCCAAGTGGAGGTCATAGATGGATGTGCAAGCTTTTCCAGTTTGGCAGTCTCCAGTTCAGGTACAGACTGGAAACTTGTCTTCACTGTCACATCACCTCCAGGTAAAAGCCATTTCTGCATTATTTTTTGTTGTTGTTGTTTTGGTAACTGAATTCAAAACCCTACAGGTGGGTAGGGACTTAACCTTAACTGTAGTGAATGTTGGATCTGAAGTTAGATGGACTTGTGGGTTGTTCCTGCATGCATTTTTAACAGCAGCATCACTGTCGAAAGGTGGTAACCTGGTGTTTCAGCTGTGAAACCAGTGTTCCTACTTTTGTAATAAACTCTGACTGCTTTGAATTCTCAGGGGCTAAGTTTACTGTGCTGTCTCAGCCGTTTACCATCTTCCCCGTCGCCATGGGAGTGAAGGCCAGCATGATCCTTGTTGTCATACTGAGTTCAGCAGCATCTGCATTCGTCCTCACTCTTGCCTTCTGCTGGTTCAAGAAGAGCAAAAGCAACAGTAAGTTGGAATTGTCCAGTAAAATTTATACTTGCAGACTCCCTATTTTATTTAGTACCTCTCCATAGTGGCCACAACAGGATTCAGACAGTGGCACTTAGAGAAAACCCTGAGAAGTTCATCAGTTAGCAGTATAGTTTGTAGTTCAGGCTTGTATGGTTTCGTGCCTGTAACATATGCCTGAGTTCTGGCTGGAAAAAGTTTTAACTGTATGTGAAACATGATGAAAATCAGATTTCTATAGTGTTTGGTGTTGACCAAGGACCAGACCCAGCTGCTGTGTGAGTGTCACTGAGACAGCAACACAGTGGCACAGCTATGCTTATGTTTTGTATCACAGTGTCTGCACCATGATATTCAAAGCAGTCAGGGGATGGCTGAAACCTCTCTGGAGTTCTCCCCCAACCAAATCCACACCTCCACTGATTTACCTTAAGGTTGTTTTTAGCATTGACCTTAAAACAAATAGAAGTATCTCAAAGAGGCTTATCCACTGCAGAAGGCATCGAGTGATTTATGTAGTAGAACCAAAGATAAAAGGACAGGAATGTAACTGTTGCTTGCTTAATTGCCAAACATTCACCTTAAACTCATGGATGTGTTGAAAGTTACCAAAAACTTGGCCTTTCAGATGTGCTAACTGAAACTGGTACCTAGCCAAATGTACAGGTAACCTGTAGTGGAAGAACCAATGCACATCCTAGTTAATAAGACTTCTACCACTAGTTTCAAGACCTTCTCTCCAGTTTCTCCAAACTTTTGCTTTCAAGTAACTTTGCAAATCTAAGCTGAAGGGTCTTTCTCCTATACTGCACCCTGAGCACTAGCTCCAATCAGGTCTGAATTACTAGTATTACTGAACAGAGGGATAACATAAGGAAAGATTTTACTGAAGAGATCAGATAGGGTCCCTAATGGCAAAAAGCAAGATGTTCTGGACATAAAAGAACTCCCTGCTTTTGGGCAGAAAGAACACTTTTAGATTATCTGTTAATTCACCAGAAATATATTGTTGCTTGAATTTATAGTGACTGCTGATCTGAGGATGGATTGAGAGTGGTGCAATTCTATGTTTCATTACAGAAGCAAGGACTGAACGAGCTGATGTACCAAAGGCTGCTACCAAAGCACCCCATAAAGAAGCACTGCCTCATGCAGCTCAAACCCAGCCTTACTGTAACCAAGGAGAAAATAAAAGTGCCATGCCTGTAGCAGGAGGTGAGACTCTAGTTTGACAATAATTTAAACTTATAAACAGACAGACATCAAAAGCTGGTTCAGGGTTATTAACAAACTATACGCTTGTATAGGATCAGTGGCACAGTTCTTCTTGGAAAGTCTATCAGTTTATTAACTCCTCCTCCTTCTCTTCCCTGATATCTTCCTATTTGTTACTTTTGTCGAATCATAGAATGGTTAGAGTTGGAAGGGACCTTAAAGATCACCCAGTTCCAAACCCCTGCCATGGGCAGGGACAACTCCCACCAGACCAGGTTGCTCAAAGCCCCATCCAGCCTGGCCTTGAACAGCTCCAGGGATTGGGGAGCCACAACTTCTTATCTTCTTTTATCTTCTATTATATATATGTATATCTAGTGTGAAATCCTAGCTCCACTGAAGGCAGCAGCATAATACCCCTTGTGCTCAACGAGTCCATGATTTCACCTGCTGTATTTGGAGCAGGGCAAGGACAAATATTCCCACAGTGTTTTTAGCATGCCCAGAGCAACAGTGCTTTTCCCTGGTCTCCAAGTGCTGTGGTAATAACTGCATAGTGCTCATAAAGCTCTGGACAAATCTGCAGGCTGTGGAGAACAGAGAGGGACACTGGAGATAGGACTCATTTGCATGGTCTCTGTTGCCTCCACCACTCACTGGACCTTCATGCCATGCTTTCTAAGCACTGAGTCCAAAATAGTATCCCAAAGCAGCAATATTCCCAGCCACCCTCCCCTCTGTGTCCCCCAGGGGCCTTGCCACAAACACCCTTCTTCCGCACACCTCCTTGAGACTTGTCTTTTCATCATCTGCTGATCAAACATGACTTCTTCTGAGGTCACGGAAAAGCAGACAGCCTTGGGGGTATGTGGCTGGCAGCATAAAGCACCGGCTTCCCTCGCTGCAAGTGTGAAATCTTCTTACAGTAGTTGGGCTGTGGGATGGTTGTTTTTTTTTTTGTCTCACCTGCCAACAGCACAGATCTAAGGGCATTGATAACCCTACTGAACCACCCGTTCACTCCGTTTCGGGAATTTCTTTTCCCTCCTCCTTCCCCAAGTCTATGGATTGCATAAGAGGCAGGAAGAGGTGAGCTGGAGTTTTATCTCCTTTTAATTAACATCTATCACAAAAGCAGAGGGAGAGAGAGAGAGAAGGAGAGAGGAAATTCTGCAGTTTATGTGTTTTGATATTTGCTGTACTCCTCCAAAACACAGCGTTCAGCTGTGTGCCTTAGGATACATATCTGCTATAAATTCATTTTTTATCTAATTTGTCTGAGATCTAAGCTTCCTGTGGAGGTCTGAGATCAAAGGATCTCATTCTGTCTGATGTCGGCTCTGACACATAATGCGTGCTGACTTAGTTCTGTCTATAAACTCGCAGTGGGAGGCTGCCATTCTCCCTTGGCACCTTTACATAGTGAACTTTCATTTTGGCTAGGGAGGCTGACAGGTATAGCGTTGATTGGAGCCGTCGTGTAAATAATTCATGGAAAGATTTTTTTTGTCAGAAAAAGGCAATCCAGCCACTTAAAGTCTTTTAGGAATAGTTGCAAGACAAAAAGATTCCCCGATATGTTCAAATCTAAACAAGGATAACAATATCTTAAGTAAATTTAATACATATGACTTGGAAACGTCTAATGTTTGATTTCCCCTTATTTAAAGTGCTGTTGGTTTTGGAGTGAGAGAGGAGAAATCAAAGCTGCAGTCTTTTTGTTTAGTTTCTGCTTTATAGCTGTTCCCCCCATAAGAAATCCCACCTTTCTAATACAATTAAGTGTTTGGAGCCTCTATTATTAATCACCACAGGAAGTTTTGCAAGGCAGAGTTTTTCTCTGTAGGTGCTTAGACAGCACAAAGTCCAGTGGAGGCAGGGGCCCTGGTTGTTGTCCCAGACCAAGTAGCTGAGGATGGTGATGATGATGAGGAGAGTCTTGTGCACAGACATGTAGTATTGCAGGGGGGAAGGGATTAAGATATTACCTTGCCTGACCTTGGTACAACAAAAAAAAGTCGCATCAGCTTCACATAATTTTCCCTCTCTTGAATTAAATAAGTTTTGGTTGACTAACACATGGTAAAACAGAACAGCACCTGGAGGTGGAGGAACATACTGTTTCTTTTCATAGTCTATTCCCTTGGTTCATCGCCTTCACCACTGAAAAATTGTATCCCATAACAGGTTATGTTTCCTAGATTAAATTTCCATTCCTTTCAGGTATAGTAGCTTATTAGTTCTTATGCTGCTCTCCTTGGCCACCATCCCACAGGAATCTCTCTTGTGCTTCTGAAGAGGTTATTCCACTGAGTGGACATGGTCCGCATCCCTTGCTTCTAGATTGCTCAGATCAAGTCCTCCTTCCGTTCTACCAGTTTCCCATTTTTTGCACCAGTTACAAAATTTCGTAAGAATCAATTTTAGTTTTAATTCAAAACCACTGGTGGAAATATTGAATATCATCCATTTCAGCAGTAGTGTCTGGTACTGCCACACACCCCCATTTCTGAGAATTATTTCCCATATGTAATTACTATCTCAGCTCTGTTAGCTGGCCCTTAATTCAGTTAATCACATGCTTGATTGATATTGAATAGATTGTTTTTAGTTTAAAAAAATCAGGATATTTTAGATTACTATGTGGTATAAATCTCAAGGCAGTATTTCATCTTTGAAACGGCTCATATCCAGAAAACTTTTAGCCTCCTCCATCAATTCAAACTCACTTGAAAAGGCCTGTTTCACAGTTGAAAATGGTGCCTTTGAAGATGAGGAGGACTTCAACGCATATGAAGAAAGAATATAAAGCTTTGTTATAGGGGACCATGACATGATCATTTTGTTTATAGAATCATAGGATGATTTGGGTCAGAAAAGATCTTTAAGGTCATCAAGTCCAACCATTAACCTAACACTGCTAAGTCCACCACTAAACAGTGTCCCTCAGCTCCACATCTACATGTCTTTTAAATACCTCCAGGGATGATGACTCAAACACTTCCCTGGGCAGCCTGCTCCAATGCTGGATAACTCCTTCAGTGAAGAAATTTTTCCTAATATCCATTCTAAACTTCTCCCAGTACAATTTGAGACCATTTCCTCTTGTCTCATCACCAGTTCCTTGGGAGAACAGACCAAATCCCCTGGCTACACCCTCCTTTCAGGTAGTTGTTAAGACTGTAAGAAGGACTCCCCTCAGACTCCTTTTCTCCAGGCCAAACAACCTCAGTTCCTTCAGTTGCTCCTCATAAATTGACATTGAAAGCTGGGCATGCACAAGTTGAAAAAAAAAAGCAACACTTCTTAACAGGAAAAGTGAGCATAAGCATGAAGAAAAAATAAAAAAAGAGAGAGAGGAATTGTAGAAAATAAATTAAGATAGGGGGAAATTAGTCCAGCAAATAGAGTGCCAATTAATAAATTATAGAAAGGGAGAATAGCACATCTGAGCAAAAGGTCTGAAAAACCATGGGAATGAACGGTTCAGGCTGTTAAGGGTTCATCTTCGAGGACAGACCAGAAAAATAAGGAATCGTAACAATACATTTTCTAGGGTCATTTGTGATAAGGACCTATAATATTTCCTGATGAATGGACTACAAGAACTGACATTGTCCACTAACATATGACATGTGTGGAGTAGGACCATTTCTGGTTTGGAATAAGTGTAAATGGCTTGGGTCTGGGCTGGTTTTATTTTATTATCAGGGCAAAAAGGAGAGAATTGCAAGAATTTTACAAGTGTTTTTAGCATCCAAATGAAGCAGAATGGCAATCTTCCACTGAAGTGATAGCAGAACCTGTCAACTCAGAAGCCATCTGCTCTAACACCACAAGTAATTCTGCCTCTGTGGTTGATAACGGTTTGGTTTATTAAGATGTAAACATTTTTCGCTTCTACATGAAAAATGTATGGTATATATTTTGCTTTTTCTGCATTTTTTTTCAACATCATTTTTTAAACAGCATTGTAGGTCACAGGCTTTGCCTTGGGTAGGATTCAAACGTTGGAAATCAAAAGTTCTGCCTTATTTACAGCCTGATTCATAGAAGATATTTTATAGGTAGCATTAAAACTATTATCAGTCTTAGCAATACATAGCTTATTAAACAGCTATATTCTATGTACTTTATTATGAAGCACTTCTTGAAATACCTGTTAACCATTAGAAGACTCTCTGGGAGCTGTTAGTGTATCAATAAGAACAAACCAGTTGTTTTGGTTGCTTTTTTTCTCATCTGTGAAAACAGCTTGTGATGATCTGGTTTAACAAATTATTTCTGTCAAACTAAAATTTGTGGCCAGCTACAATTATTTCTCCAACAACAACTGCATTTTCGTTAATGTCTTTAACACACAGTAAAGGCATAGAAGATAAGGATAAGGAAGATAAGGAAGGATGAGAACCTTATTTACAATTATTGTGAACACAAAAAAATCTTGTTTTCACAGATACTGAAGGAGTTGGAGCAGTGGGTTATGCCACAGGACAACTGGAGGAGCTGAACCTGCAGCCCTGTGAAGCCAAGTCAGTGAGAAAGACAAGCACTGTTCAGCATAAGACAGGTGACAGAAACTCCTTTTCTTCAGCTGGGAAAAGTGACAGTCACCAACAGCTACGTAGGGTAACGTCTCCTGGTGAATCTCTGGAACTTCAGCAGTCAACTGTCCCGGAGTGCTCCAGACAGAAAGATGTCCCCAAGCTTTCAGCTGGTTACAAGGAAAGAGAGAAAACCGAAGGGATGCCTGAACCTCAGAATGATCTTGGAGAATGTGTTGCCGTGGTAGCAGCAGGGGTGTAAGAGAAGAGATGTGAGGTGGTGGCCCACTGAAAAAGCAAGCTTGAGTCTTTGTCTCCGTGATCAGAGCAAAACATGCACATGTTTGCACAGGGAACCAGACTGCAAAGCTGCACAATGAACGTGCTGCCTCCTTCACCAGTCAACCAGGAGACTCTGACCATGTCTATGGTGTTGGACCTTTCATAGGTCAACACAGGGTGGGTGCATTCAAACTACCTAGTGTGAATAGTCCTTCTGACATCTCTAAAATTCCCCCCAAGAGTTGTCTGGGGGAGCAGTAGCTGGTTCGCTAGGTCAAAAGCACTCAGGGGTTAGCCTAAGTCAGCAGTGCAGATGGTTGGATTTCTGACACTTTAATATACTAGCACTGATGTAGTCTTAGTGTCTAGAGCAATGCTGATTGGTATGTATGCATATAAATAAATATACATGAATTTTCCCATTTCTTCCAATCACGCCTTTAGTTTCATTCAAAGAATGTCAGTATGTTCTTAAATCTTTTCCTTTTTCTGAGGAAATACACACATGTATTCAACTTCCATTTCATTGTGACCTGAGTAAGTGCTGCCTTGCTAAATCAGTGGTGTTATTTTTGCTTTAATTAAAGTATTTTACTGAGTTCAGTCTTCATCATGGCATAGTTTTCTAACACTCTTAAATCACCAGCTTGTTATGAACACTACTCTTTATGAATGATAGTAATAATGCTGATGTTCTTCGGTTGCTCAGAGAATTCCTCTGTGCTTTGCTTTACTGAGCTGGAAGATGAGGAAGTTTATTATGCCCTCTCCGTACCATAAAATTCTTGGCTGAAAGGTGGGCTGGTGGCACATGATAAAATTTATAGTCCTCTACAGAAAAAATACTTAAGCAGAAAGATGAGGTTTCTGGCAACATCAGCAGTGGAAGAGAAGGTAAGAAACCTTAATTCGGAAAAAAACCTAACAAATAACCTCAAAACAGTACACTTCAAGCTGGAGGAGCTAAAGTAAAGATTTTGGGCAGTGAGCTACACAGATTTCTAGTCACAAAAATGAATAAACCGACATTGGTTCCTGCTTTGTGTTGTGTCTATAAACATCATTCTCATGTGAAATCAGGCGAAGTTGAGCTAGGCTGACTGCACAGGAGCTTTTCTGGCCTAAGACAGTTGAGGATGAGAACCTTACATTATTCTTAACAATAGATCAGCCTTTCTGGCCTCTTCTGTGATATGGAAAAGCAATTTCTTACCATATTTTCTGAAGAGGCCAAAATATTCTTTATGAGAATCAATGTGATAGATCCCTAAGGCTCATGATTCAGGATATGAATGTAAAGACATACTTTGGAGAGACATCTAGATTTGGTGAAATGATTTGGAGAACCTTCCATTCCTCCATAGCTGATACCTTTTTAGATGCTTTCATGTGGTAGAAACATGATGGGATCCTTTCCTTCCTGCAGAAATTCAACTTCTCCATCCCCTGAACTCTATTCCCCTTCCGTAGTTCTACTGCAAGTAAGTGACTCTGTCACATCCAAGCAGTGTGAAAGTAAATAATATGTAATTACAAATGTCAGAATGTAAGTAAATAATGTTGAATGTAAATTATATGCAAACGTTATACAATGGAGCCTGGTTTGGGGGGAAAAAACAGACCAGACATATTGAAAAGAGTTAAGGGCTTTAATTAATCCTTTAATTCATAATCCTTTTGTTTATCCATATTTTGTTTACAGAATAACTAATGTCTTGCATGTTTAGACCTCTAATGGAACAAGCAGGGTGAAAAAATGTTTGACTGCAGCATTATCAATCTTGATTTCTCACAGTGCTGTGTATTAGCTGAGTGGCAGAGCGTGGGAAGGAACTGGGCAGAAAGTGAAACAAAACATGATGAAAAGTTAACAGTTGAACTTGATGATCTTAAAGGTCTTTTCCAACCTAAATGATTCTACGATTAGCGCATATAGGAAGCCTTCAAGGTGCCAAAAAATGAATGTAAAAATCTCTGCCTCTGACTGTACAGATCTGTCCTCCAAGTCCCAAAGTCTTTCTTGACAGTCACATAAAGAAAAGAAAAGAAAAACCAAATTTGGCTCTAGCACAGCCAGTGGCAAAAATTTCATTGAGTTTGCTGAATTTGGGGTATCTGCCCACTAACCTTTTTCTGTAGTTTTATGTCTAATACCACTTGAGTTCCTCTATCAACGTAATAAGAATGCAGCTGAAAGGATGCCTTGTCTGAATTCCTAGACAATGTATGGTCAAAATTATTTTTCTTCCTTTTTTTTCCCCTCCTATTTTCTGGAAGTGGTATTTTTTCCTCTTATGTCTGAAGTAGAGGAGTGCATTACAGACAAATTTGCCTAAGGCTTTGGGCCAGAGTTGATGAGACTTCATGAAGATACCGGAACAGGCACATGGATAGAAAAAAAGAAAGCCTGTGAAAAATTAAAATGACAAGCCTGGTTAGGGAGCAGAGATAACTGGTGATGTAGTAAAATTAATTACAGACTGGGTTGAAGGAATTGTGTGCCTAAGACAAAATTAAAAAAAAAAAAAAGAAAAGAAAAGAAAAACCAAATAACAGCAGTGAGATTATAAACCCTTTCATTATCTCTATATGGTATAACTCCTATCCCTATTTATTATGACATTTATTGTGGCTTTTATTTCTATAGGATGAGAGGTATCAACGGCAAGTAAAGGAAACAAGTGTCCGGTCAGAAGGCTTTTCCTTAGCTACTAATTCTGCAATGAATAGCCTCATTAAGAGTGAAATTACAGTCAAAAAAAATCTTCAGTAGACTAGGAAATGTGAGAGAAAACCTTCACTAGATCAGGAAAGCTGCATGATGTAACACTCCAAGGGTGATTATGGGTATTTACTAATTATGTAGATTCATATATTTTTAAATTTAATTTTTGGAATCCTTATGCAGGACCTGAAATTTCAGGTCCTTATTCAGGACCTGAAATCATTCCAGCTCTGTACATACTAAAATGTGTGAAAAGTTGGGTGATGATTTGGTGATCAACATGATGAAGATGATTTCAAGAGCAAAAACCAGATACACTATAGGATCATTCCATGAAGTCATAACCCACCCGCAAAGGGTGTTTGTACAGGGATTGGTCTGACACATGAATGGAAGGGTACAGATGGGAGGTAGCTGCTGCCTGGGAATAAAAGATGTTTATGGCATTGATGAAGATCTTGTACCTGAGTACTCTCACAGTACTGGTTCCAGTATGGACCCCTGAGGGACAGCACTTTTCACCAATCTCCATCTGGACATTGAGCAGTTGACCAATACACTCTGGCTGTGACTATCCAACCAATTCCTTATTCACTGAACAATCTATCCATTAAATCCCTATCTCTTTAATTTAGAGAGAAGGATGTTGTAGGGAACTGTGTCAAAGGCCTCAGAGAAGTCCACTTAGATGACATCTGTAGCTCTTCTTAGTCACTCCATCGTTCTCACTGGTTCAAACCTGTGTATGTGTGCACAGGTCTGGAGATGCCAAGAAGGTACCATTATTCTGGCTCTGCTTCACCAGGGCATTCCAAAATTTTCAATTTTCAAAGAGGATAAGGAAACTTGAGTAACCATTCCATTAGTGAGATTTCCAAAAAGGAAAATAGAAAGGCACGGAGAATGTTTTAGTTTTGAAAATGGAAGTTGAATCTCTTTTGAAGGAGAGTAGATACTTGGGGAAGAATAAAACAAAAAGGCAAATCTGAAATGAGCCTTCCCTGGATTCAGCCTTAAGGAATCAGAGACTTTTGGGAATGGCAGTTGCTCTTAGTACCCGTTGAATTGTCCCTGAACATTTTCTGAAAGTGTAGCATGAATGTCATGTTGCACTGAATTATCTATATCCCGTGTGAAAAAAGTTATTTCTGCTTTTATTTTAAATGTTCTGCCTGATATTTTCTAGTGTTTGTTGCCTGACAGATAGGAAGTAATGCTTATTATCCTTGCTTTTCTAAATGTCTTGCACATTCTTCAGTGCACCCTTAGCTCTTTTCCACGTTCTGTGGGAGCACTGCGGGATGCGAGGGTCTTACTTAAAATTCAGCTGAAAAGTTAGAGGTTCACAGGAACAGAAGAAAAGGAGGATATATACTCAGTCTTCCCACAAAATACCTCTCATTTGTGCAATTAAACCTTATTCAGTGGGAGGTAACTCTGGTGTTTCCAGAAGGGAATTCAGTTTTCTCTGGGAAAAATAATTTCTCTGAGGCATTGGGTGAAGAATGATGCTAGGTTGACTACAACCCTGAGCTTGGGTCCTCAATTAGAAACCTAAATTCAGGTGGAAAAAAAGAGCAGGGATTAAAGCATAAATACTAAACCTGACCACTTTAATGTGTGGGATGAGCAGGGAAAGAAAAAGAACAGAGAGAGGTGACATGGCCAAAACAATGGCATGGAAAAGGATGTGAAGGGGAACTCAAGCCAGATCCCTCTGCGTTCGTCAGAGAGAGGAGTTACATGCCAGCTGAGCGTGGAGCATGCGCTGAACTGCTCTGCTGCTTTGGGTGTAGGTCATCTCATTCATTTCCCGGTAGGTCATTCGTCCATCCCCAAGGGTGGGTTAGGTGTGGTTGGATTAATTTGTGCTTTCCGTCTTGATGCACCCTCTCCTTTACAGAGTACATTAAAGATAAAACCAGTGCCCAGGACATGCCAGGTCTCGCAGCCATCAAAGGGAAAGATGCTAAAAATATCCCACCCTTACCCTCCCTCCCCCCCTCGACCGTCTCTCCCTGTCTAGGTGCTGACAAAAGTTATTTGTAGTATTCCCTTCATTCGGTGAGTGACAGGAGACTGGTGTCAAGTGAGAAAATGAAATGTAAATTTTATTAAACACCTTCTCATCTCTGTGTATCAATCCAGATTCCAGCCTAACACAGCAAATCAAATCCTGTCTTCACCAGGCCTGAGGGCACACAAAGAATCATTTCTCCTTAATACCATTCCCTCCTAGTAAAATATTTTTCTGTTTAGTAAATGAAAATTTAAAATGCAAACCCTATTTTAATCCCAGAGAAAAGATGTGCATTGCAGGGAGAAGGATGCTACATTTCATTTTGTTATGCCTCATGCTTTCTTCTTGTTTCCAGACACAGCAGCGATGATTAGCTGAAGCATAAATTGCAACTCTCTTTTAAGATTTGCCTATTGGGACTTTTTATCTTCATGTCCACCACTGGGTTAAGGAGCTTATGAGTCCAAAGATGATTCAGTATCCACTTGTTTAATCTAGAATTGCATGGTAAATTATATGAGGTACTGGGGTCTGAAACACTATTCCCAAGCAAACAGCATCAGAAGTTCTTTGCTGTGGGTCCTGATACCTCTCTTTCTCTGAGGATGGGAGTCTTGGTACACTGGGAGAAGTTAAATTGTCAGAAAAGGAAGCTTTTAATTCCAGATTTCTTCTTGTTGAGCAAGATCGCGGTTGCTTTGATTTCCTCGATATTCACAGACAGAGCATAAAATAATTTGCTTCTCTTGGTAATGTGAAGACATTTGTATCTGTTTATCCAGGCTGTGTAGTTGTTGAAATTAAGACAGAGACAATGCATATATGAGATAAACCGTGAACACAGAACAAATTTTCCTTTACTGGAGAATATTCTTATTGAAGCCAGTGAATTAAGCAACTCTCCATCTTAGTGTGTGATACTGGAAGCCCTGGACCATTTATAATCTGAGTCCATTGCTCTTCAGGGTAGGAGCAAAACCAAGACCACTTACCTTTCATCTACCTACATTACCCCTAATTAGTGAAAGTTAGGTGTCTAATCTAACTCTTCCTTGTGTGTGGTTATTACAGTCGGATATGCACTCAGGGGGGTGATGGTTGACTTCTAACCTTGTCAAGTGGGCATTTCAGCTTAATCTGGCTATGGCCTTCCTACTTCCAGTAGGATCTTTCTCTGATAAGTTCTACCCTCATCATGAGTTATTTTCTGATGGGAAATACATAGTGGAGTGCACAAATACTACACAAATAAATATTTTGTGCTGTTTTCCCTCTGAAAATAGTTGACTGCTTTGTAGTTGCTTCTTTTAGCAGTAACTCATCCAGTAAGAGTGTTCTTTGGAGGTGGGGGTCCTAGGATTGCCTGGTTCCCCCACCTGAAGCAGCCCCTAGGAGGTTATTCAGGGCTTTGCCTATCTCACGATCCCAGGAGTTAACCACGTGTCTTGTTCCCATCTTGAAGGCCCTGCAAGAATAACTTACAACTCAGGAAGCTGAGGGTGTATGCAGTCCCCAAAAACTCTGGAAAAAATTTTAATAAAATTTTCAATAATTCTAAAGAAAATCTTTCATTATTTAAAAAAAAAAAAAAAAAGACACCTCTGGTATTCTTTTTTAAATTCAGGTTTTCCCTTCAAAGAGAAATAGTGGAGTCTAGCCCTAATCACTGCTTTTCCTAACCACTTTTGGAGGAAAATCTATGCCGTTGTCCATTAATCAAGGACAGGTGACACGAAACAGGGAAAAGTTAAGCAACTCCCTAAAGCTTGCACTGGGAACAAGTGGAAAAGAGATGAACAAAAGCACCTATTTCCCTTGGCTACCTGTTCTCAGATGAATTCACTGTACCACTTTTGTTATCTAAGCCTGTAATGGAGACAGGCAACTCTGAAAAAAGGGATGCAGGGCAAGACTGACAGGGCAGCTTATGCACTAGGTAGGATATCAACAGTCCTCAGTTGAAGTCTGCATCCTGCCATCAATTCCCCTCTCCAACCTTAGGCCACTCATTTAATGTCTCTGCCCCTCAGCTCCTCACATGCAAAATGGGAATGCTAATATAACTCTTCTGCATACCTCAGTCCACTTTGCCCACTCAGGCTTCAGGGTCCTAAGTGCCGAAGCTGCTTCTGATTAATTATTTTCCAGGAGCAGCTGAATCCTGGCATCCCAGTTGCCATTGAAATCACCCTTGAAACAAAGGAGTAATAGTGCTGATAATGACAGTGATTGTAATTGTAATAGAAGTGGAAAGAAATATATAGAAATAGAAGTACAGAAATTAGAAATAGAAATAGAAATAGAAATAGAAATAGAAATAGAAATAGAAATAGAAATAGAAATAGAAATAGAAATAATAAGTGTACCTACGCTGGTTTCACTTGCAAGGTGCTGAGGGTTAAAGGAAAAAAAGGGAAAGTGCAGTCCGTGCAGAAGAGCTGTCATGTCACACAAATTGTCAGCTTCCCTAATATCGCCAATCCCTCCTCCACCTCACCAACTTAAATTCTCCCATGCCTCAAGGTAGACGGCTGCTGGGACTTGGCGCTCTAGATACATCCACACCGGAGATCAGTCATTTCACACTGCCAGTGGGCTTCTTTACTATTCTAATACAGAACCGATTGCACACTATGACTAATAATGTTGGCTGTATGAAAGAATTATTTATATAGAGACTGAGAAAGGCCTCCTTGGATTTCTAGACAGGACAGTCTTGATTTGGAGAGAGCAAAGCATAAAATAACTTCAGGGCCATTTTCGACTGCCGTAGTCTCCAGGAGAAAAGCTGACAATTGGCGCTTGAATTTGAAGCTGTGGATGTATACGCTGTGGCAAACTCTCTTCCCTCGTACCCCAGAGTCCCCCATCCTCAGAAATAAAGGGACATCTAGTGAATGCTAGTCAACACAGGCTTATGGAAAATGGGTCCTGTCAAACTAAATTGCTAGCTCTTTTTTTCTGATGAGATTACAAGGTCAGTCAATAAAGATAGCAGTATCAGAGCAATAGGCATCTGTGTGGTGTTTGACTTGGTACACCGGGACATTTTGACTACAAAACTAGAAAAAAAACTACTCACAAACTTAACATGATGCACCTTAAGTGGATTAAAAATAGGCTGACAGCCTCAAAATGTGTTTATAGAAGTCTCTGCTGAGCAGGTCTGTTTCTAGTCTGGTCACAGAGGGATCAGCTTTTGTCTTGATGCTATTTTAGCAATGTTTTATCTATAAACACAAAGGTAATCTAAAAGTTGGTATTCAGCCAATTGGCTAATTAGATGGAGATTCAGGGCATGATAAATAAAATAAGAGGACAGATCCCTTATGTTGTGGGATCAGTGGATCAACCATGTTTAGTCAAATGAGGTACATTTTATTATAATGATTGAAAAATTATACTTAAGGATATGGCTGTATTTACCAGGCAGAGTTTCTTTTCTGACAGCTGGTGACTGAAAACAGCTTGTCATCATGATAGATAAATGATCATCAATAAAGATATTTTTTTCTGGATGAAGGTCTCACAAAGGAATTAACGTTATTTTACTGTGTAGACACAAAGCTTTTAAATAAGAAGCGGTTGCTTTTATACCAGGACTGGTACTGCTTCTGGTTTTGATCTCTGCAAAGTTGTTTATAATTTTTGTAGAGGGTTCACAAAAGAAACACATGTGGGTAAAACACTTTGCATAGAAAAAAAAAAAAAAAGTAGGGATTTTAAACCAGCTGAAAATTAAGCTCCCAGTGTAAACTGGTAATTTAGGCTTTCTGTGTAGCCAACAATTGGTGCCTGCAGAATATAACTCACCTTTCTTCTCTTACCTTAGTCTTACTGTGGAATAAAACACCTCTGAAAGTGCTGATCTTATGGCATGGTCACAGTCTAAAAACATCTGTAGGTGAAACAGAATTTGGAAGATAAAATGCTGTCAGCCAGGCAAATACAGAGTGGAACTACTGGGATGTTAAGAGTGAGGATATCAGAAAATAGTTTAGAAAGGAGGAAGGTGATCGTGGGAGATCTTTGCCGCAATTTTGACTAGAATACTAAATTTTTTTTCTTTGAATACCTCCTTCCCCACTTTAAGTGCCTCCGCCAAAGGTTTCTGCAGTCATCTTTGCACTCAGCATCACCCTTGACAGCAGAAAGAAGAGAACAACATATCCCTGAGGACATCCTCTGCATCCTGGACTGGCCCAGCAATCTCCTTTTGTCTTTCAGAAGATGGCTCGTCCCACTTCCTTTTCCCATCTTTCTTCATCTTCCCAAAGCCCTGGAAAGTTCAGGAGAGCAGTTAAGTGTTGCTGGATAAAAGGAAGATATTTTTTGCAACACAGATTTGGGGGGGACATGGGAAGAGGAAAGAGGTAAGAAAGGCATTCTTGGAGAGGTGTGTTGAGGGTGGCAATGCCATATCCCAAAACCCCATACAAATAAGTCTTTTCTACCTGATTACGTCATCTTACAAAGCTTTGGGAAGCAATCTTTGAAAGCTCTGACTGCATCAGGAAGCTAAGGCATGCCTTTCTTATGAAAGAGGACTTGCTCTTCACAAGGTTCTCTTCAACACAGGAGATGTTTCCAGTGAAGTGCTAGAGGCTGTCTCTGAAGAAATTATAAGTAATGCACTTACAGCAGCATCCACCTGTGTCTCTTTTGGGCTGACTCCAAAGCCCATTCAAGTCTGTGAGGTCTATTCTCTGGATGATATCTGGCCCATTATCTGATTTAGACAAAGTCTAAAAGGTGCATGTAGTTAATTTGCTCTTTATGTTTATACAGGTCTCTTTCAAAACCATCATTAGCTCAGCTCCTTCCCAGATCTATAGAGTACAAACAGTTGTGAAATAGAAACTATGGTGCCAAACAGTTTAGTAACACCAAAAATGCAGCTTCAAATAACCTTCCACTTTTGTAAAGTTTATAAAAACTATGTATTTTGCATTTGGCATTGTAATAGGCAGATTGGAAAGCCTGAGTTCAGACAGAAACCTGTTTTTCAGATGAGCTCTGGCCCCACTCTCCAGATGGACAAAAATCAGAAAGAACTCACTTGCCATCAAGTCCCTCCTCTGCTCTACCAAGATATGACATATATAAAGCTTATTAATATTGCTTAATAAAATAAGCCTATTACAAGAATGATTACAGATTAGAATCATATTCTTGCATTAAGATTGCTGCAGAGGCTAAGCCAGTGCTGCTCTGATCTTAATCACCACGGGTATTTCAGAAAAAAAGAAAAATCCAAGACTATCCTTTAAAACCGCTGCACATATTCTCCCCACACCTTTCAGAATGCGTGGTTCAGTGAGGCAAATATCCTTCATCTCCAGGTTTATTTATTGGTTTATAATATTCCTGGGTTGCATAATAGAGGGATGTCTACTAATACTCCAGAGAAAGCACGATTTCTCATGAATTTTATACACATAATTTCCTTTGGGAAGGGCTGAGTATGATACCTCCTGAAGGACTCTGTGGAAAATTCATGTAAATAAGGGAAAATGGATTCAGGGCTCCAGCCTGCAGTTATCTGGTGAATAGTGTTTTGTGAAACGAAAGCACTAAGGGCTTAAAATGTGGACATTTTCCTTACACACAATGGGCCACGGTACATTAAAAGGATGTACTGATGCCTGCTCATAAGGTGAGTGATAAGGTATTCACAGAGATAATTTTTCTCCTTTCTGGCACCATGTGAAAGACTCCTCTGCACTGTGCGATGGTGAATTCAATCCAGTTTGAATCCATCCCAGATTCAGTTTGGACTTAAGTCCTTAGAGTTTATCAATGAAGGACCTTCTAATAGCACCATCATCTTGTGGACTGGGTGCTTTATGGACCCTCTGCTTATAACTTCTGGGTTGTGTCATTTGGTCTATAATTACACTGACCTCTGCAGAGATGCTTCTTGAATTTGCACCTCCATGAAGAGACAACTTTAAAAGTTCATCAGGAACAAGCCCCATTCACCTCGTACAGCCAAAACCTCTGCTGCCAGTACTAAGATCTTCTGGTGAAGAACAACTTTAATGCTGCCCTGTGCAGTCTGTGAGCACTGAGAACTGCAATTCTGCTTTTTTTGATGTGCTTTCCAAACAAGGATATCCCCAGTATCTCACAGATACAAATGAAGTCAGCCCTACGGTTTGGTGTGAACAATGCAAGTAGAGATGAAGTGCATCAGTTTGGTCCTAGGGACACAAAAGAAGGGTGGAAAAAAACAGCAGTTACAATTTTCAGAGCGTTAACCAGGACTTCAGTCTTTTTGTTTAGCATCCACATTATTTACATGTAGGAGAAAGGTTTGCAGTGTCATATGTCTGTCTATGAAATTTGTGAAGGATCTAGAGAGCAAGTCTTATGAGGAGCAGCAGAGGGACCTGGGCTTGTGGAAGAAGTCTGTAGCAAGGTGGCTGTCAGTCTCTTTTCCCAAGTGACAAGTGATAAGTTGAGAGGGAATTGCCTCAAGTTGTGACAGAGGAGATTTAGATCGGATATTAGGAAAAATTTCTTTACCAGAAGAATTATCAAGCATTGGAACAGGCTACCCAGGAAAGTGGTGGAGTCATCATCCCTGGAGGTATTTAAAATATGGGTAGAGGTGGTGCTGAGGGACACGGCTTAGTGGTGGACATGATGATCTTTCCCAGCCTAAACAATTCTATGATCTTTTGGACTTTCCTTTCTGACTGCCCTGATAATCACCAAAACTATTATGCTAGATAT
The DNA here is from genome assembly GCA_013400375.1 of Thinocorus orbignyianus. NCBI lineage: Eukaryota > Metazoa > Chordata > Aves > Ciconiiformes > Thinocoridae > Thinocorus > Thinocorus orbignyianus. The sequence goes on from VXBW01006865.1 coordinate 409,269, forward strand.
ACAAATAAGTATGACCAAAAATTTTAACATCCTTTCTTTTGAAGGAAAATTAAATATTTAGCTAAATTTTAACAGCTCACAGAGACTGTCCATCTCTATCAAACACCTTTACTTTAGAAGTTTCTTTGGAAAAGCAAATGCCTCAAGTTTTCAGTGAGCCTCTGAATACCAGTATTTTTTGAGGACATTGACCAAAGTTGTCTGTTTTCCAGCAGTTTACAGGCAAATTCTCCTCTTGTTTCAGACAGCCTTCCACCTAAATAGGTGGGCAAGGGAAGCCATGGACTGTGCACTGTCTGGGACACATGCCCTTGGCTTGAAAGACTCCTGGATTTACTGGGATAGGTGGGGATTTATCTTTTTACAAAAGGGGGAGTTTACTAATGTTGATAGGAGTCTTCCCACTGACATTGTCTGCTGAATGCAGGCACAATTGCTTTCATTACTTAGTCTGAAGCTTGTGTGTCTATTGAGTGAAAGAAAAGTGGTGGATTGTCTTTCTTCTTTACCCATTCCATCTGCAGATACACCTCCATCAACAGAAATGGCTGAATTTTTTGGCAGATAGTGTCAGGCAGGTTGTCTCATGTGATTGCTTTTTTCTCTTTATCTTCCTGAAATATAAATTAAAAAAAAAACAACTGAATGATCTAGATTCAAAAACAAAGGTCAGATTGAGAACTGTACAAAGAACATATCAAAGGAAAATTTCTTTCATGAGGAACCATATTGCTACTTTTTTTGCTAAAGATTCTTTCACTATAAAAACAGGGAAAGTACAGATAGGTCTTGAGCTTCTGGAGCAGAGTAATACTTCCATATCTTTTGTAAAATAATAATAATAATAATAAAAATCTCATTGTTATCTTATTTCAGGAAATATTTAAGAGACCATGAAATTAAAAAGTGACAATTGCTATTGAATTATACACAGGTACTTGATATTGCTGTATGGACAAAAAGCCACAGTTAATACATTTTCAGCAACTATTTTGGATTACAAGATACTCAGAATTTTTGGGTTTAGGCTGTGTAGCAGCCCTTTGTCCCCTCATTTCATTTACTGGTATGCAAGCTAAGACAGACTCGAGATTTTGTCTTGAAGACCAAGGTAACAGATATATCCTGAGTTCTGTTCCATCTAGCAAAATACCTTCTCATGGCTTAAATTCCTATTTTCAAAATGCTGCCTGGAGACCAATGCAGTGGAGAAAAATAAAATAGAATAATGTAGAAATCCATATTCAGGACAAATAAGTGAATCCTCAGAGGGGGTAAGCAGGCACAGAGGAGCTCTTCTGATTTACACCAGCTGAGCATCTGATGCCAAATATCACTAATGAAGTCACCAAGCCAAATAATGCACCCATCCTATTCCCTTATAATCATTCCAATGCCCCTTACAGCTGTTTCCAACTGTGTCTCTGATCTCCTTGCTAAGACATTTAAATCTCCTGTTTCATTTGCATGGTTATCCAGTGAAATAGCTCCTAGTGTTTCTTTTCTTGTTTGCAAAACTGAAGAGAAGGGGGAGGAGGAAAAGGGAGGAGGGGGGAGATGTAGAAATGTGAGGATTTATCTACATGCAGGGAAATTATTCAAATCTGACAACTTACTTTTGTTCCACAAGGGACTAGCTTGGAGGCTTGGACTCTCACGGGGGCAGATAGCCTTTTTTTGTAAAGTCTCACCATAATTAGTATTTCATCCCATCTTGTTCAGCATCCAAGTGTTGCGCTGCATTTCCTTATGACGAAGCTGGCTGCACTGGAAGGACCATGGCTTTGTTTTGTTGATAGTGGGTTTTTTTTCTTCTAACCCATGAATAGGTTCTCAGGTCAGCAGATCAAGAACTCTGCAGGAAAACTATCTGCAGGGCAGGTGGGTTGTGAAACAAAGAGTAAGATCCAGCAGAGAACCGGAAAGAGACATCTTGTGATGGGGACGTAAGAATAACTTGGCTGGTCCACATCAAAGATCCACTTAGCCTAGTGACTAATTGTTGGCCAGAGTGCCAGGGGAACAGAAGAAGCAGGACAGCAAAGATTGATATTTTCTTGGCATATGCCCCTGTTCTCCCATGAACTGCAGCTATTTAATATTCTTTGATGATTTCTTGCCATTTATTTGTCTTACTATTGGTTGTTTTGTTTTTTTTTTACCTGTGTAAGTTTTAAGTGTCATCTTGTCACCATTACAGAAATGGATATATCAGTTTACTAATGTGGTCCTAGAAGAAATAGTCCTTTTGAATGTTTCAAACCTGGCTCTTGAGCTATTTATTTTATACTTCCTAGTCCTTTTACTGGAGAAGGGGGAGAATTTTCATTCCCTGTCTACCTTGTTCCCTCTTCACCCTCTGTGTATCCCTTCCCAGGCTGAGTTGATCTACTCAGTTTTCAGTTCTGCATTGAAGAAAAGGGGATTATGCACTAGAAGTGGGACACTTTGTAGGACTTAAGATCCGATTTTTTAATGGTGATTGAGTGCCTGTAAGGAATAGGTATCTTTTGTTTAATAACCAGCCCTAAATCTTGAACTGGAATATTATCTTCAACTTTTACCCATTAAACTCCATTTCACATATTTTCCACCTCATCCTTTTATCTTATTTTTGATTCCTTAGTCTTCTTCCCCTTGAACAAATCTCCAGTCCTCTCTCTACAGGGATGATTGCATTTGATTATGTAAAATTCAAAAAAGAAAACCAAAATAATTAAAAAATCTAAGATATAGCATAGAAGTTGAATGCAAGCATCACCCGATATGCTCTGTTCGCTTTCATGCCATCTTCCAAATTTTCACATTTGTGCTGATTCTGACTTGTGATTTTACCCATTTAGAAAGTTGAAATCCTACTTTTCAAAGCAATTGCGTCGATTTCTGCAAGCAATAAGAAGTCCAGTCTATGTGGTTCTCAAATCCCATTTTCAGATGTATCATAACATGGTTAGAGTATAATTATGGCTGCTTTTGGTTAGAAGAATCAGCTAATCCTAGACAGAATTTATGCTCTGCAACATCCTAAATTCTTTTCACACTACACCCCAAGGCAGGCAACGTGTATTCTTATTGTGATGTAATAAAAACTTCACTCTGGCCATAAGGCAGACCTTACATTAAAAAAAAAAAAAAAAGGCAACAGAAAATTATATTCATGTTTTAGGGCCATGGAGGCATCTCATGGGATCCTGAGAAGCTCTAACTGTGATGTATTGTGAATTAGATAGTTTGATTTCAAACTGTGTAAACACAAGGCATTTCTGGGCTACCTGATCTCAAAACCAGGGATGACTCCTTTACTCTTTCTTATTTAGCACCGGAAATATATTTTAGATGCCTAAGATCGGAACAAGTCACGATGTTTGCCTCAGTGACAGTGGGTTTTGGGGAGGAAGAAATAAGTTTTCCTTATGGGTGTGCTGAATTTTTGCACTGGGGAAATTGCAGCCAGCCTTGGGCTGATGGGTTGCTTCTCTTTTCAGTCTGAAAGGAGCAAACAGCATTGAGGTTTTCCTGTAAATAAGCAGCAGCGTGTCTCCAGCATGCAAGGAAGAGAGATGTTGTCGACACGCAGGCATACATTGCTAAGGGGACCCTGGAAAGCCCATTCTCTTCTTTTGCTTTTGTCTTCAGTGGCATCGTCTTTCTAAGAAGTAAATACTCGTTGGGCACACAATGCTGACAAAAGGAGGTACTCCGACAAGGAAAAGAAAAGGGAAAGAAGTCAGAGAAAGGGATGTACACTATTTACTCCCTCAGCTACAAATCGGCATTGAATCGGAGTCTAAGAAGTGTATATTAACATTCAGCTGGCTGTTACTGCGAGCCATAATAGACACAAGCATTGACTAGACCCAATATTAGTGATGGTACTGGGAAACCATCCTTGCTTTTGGCTGCCTGAAGGCAGTAGTGATCCCCTGCTTGTCCTATCTGTCAGTCTATTTGATCTCCAAATGAATTGCTTTTGATAACAGCTATATAAATGCAGAACTGTTCCGCTGGGCCTTCTTAAATGAGACTCCTCTCTTTCATCTCCCAGTCATTTCAAAAAGCAGATAGACTTGTTAGAGGTTTTTAATGCAATGATTTATGTTCTATCTTGCCTGGTTTGAGGCAGCATTTATTTAGCACTAAATTCTTCCCAAGCCTACATGTAAGGGAGAAATGTTTCAACACAATATTTGGGGCTTAAAATAGTGTGTCTGTGTGCATGTGTGCACATGTGTGCATGTGTGTGTGTGTGTGTGTGCTCTGCTTCATCAGAGAGAAATCAGTGATACATCTTCTTTTTAAGAATTCAGTGCCCCAATTCACTTGGATCATTGCACCTCCGGCCAAATTAAGAGAAAGAGGAAAGAAGCAATATTTGAAAATCATCTAACTGGTAGCATTCAGTCTAGGGCAAATAACAAACACTTTGGAGAGGAAGACAGTGAGTAAAACGGGGTGTCTTTATTATGTTGTGAATTTATTAGGCAGAAAATCTCTGCCTCTAAGTTATCAGCATTTATTAACATTAGCAGAAGTCCACCACAGGAGCGGGTTGTTTATCTTTTGTATTTTTCATTTTCTTTTTGTTTTTGGATGAGAATATGAAGCTATTTGGATCTGAAGTTCAGGTGGAGAGTTGTTGTTTGAGACCCTTATGTTCATTCATAAACAAATGAGCAGTAATCCTGCTGGTGTCTGTATAACAGAAAGAATTGAGGTCCTTTGGTGTAATCCAGGAACTTCATGAAAGGATGAGGTAAAGTTTCAGGCCTGGACGTTATTTTTTCCCCCCTAATGGCTGAAGGTACGACTCCATCTGTTTATTCCAATTGTGAAAGCTCACATTATGCTGGAACAGGCACAATGAATGGAAAAGGAAGTTCTTTATAGAAAATTTGCCTAAATATCTTCAGAATTAGGACCCTATGCTCTAAGAGGACTAATTTTTGAAGGTAATGAAGCTGGCTGGCCTGTCGCTGTGTTACGTAGGATATCATTCTCTCTAATGAGAAATAACTGATACATTCAAAAACCTCCTTTCTGCCGTGGAAATAAATAATACAACAAAAGGAGCTAAATGAAAAAAAAAAAGGAAAATATATGTAATTTAAATAATCTGTTTAAAATAAGGTGATATCTTTGATGCAACAAGGAACTGGGCAGTAATAGGAAAATTAGCCTATTTTACTTTGAAATGGCAAAGCTAATTTTTTCTCTTGAAAGGAAAAGGGTGAGTTGGGTTAGCATCAGGCAGAGGAGAGACAGGATTCTTCCACATCTCAAGGTGGGGTTACATCTGAAGATGGTGTACAAGAGGCCTCCAAGAGATTATTTATTTCACCAAGCTTAGATACATATTTTACATTGGAGCTCAAGAGACACCTATTTCTCTCCATTAGCTACAGGGGCAATTTAAGGATGTTAAACTTCTAAACAGGACTTCCTCCTCTCTTTTCTTTCCCATGTGCTGCAACAGTTAGTTAAAAAAGCTAAATATTGCCTAGAACAAGAAGAGGGAAATCCAGAATGGCCTGATGGTTCAGAGAGTGTCCTCACAGCTGCTGGCTCCAGCTCAATTAATCCAAGTTAATTACTCTTCCCACTGGTTGGAGTATTTGTCCAGGTTATGTGGATGCTTTCTGAGGTTTGTATCACAATTGCAGTTTTGTCCTACTGAATTCTGGCTGAATGATCTATTAGTTCCTTATTTTGCTGTTATTCCAAATCTATCCTGGAAAAAAATAAAAATAATTAAAAATAAAAAATCACCATGGAATACTTTTTTCCCCTTTCAAGTGTTTGTAAGAATTTACTAAATTTAAACCACATCCTTGGATATTTCCCACTGTCTTGGATTTGTAATTTTTTAAAAAACAAAAAATTCAATGAAGCCCAGCTCTACTAGGTTAATTGTGTTAGCAGCAATAAAAATCAGTGCCATTCTATATTTTCAGGGCATAGCATTTATCATATGTATTTCTCCAGATGTTTGTAGATATGTCCTTCAGCTTAGATGTCAAGTGTCCAAAAGCACTTCGAATTTTATTACCTATCAGGTAGCCAGTGATCACCTGACAGGTGATCACTCCTCCATGTTAAACAACAGGGCTTGAACTGTTGAGAGACACTGCCGCTTCTTCAAACAGCAGACTCATGGATCAAAACCGCAATAAATACCCCTCCTCCCAACCAAAATGCTTCCAAACATGTAAAGCAAATATATAAAGAAACAGCAAACTGTGTTTCTTTGGCTATAAATCTAGTAATTTGCCATTAATATTAAAAATCAGTTTCCTGCCAAAGGATACTTGAAAATGCTGTCAAATCTTTACACGCCTAGACTGTATTTGTATTTATATTTGTACTTAAATACACAGATATTATTAAAGAAAAAACTCCAGAAAATTCACAAGGACCTTTTTTTTTTTTTCTACATTCCATTATGAATGGTATGAATTGCCAAAATATAAAAGTAATATTGGATGAAGGACCTTAGACACATATGGGTTTTGTCAGACATTTCCAGAATTATGTAAAGGAAATTGATGTGAAAAACAAGCAAAAAAAATTCATTAGGTTTCAGTGGTGTGATTCTGCTATTATTGAAGTCAGGAGAAGTTTTTTGTTTACATCAGAAGGAATATAGCATCAATAGAGTCCATCAATTTTACTCTGGATTTATATACATATGTATATATATGTTCTGAATATTTTTCTGCGCTAAGAACCCTATGGAACAATCCAATCAACTGGCATTTGTTTCATACAGAAATGCCTCCATGTCAAAGGCTACTATTGCAAGGACCATCTGTCTAGAAGAAGATTGCTCTCTGCTTCTCTTTTCAGGACCTGTATTATTTTCATCTGGAAAAGTTTTCAAAACTTCTTCCCTTCTTTATGTCATGTTGTATAAACTAGACTCGATCCTAGATGAAGGAAATTGTACCGCATTGGTTATTGTTTCAGACTTAAGAAGCAGATGAACCACCGAGGTAGGAGAGTGGTGGTGAAATCCTGGCCTGGGAAGTGAAGGAAAATCTCTCCCTGACTACGATTATTACAGACATTTAGGCCAGGTCTTTTTGTGTTTTGTTTTTTTTTCTAGTCTATTTAGATCAGTGCTGAATCTGCAGCATAGACAAATTTAAAAATTACAGTTCAAGGAATAGAAGAAAAAAAAAAGGCCAAAATTCTCAACTTTAAGGTTCACATACAGGTGTGATTTACAGTAGAGTCAAAATCTTCTCTCAGTGTCACTGACCTGGATAACTCTTCTGATTTCCACTTTGGCTTGAACCCCCCCACCAGCGCTGCCTCCAGCTCTGGGGTCTGAGAACAGGAGAGACATGGACCTGTTGGAGTGGGGCCAGAGGAGGCCACAGAGATGCTGGGAGGGCTGGAGCTTTAAACTGAAAGAGAGGAGATTAGATATCAGGAAGAATTTCTTTCCTGTGAGGGTGGTGACACCCTGGCGTAGGTTGCCCAGAAAAGTTTTGGTGGCCCCATTCCTGGAAGGGTTCAAGGCCAGGCTGGATGGGGCTTTGAGCAACCTGGTCTGATGGGAGGTGTCCCTGCCCAGGGCAGGAGGGTTGGAACTGGATGATCTTTAAGGTAAGATTCCAACTGTAACTGTTCTATGATTCTATGATCATGAATTGGCTTCAGAGATAGTGAAAAACCAGGGCATATATGATTTGCCATTAGATATATCACCAGGATTGTGATATCCAGGAGGAGGAGGGCAAGGGTGATCTGGGTTTTTCATTGCTCTTGTATGAAAAAGGTAAAGTTTCAAATCCTTATGTCAGTTCTACGAAATATGAGGAAAGCAAACTAATGGTAAAACTTCTGCCGTTTGGGAAGTTTAGGATTGGGAACAGAAGACAGAGACTTTCAGAAAAGTTTAAAAATTATTTGAGTAATGAAATAGAAGCATTATTAATCAGTTTTGACAGATGTGAAACTGCAGTATGGAGAGATTAAATCCAGGATTTTATATTTTATTTATGTATACAGATATGTATATATACAAATACAAATTTATATATGGGAGCTCCTGCTGTTATATAGGACTCGATATAACTGGGCAAGTTTCTAAAGAGCACAGTATGCTAAAAACATGGCCTTAAGCATCACAATAAAAGCTGAGTGCTGTTGAAGGCAATAGAAAAACATGAAAATGTTCCATTTGAAATGTCTTCTTGTTGAAAAATGTTTCTTAAATTGGAGGGATTTTTGGAAGGAAGTGTTTCTTATGAGAAAAATGGTTTACATTTTTGGCAACTGAAAATTGGCCAGAATTCAAATATATATTTTTTTTCCAACTGTTGGCTTTCTGACAAAATTTTAAATACTTTCCAAGGCAAGGCTATCTGAAAATGCAGAATTTCACGTTTTTCTCTAAGTACTATTTTAAAATAAAACACCTTTTCTGCCTTCTGAATATCTGAATTTTAGGAAGGCACCAAGGAAGTTTATGAGTTTGTTTGTTTTAAAACCTTATTGAAAAGGTGATGGACACTTCAAGACCTATCCTTAAATTACATGCCCAGGGTGCCTTAGAAAACAGTGGCCAAACTGTGCATCATGCTCAGATCTTGGGAGCAGAAGGTCAACACCTTTCTCGTGGTAGGTACCATCTGCCTGTCCCTTAATGCAGAAGTTCTCATGAAATTTCCAATAGATATTATGGAGCAGAAATACAGGAATAACAATTTGGGCTCTTCTGTTGCCCAACACAATAGCTCAGAGCACCTTTGCAGGGGAATTTCCATACATACCATCAGTGAATGACTGTTTTTACCAATGAGAAAAGCAGACCCCATCCTGGTAGTATTTCTTTTTGTTTTGTTTTCAGTCTGCAAGGGGTTCAGGCAGCTAATTTTGGGTTGGAGCAGGGGGAGAGCAAGAAGAAAAAAGGATAAGGCGCTCCAATATTTTCCCCTGTATAGCATCACTTATTAAAATCCTGTTGTCCTGACCATTGTTGTTGCCATTGAAGTCTGGTTTATTTACTTGAAAATCTGATTTGTTTCATTTTATTACTGTGTTTGCGAAGTAACTGATATCAGATTCTGCAGAAAAGAGCTGCCATTTACCAGCAGGCTGTGATGGCTCTGACGCGGTCTGCAGGACCGGCTCCGAGGCTTGCTCTGCCCCGGGGGCTCTCGCAGAAATAAGATTACTGGCAATAACTGCTTCAACTGCTTTGAATAACAGACACAACTCAGAGAGCATAAAATTAGCATAAACACAGCATCAGTGTGTTCCCTCTGCGGATACGAGACAGGCAGGATATGGAAAATTGACTGAAATGGGGTCAGGCGCTGCTGAAGTCGGAAAGGCAGGAAGCATTGCTGAGCGAAGAGGTGGCGTTGCTGCTAATAAATAAATAAATAAAATGATAACCATGAAGTTTTAATGACAACACATTCAGAGGGGTGGATATTAAAAATGCAGTGCCGGTGTCAGAACACCCTGAATGTTGTCTTTCCAGGCAAATTACTCTTCACCAGCCTTCGGCTTTCTACTCCTGATCGAGTAGAGGGAGGGTGAAGAAATAACAATAATAACAGCAATAACAGCTATTTCCTCTAACAAATTTCCTGGCATGTTTTTTCTGGGGAGGGGGGGGGTTGGAAAAAGAAAAGGGGAGGGGAGGGCGCACAGTGATACTTTGCAGAGGATGCCCTAGATCTGTTAATGAATGGTAGCGAGTATTTTGCAGCACTACTATCTCTTCATATTTATCAAATATTAAAATGGGAGATGCTTACTGACACATTCAATAAAGAAGTACATTAAGAGGGGAAGGCACAGCAGCTCTGATTTTGCAGTTTTTAATATTGAGATGTTGCAGATATGTCTTGCAACAGATTTACCCATGGAGCTCCAGATATTCAACCCCTCAGACCCGTTCATTCAGAGGCAGCTGGAATTAGCGCATCTTTAAAATCAGAAGTTCCTCAGAAACCCAAAGTACTGTAAAAGACCCATAGTGAGCATGTTTATCTCATAACCAGCATGAGATTGGGGATATTGTTTTCAAAGCAGCCTCCCCTCCTTTGAAGAAGAGATGTCAGAGGAGGGTAACCCACGTTGGTGGAGCATAGGTTGTTTTCATTCAAGGAAGAAAACATTTATGACTCGGATCCTGCATCCCACTGTTGGGAGCTTGTCCTTCAGATGAAATGGGGACTCTCAAAGTCTCAGGATCAAAGCCCTTTTATTTGGCCAACTTACAAAGCAGAGCCTGGACCCTACTTTCAGAAAAACACTTTAACACATAGGTACTTCAGGCTAATATAATATTCCATGTTTCAGTCAGAACTACCCAATGATGAAGAAAACAAAACTAAAAAAAAAATAATCCTTAACATTTATCAAAGACGGTTTGGGAAGGTTGTTTATCTTCCCTTCTCTTTTTCTCCATTCTTTTGCTTTTTCTCCTTTCCTTTGATTTTTGTCTCTCTCTTTCTCCACTTTTGCTGTCTCACTCCATCTCTCACGCAGAGGCTTTTTCAAGGCCTTGGTAGGGAAAGATGGAGCATCATCACATTTTAATCTTTGCCTGAAAAATAGTCTGGTGAGGGTCAGGAGTGCTACATGAGGTGTCCACTGCCTTGAGTGGTACAGGTGTTGAAGGGAAACACCCAGAAGTGGGTAACTTTAGTCAACCACCTTCAAGACAGTTAACTGAGAGGAAAAATAAAGAGTCTGGATAAGAGCAAAGCATGGCATGCAATCATTTTTTGACTGAGGTTTGCAGTCCATTGTAAGAGGAAGTGAGATAGAGAGCGAGATGCGGAGTGAGTTTTAACGTTCTTGCCATCAATGTTTTAATTTTTTTAATTATTATTTTCATGACCTTTATAACTTCCTGAATTTAAATAGGGGCAGAAAAGCATCTGAGAGAAACAGTATTGCCAGCCTAGTCAGCAGTTGCCTTAAAAAAAAAAATTAAAAATCATAAAAAGCCTGCTATTGTGAGATTTCAAGGCCAACAAAATTTACGAGCACGCTTTGGACATGAAATGAAACTCTTGACAGTGTGCCCTTGTCTATAAAAATAAGCGCTAATGACCCTCTGTCTCTCACTGGTAGATGCAGAGGAAAGGACAAGTTTAAAAAGTCCCAGGAAACTATGCTACTTTCTCACCCTTAAAGGTGGTCCTTTCAGGTCAGAAGGAAGACACGTGGTTGTGAAGCATGGGTACAGCATGCCTGGGGACAAATACAAGACTTTGTTCTCCCCAAGGCATCAATCCAGCATCTCTCACCAGCACCACAGTCGTTAAACAAATAAGCAGATGAATGTACCGTAAAAACATGTGAGGAAAACCCAATCAGACTTCTAAAACATCTTGGAGTCCAGCCATGATTTTCCTATGGAAAAAAACTTAATTCCAATCTCCTTCTCACAAAGGACCTTTTTCTCTCTTTCTGTTGGGGTTAACCAGCATTTAATTGATTTATTCAGCAATATAATTGATTCTGATGACAGTGGGAGGACTAAGCCCTCAAAGACTGCAGCTTACTGGCATGCAGGCTATCATGGTCCTCATTCATTTAGCTTAACTGCAGCTCCTGTGTTAGATGCATAGTTGCCCTAGGCTCCTTCCATAATCAGTGGAAAAAGAGAGGCTTCTGTGGAGAGTGGTTCACATCTAGCCTGGGCTAAATCGCTATCTGCCAGCACTTTTCTGAGGCACTATAAGAGGAATCTAGGATGACTGTGTGGGATACCAGTCAAGCATCTAAAGTTTACTAGTAGAAATGAAGCCTTAGCGTCCCAAACTCTCCTATTGTCTCTTGCTGCGTCCTTGTCTCCACTTGATACTCTTTTGTACCAAACATAGATAAAAACCTTGGCAAATCAGAGAATTTTGGGGGCTTTTTTGATGATGCGTGACTTCATATAACAGAATCGTGGTCAAATACAAAGGCTTGCAGGTTTTATGATTATCCTCATAATCATTGCATCTACTTTTCATGTGTATAAATCCAGCTCGAAATTAAATGCCAAGTGAGATGACTAAAAAATATTGAATGTGGAATCACTCATTTCCAAAAATGTATGATCTAAATGTGGAAACTCACCTCTCTGTGCTTCCTTCTCCTCATCTTCCACCTGTGCTGGTCATTTTCACATGTACTCTTTTCTTATTCTTAAAGGAAATAAATACACAGCTTAAAGGAGATTTTACTTTTTCACTAAAAGACATATTTTAATAGAAATACCATATCATAAACTTCGATTCTCTATTACTAACCAGCTTTGAGGAAATGTGTCATTTGCTAGCCTCCAGACCTCTAAATATGATTTAATTTTTATTTGGGACTATACAAATAAGGTTAAGAAGCAAGATTAAATTCACTTTAAAAAGATCAGTGAGAAGTGAGCATTTACTAAAGTATCATGAGACTTTCATAAACATTTTTAGAAGCTGTTAGTGTCACTATCAGAAATCCATTAAGTAAGAAAGCAATTCTGATTCAGATAAGACTAACTAAGCATCCTTAATTTTGGATGATTAAGTCATACACCAAGATACCAGTCCTAGAGAAACTTATTTACATGTCTTATCAGCTCTCTTGACCCAAAATATATACTTTACATAGCATTAAGGTCATATACATTTTTTTTCTAAGGATATATTCCCAAATATATATATTCTTTACCAAAAATATATAGATTAAGCTCCTTTTCCATCAAATGATATCAAATGATATGTCAGCACAAATTTCCCAAAGTTCTCATTTCTGATCCTTGCTCTAACACCATGGCCAGTGTTTCCAGAAACTTCAATAACCAATACTTGCCTGAATTTATTCTATTGCCTCTTCATTACAGGCAGTACCTTTGAAGCTACTGTAACAGTGTCAAGAACAACTTATTTAGTGGCATTTCCGATACAGATCGAATAAGGTAGCTATAAGAAAGGAGGATTTAAAAACAAAACAAAACAAAACAAAAACAAAACAAACAAAAAAAACTTGTCGGGGAGAGAAGACTGAACCTGGATTCAACCTGAATTCACACTCCTAGAGTTCGATTAGGAGCTTTAAGGTAAAAAAACCACCAAACAGTTAAGTCACCAAGAGTATCATCAGATGAGATTCATTTGCCCAAAGGTATGTTTCTGCAGATCTGACATCTGTGTGACTGTAGCTGTATCCCAACTGCCTTCAGAGTCAATGGAGAGAAGAAAGAGCTTGTACTTCTAAAATACAGCTGATGAACCATATAAGATGAACTTATTTTTTCACACAGAGTATGAAGACAGCCTTGGCTGCCCCTTTCAGCCATAGCTTCTGCAGTATAAAGTGATGGGAGGTGAATCCTACTGTTTTTTCAGATGCTAAGGGGCGTTAGGTTTGAACCAATGTCTCAACCATTAAAGTCTGACTTCAAAACATCGTCCTCAAATTCTGGACACACAGATTTCTTTACTTAATTTTAAAACACGTAACTGTGGTGTTTATATTAGAATTTTAATCTCTGGGGTTTCTTCTAAGATCAATAATAAGAATTAAAGGTACTTGGAGAGGACGACTGACCCCCTTTTAAAATTCCTGTCAAAGACTGCTTAGACAAACTTCTCTCAGAAAGTTTCTCTATCTTTCTACTGACCATAAAGGACTGTCGGAGGAGAAATTTGGTCTGACATCTTGATTTTGAACACAGATGTTGTGGCTTAACCCCAGCCAGCAGCTAGGACCATGCATTATCTCAGTTGAAGCCAGGACAACAGACTAAAACTAGCCAAGCTGAATGCCATCACTCACTTCAGTGGTGATAATTTAGGTTTGAATATCTTTAGTTCTTCTACTACCATCACAGCAATGTTCTACCACTTGTGGAAAAACAAGAAATGAAGCCCAAGGCAGCACTCTGATCACTACCTTATGTACTTTGAAGCTGAAGTTAGTAACTGTCCGGATGTCCAGATATCGATCAGGTGAATAAAACCAGAATAAAGTTAAGTACATTTTTTGTTGTTCTTTTCGTTAACTTTCTCACTAAATTTCCTGGCTCTGTGCGAGTTTGCTGAGATCTGAATGGGTCCTTTCTGTATGCAAAGAGATTGACTCCTGCTGAGGCTCTTACATATTTTATTATTTATTTTCTAGCAATTAGTCTGAACCACTGACTCAAACAGAACTAGCCAAGTGAAAAAGAAAATGTAACAAAGTCCCCCAATATGTTGCCTTTGCCTTGGGCAATAAGCAGCTGATGGCTAATGGGACAGATGATGCTTCTCTTTTCAGTTCATCCATTTAGCTGCTTGTTTAAGACACAAGAATGCCTGCGTGCCTTGACCCACACTTTGGCATTTGAAACTTTCATATGTGTTCTTGGGAAAGCTGGACAGATATTTTTCCTGACCTTTGGTGAACACCAGTTTTTCAGCAAATTTGAAACCTGAAGTATTTTGCTTTGCAAATACAGCCATGCTACCTTTCAAAATCAGGCTAGGTGTCCCTTCCTCTCTTTCCCTGGTGCCTAATGGACTAGCTGCATCTCTGAGTGCACTACGAACTCCTCTCCTGGAAAAGCAAAGTGGCAAATGGCAGTCCATCATCAGCAAACATTCTGGGAGATGCAACACAGAGTGAGAGAGGGAGGAGAGGCAATCAGAATTTTTTAAGCAACGGTGTCATGCACCAATGAGGCTACACAAATTGCTATGGCTTGGGGGAGGGGCAAGGATAGCAACCTGCAACCAGATAACAACCAGATAACAGCAACTACAGTTGCTTTCGGTATCTAGCTTCCTCTCCTGAGACAGACGTCAGTCACAAATGACATTAATTGCCATTTGGAGATACCTCTGTCCTCTAGCATAGACCAGATTCTCGAGTTTAACACAGACAAATTTTGATGACTTTAATCTGAGTCTTAATCTGTTAGTTCTGTCAAAATTGGGTAATGATCTGCAATCTGGGGGCATAGATGTCTAGCAATTAAACAGGGTGGAGTTAAAGTTACTGTGTGAAAAAGCGTGGATGCTCCCTTAAGCTCTTCGTTTACCAAAGACTTTACACGCTGGAAGAAATTCCACTACTAGTGCTTATCTAAATAGCAGCTAAGTATAACTATGAGAAGGTGGTTTATATTAACAACTTCAAGGCACAGTGCTGCTTAAAAACACATCAGCTGTCCCCGCTGCACAAGTCATGTGTCGTACCTTTTTTTTTCCTGCTCCCTGCCCTCTGGTACATGTCAGTGCTGTTCCTGAGGTCAAACTGAGTGAGAATCTGATGGCAGGAATCAACACTGATTTCCACATTGACTGTGTTTATTTCTATTCATTCCCTTGGGGACTTTGAGGTTTTGTCTGTTTTGTTTTCTTCTCATTTTCTTCCAAGGAACCTTACGGCTCCCTGTAAGGGAAACAATCCAGCTTTGCTCGCTGGCAATGGGAGCTCTGGAGCTCCCTGAAAAGGTTGGAAACTCTTTGCTTTCTAGAATGTTTGTTTAAGAAAAGGGAGTTTACACAGCTTGCCCTAAGTACTTGCTACATAAAGGACTTGCAACTCACAGGTATAACATACCTTTCCAGTCTTTCTGCCAGAGCTCCAGTACGGTCCTCAGTGCACAAGGCAGAAACTGGCATTAGAAATCCTATCAAAGATCTACAGGAAGTTTCCTCAGCAGTGCAGTAAAATGTCAGTAAATCCACAAAATCCATAAATTGGTGTAGATCTTTCATAATCGTGCCTGCAGTACAAGATTCTCTGTTTGTTCCTTTAAACTCCATTGGACAGGAAAGTCTCAGGCCTCAGAGAGGAGATGCTGATGAAAGATCCTTTTATGTCAGAAAAATTTCTAACTGGACAACTGGTGTCCCTTTAAAATGAATGAGATCAATAAATCAAAAGGAAATGGTGAAATGCCTGACTTTAAATTAGTAGGAGGGACATGCAGTGACTAATTACTTTATTTAAGTCAAATTCTGTTATGTCTATATCCTAGATCATAGAATTGTAGGATCACAGAATGGTTTGTATTGGAAGGATCCTTAAAGATCATCCAGTTCCAACCCCCTACCTTAGGCAGGGATGCCTCCCACTAGACCAGGTTGCTCCAAGCCCCATCCAGCGTGACCTTGAACCCCTCCAGGGATGGGGCAGCCACAGCTTCTCTGGGCAACCTGTTCCAGTGTCTCACCACCCTCACAGCAAAAAGAATTTCTTCCTAATATATAATCTAAATCTCCCCTCTGTCATTTTAAAACCATTACCCCTTGTCCTATAGGCTCTAGTAAAATGTTTCTCTCCATCTCTCCGTCATTTTCAGGAACCTCACTAACTGTATGACCATCTAACTTAAAGATGCTGTATTTCCAGAGTGGGTGTGTGCAGCAAATCTTGAAAAAGGCAGATGCTCTTGAGAGTGACTCGGGTTGGGTAGGTAAAACTGGAAAGTCCTGAAATCAACAGCAAAGTATAAAAAATTCTGCTTCTAGATCACCCCCACAATAAAACCTCATCTCTTAGGAAAAATGGGAAGAAGGAAAGGAGGTTTTATGCTCCATGAGTTCTTTTTGTCTGCTTGAAAGAGAGATAAAAGGGGGGGATTTATTGACTTGGTTCTGCTTGGAAAACTGTGCCACTCTTCCTCAGATGTTCCTGTCCTCCTCCTATCTATTTTCTCTGTTCTCTTCCTCCTCATGAGGTATACAACAAGCAAATGACTTAGAAAGCAGGGAGCTTTCAACATTCCTCCTTAATCACTAAACTCGTTGGTGCCTGTCCCCATCCCTGCCTCCTTCCCTTTCTCCCTCTGCAGTTTCACTCTCCATCACTTTCCCCAGCCACACAGACCAGACCAAACTCCCAGCTTTATCTTTTAAGCCTACAGATTTGCCAACTCTTACTGTCATATACATTTTTGATTTGCAGTGCTCCTGGGACTCAGCTTTTGGTTTGGGTTTCTCTCCCCACCCCGGCCCCTGGCCCCAGCCCTGCTCCTTTTCTTGAATTTCTGTGTAAGCTGAACTGCCAAAGACACGTCAAAGTCACCAGATTTTGGGATATTGTCACCCACAATAACCTCCCTACCTGTAAGTGTTGGAGCTACCTGGCCAAAACAGGCTCTTGCTTTTGCTGATGGATTCAATGTACTGTAGCTGCTGCCACCAACAGGACGTTCAACAAAAATGAGACATTTTTTCCACCCACTGCATTAACAGCTAGGTCTCAAAAAGAGATAATGACTAGATAAGAAGAATTTACATTCTAGTATCAGTTTATTTGCAGTAGGAAGGATCCTTCTGTACAGCCTCTCTCACGACTCTCCCTCCAAAAGACTTCCCCTGGAACACGCTGCTGTTTTCTCATCCAGATTGCAAGAGCCATCTGAAACCTGTATATTTTAAATATGGCCATTTTATACAAAGCACAAAGAAAAACGAGGGTGTTAAGAGAAAGAAGTAACGAAAAAAAACACAGGAAATGCATTCACCTGATTCATGGATGATGATGATGACCTAAAATCAGTATTTTTAGTGAAGAAGTTCAGCAGTAAAATCTGTTTCCCAGTGGCACAAAAAGTGCCTGCGAGTTCTTCTGCAAGAACTACTGCATGATTATTGATTTTTTGAAACCGGCTGCCTCAAAGTAAGAATGCTATCATGAGTTCACAAGTTGCAATACTGTGTTAGTACAAAATGCTGAACATTGTTTTTCATGTGCTTTAGGATTTTTACAGCCTGATGTCTAAGTTTATCCCAGTTTAAATAGATTATTTTTCTCCAAAAAAAAATGTGTTTCTTTATATCCTGAGAAAAATAAAGCCAAAACCTTTTTCCGCTATAAAATAAGATGCAAAAGGGCATGGAATTTTCCAAAGTTCCCATTCATCATCTCTAAAAAAAAAAAAAAAAAGAAAGAAAAAAAAAAACAATAAAGAGGAAAAGAAAAAGTTCAAGAAATCAGGAAGAAATGTAATTGAAATAAAAATATGCACTTAATTGAAACTTTGTATACAAAGAAAATGATACAGCCAATGGACTGCTTGTTTGGAGAATATATCCAAACTCTCACTTGCAGTAGTAAAAATCAGAAGATGGGAGTATTGTAACTTTAAAAAATTAGTTTGTTTTCTTTCTTTTTTTTTTCTTTTCCTATTTTTTTTAACAGATAATTGTGTCTCTACATTTAGTGCAATGTAAGCTAAACTGAAGATATTCCAGTTTGCCTCTGACTTGTTTGCAGGGTTCCAATTAGCCCCAGCAATATTGAAATTCAAAACCCTTTTGAGTAGAGTGAAGGCATGTTTATTTTCATTTTGGAAGGAATGTTTCCCGTAAAAATAACTAGAATCTAAAATGCTATTCCATGTTGTCATTTAATTTTGTGGATGAGAATTTAGCATGGGAATTAGAAATCTTGTGGTTCAACTCTTACGTTGTTGGGATTAAGGAAATTATTGTGAAGGAAGGCAGGATGAGGGTGTAGAGCACAACAGATAATCTGAAGTGATTCTCTATTTAATTCTGGAATAACAGTGCTCACACAAGGCACTATTGTGGATTTGCCATTGGACCGAAGCCTATTTCATTTGGTTTCCATAGAAAGGGAAATTGCTCCCAACTCCCTCAGGCAGCTTTGCAGATCTGCTCAGGGATACTGAGGAAAATTAATCTGAATTAATTTTTGAAGTGGATTAGTTCAACTAAATTAAAATGCTGTGTGGACTCTCTCATTCAGAATTAAAGGGGCTTTAATTCAGTTTTGCTTCATTCAGTTTAACATCGAGTGAAGCAAGACAGAGTTTAGGTTCCTTTAGAATTATGTCCAACTGAACGCAACTTAATATTCCCAACTTCAATTAATTTGGAGTTATTTTGCTGACTGTGCCTGTGTAAACAATAAAGTAATGTCTGTGAAATACAGAACACGGGATGCAAAGATCTCTGTTGGCAGATGGGACGTGGATAGAGTGGTGGATTCCTTTCCCACTCCATTTTCTCTCAGCCTCTGCTCAGGAGGACATCTCAGCCCTGTTGTACATTCAGTCTCAGACTCTCTTCTCAGCCTGCCTAATGTAAGGGTTATGAAATGTGAAAGTGTGAAATGGAATCATTTTCCAAGCCTTTTTTATTCAGTGAAAGGATAGTTACAGCTTCCAAGTCACTAGTGACGTGCACTGTATTTGTAGTGTTGGCTTTCTATCCTGTTACAATTATCCAGAGCCTTCTGCTCATCTCACCTCTTCAAATGAATCATTATAATAACAATTATGGACTATTTTAAGCATAGAAAGCTGCTACTCACCAGGAGTGGGAGGAGCAAAAGAGAAAACCAAGACCTTATTCAAATACTTTGGGAATGCAAACGGACCTATTTTCTCATGGGTAAATTCCCCCCTTTCATTGACGTGAGAGACCATGTTCGTACTGATGGTGGGGTATTGCTGATCCACATCAACAAGAAAATAGGGCATATCAACTAAAAAAACCCTGAATCACATTAAATCAATTAAAGGTATTCTCCATTTGGTTCTACCCAAGGGGTTTGTACTGATTTAACTAAATTGGTTTCTAAACTGATTTAGTTAAATTGGTGCATAAACTGTGTGTAGAACAGCCAGAAGTAAGTACGAAAGAGTCTAAGTAAGTCAAACAAATCCAAGTGAGCATAAGAGGCACAGGGAAAGAGTTGGAGAAGAGATGAAGTGGCAGCATAACGTTTAGGGGTTGTGCAGAGTGATTCTGGGCACGGCTGTAGATCTGACAAAGATGTAAATGTCTGCCTCTGCCCACGTTGACTGTCAGCCTCAAAGCACTGGGAGGTGCAACCAGTGCTGCCCCACAGAAAGCAAACGCAGAAGGTGGCAGAAGTGTATAAATGGCTATATTTAGGAAGATTGGTGAAGAGACATAAAGCTGCAGAAGGTAGGTGCAACAGGGAAGAGGTGAAGACAAGAGTTGCTCAGGACTGAACTTTGGTACAAGGAAGAAGACTCGTGGATAAAACTATTCCTAGAAAAAGTTCATATCCTAGAACTGCTGCTGATTCTTCTAAACTGGCAGTGAAGAAATAATTAATGTGCTTATCTCAGTGCATCTGCAGTCGTCATCACTATGGTGGTACTGGAACTGCTGCCAGTGTAGCTTTGACAAGTGAACTGAACCCCATCCTAGGCAGCTCCTGGATGTATTTTGGGAGTTGGCACGAGCTGTGAACCACTCCTGGTGGACACTTTGTGTATGATCACCTTAATCTGGAAGCTCAAAGAGTTTAAGTGCAGAATCACAACCAGACAATGCCACATGGCTTCATAGCAGAATATGTCCTGGAAACATTTCATTTACGATCACAGATATGGCCTTTGTGTCTCAGTTCTCCAATTCTAAAACAGATTACTATTTTGCACGTGTTTTGTGTACATGTGTACGGGAGTAGGAGGTAGGACAGTGAATTGTAGGTATCAGGGATGCCAAAGACCTACTACATTAATTTTAGCTCCCTGTCCTGTCTTGCACCAAGAGAAGAACCAATCACAGATTGTATTCCTATGAATGCGCTTTTATGGGGTGTTATTAATCTCGTTTGAGTTAAGTAAGAGATGAAGACGTTCTTATCAGCATCATATATCATAAACTCCCAGAACTGCTTCACCAAACCACCCTTAGGTTTTGAGTTGGTATTACTTTCGTAATATGAGCTGGCATTCTCTCCCTCTTTTCATGTCTTTATAATTATAATCTCCCTGGGCACATGCCAGGGTATTTCATACAATTTCTGGACAACACTGAGGATGTTATTGGTATTTGTGAGGATGGGAAGACTCATGCAGAGTATGAAACTTTCTGGTGCTTCCTGATGTTTGGAGGTGGCATTCACATGACCCATACTGTTTCTTTTTTTGTTCAGACCTCGTAAATCCTCTGGTTGGCACATTGCAAATGCCCATGAACATATCTGAGGTTTTCTGCTTCCTGTGCAAGTCAGCTTCCTTCCCTCTACTGCTGTATGGGGGACACACAGTGCTAAATCCATTCCAAAATGACATTGATGAAAGCACTCACTGCCTGGTCGTTCAGAGGCTTCCTACAGCTGGCAGGTAACCAAAGCTTCTCCAGTGTCTAAAAGATGCTCAGAGATAAAGTGACTGAGTTCACATGTGGACCTATAGTAGATAGAACTGACATGAGTTTGTCAGCTCTCAGACAGAGAGGATAACTTCTCAGCTGTACTGGTTTTGGCTGGGATAGTTGATTGTCTTCAGAGTAGGTAGCATGGTGCTATGTTTTGGATTCGTGACCAAAGCAGTGTTGACAACACATGGATGTTTCAGTCACTCCTGTATAGTGCTTACACAGCATCTAGAACTTTTCTACCTCCCAGACTGCCCCACCAGTGAGGAGATTGGGGGGTGAAAAAGAAGTTAGGAAAGCTGAGCCCAACTGACCAAAGAGACATTCCATACCAGACGTCATGCTCTACAATAAAAGCTTAGGGAAGAAGAAGGAAGGGTGGGAAGGAAGGATGTTCAGAGTTACGGTGTTTGTCTTTCCAGGTAAACATTATGCGTAATGGACCCCTGCTTTCCTGGAAATGGCTAAATATCTTCCTGTTCACGAGAAGTAGAGAATGAATACTATATTTTGCTTTGCTTACGAGAACTGCCTTTGCTTTTGACTGTCTTTATCTCAGCCCACCAATTTTCTCACCCCACTGAAGGGGAGTGAGCGGGCGGCTGTGTGAGACATAGCTGCCTATCGGGGTTAATCCAAAACATTAGCTCAAGCTGTTCAACTTCTCCTCTTAGCCGTGCTAGATCCTAGTTCAACCTTCAGGCCATGAAGGCTTCACTGAGGGATTACTACTGAGGTATGATTTGCTGTGGAATCTTCTTCAGTCTTTCTTACCTCCCCTCTGCCATATCAATAAAATATATGAGCAACTGAAAGAACAGTTTGTGGAAGGTAGATGGGCCAAGTGTTCTCCTCCTCTTGCTTGTCTTCTCCCTCAGGAATAATTCCCCTGTGTAGCCTCAAACATCCGATAATAACTAACAGCTATAGTCAGCTGGTGAAAAGCATGCCTAAGAGACAAGCCAATTGGCCTACAAATACCACTTCCAACTTTATTTTTTGGGGAGGTTTAGCACTCAAGTTTCAGTGAAATTATTAAACTGTAGAATTAGAGATGTCTTTAATAACTACTGAAGCACACAGTTTCTGACATGTATTTGTGTGTAAACCTGCACCTGTACATAAGTTCCGGCACACTCCTGAATGTGACTTTCTACATATATGAATTGTCTCCAGATGCAGCTTCAGCAGGAAACAGACAAAATCTTCAGCCTGAGTAGGTTTAGCTTAAATAAAGATTTCCAGCTTGTTGTATTTCTGCTGCCATCTAAAATAAGTACAATCAACGCAGGAGGCTCAGAAAGAATTTTGGCAGCCAACTTCTTAAGAGAATAAACTTCCACACTAACTCAGTTGGAGTTCATGTTTGGGAGTCAGGACATCTTGGTTTTTATCTCAGTTCTACTCCTGATTTATTAGGTGTGATTCAGATCCAGGTATGCAAACCGAAGGGAAGGTATCCAAAATGAACCAAAGCGTGTAAGTTCGTGAACTATGAACATAGTTCACATCTATACCCATATGCAAGTACTTAAATTCAGGTGTTTGGACCTGGAGCTGAATCTCACTTCTTGTGGGATTTTTGGAAAATCAATTAGTCCTTCTGAATCTCTGTTGCCCATTAATAAGACGGAGATGATAACTCCACAAATGTCTACACGCTTTGTCAGGCACTGGATCTGTTTCCTCAGAGGACTGCCCAATAAAGCCTTAGGCAACATGTCTGTTATGTTGATGTACATTTTTTTACATGTTACTGTGAAAATAAATAGTGGCCCAGTCCTAGACCCATGGCTCCATCAAAACCTGTGCTACCCATGCATAGGATAAGAGAGAGTTATACCCAACAGAACTTAGGGGTGGAGAAGTAGGGGGCAGATTGTCTGAGGAGTGACCATAACACAGAAACCCACTGCCAAGTCTCTTGGAGAGACCTGAGAAGCAGTAAAGCTTGGGAAAAACTCGCGTTAAGTTCCAGCACTGGTTTGTATCAATGCTGTTTCTCCTGGACAGGTTGTGTAGTACATAAAGGTGACGAAATGCATCACCTATAGGCCAGTGCACTAAAGCCTTGTCCCAGCAACAGACCCCCGCCAGCAGAAACACCTTCCAGCCTCCATATCTTTGGCACTGACGGAGGACTCTGCTTTCTGTCAGTGTATTTGTGCGGTGACACATATTCTCTAGTGATTAGATTAACGTTGGCAAAGGCAATATGAAAAACCCACACAGATTACCACTGTCACCCGCAGTAATTACATTTATTCATTTCCATTTAGCCAAGTTTTTACAAGCTGAGCAAGGGGCCAAATAAGCAATAAACACAGAGGCAAGAAATTAAAATGCTGATCCGTTCACTGTGAAAACAATCAAACCATCATCTTTCTTTAGGCAGCTCATTCATCATCCAAGAGGACCACAGTGTGCTGATATGGAGGGCTAGAAATCTAATGTTATTACATGTAAATTCACTAACATGAAATTACTGCCCCTGATGTGATTTTACTAATAAATTAGTTCATTTCTACCTTTTCGCAAGAGACTTTAGGGACCGTGGAGAATTGTACACGAGCCTTGTAATCTTGCCTGCTTTATTTCAAGTGCAGAGGCGGTTTAGTTCCTCCCTCTGCCACCATACCCTGCTTCTCCCTGTGGCTCTTGCCTTAGCTCTGTTTCATTAGGGAATAAACAGAGTCCTGGTTTTACTGCCTTGGTGCCAGTTTTGTTGCCTTGAGTCCAGGAGAAGAGTACGAGGATGGAGATTCCTTGGTTTTGCATTTTACTGCAATGACACTGACTGCGAGAAGAGAGTATCTAGACATTGCCTCAAAGTTTTCTGAGCTGTAAAGTCTGCATAAATTGAGTTTTAGGAGGCTAAATTCCTTTTTGTCACCAAAACTAGTGGGGCAATAACACCCAGTTCCTAAGCTGATACAAGAGTCACAGGGTTACAGTGAGTAGGATCAGTCAAAGAAAGAGTTCATCTATGGAACGGATGAGACAGCTCCATTCTTCTGGCTTTCAAAATGTCTCTTTTAAGTGGAAGCACCAGCTTTCAAGGTGCATAGCTTCACTGATGGGCAGGGGATGCAACTGACCTGAGGTCAATAACTGACATGCATCTATTTTCACATCATGGAGAATCTGGCCCACCAACTTCAACGGGCTTTACAGTTCTGCAGAGGTGTAACAGACTTTCAAGTTTTTCCTGATTTGCAAAGGTGTAAGAAGAGGGTGAGGTTAGGATTAATTTCCCATTTTCACCCTATTCAATTTGTTTGTCACAAATTGAGGGGATATGGGCAATCTGCAGGGGTGACTGTGCTTTATTCTTCCAGACTTATTAACTCAGCAGCAATACTTTTCTCCATCTACAGCCTTTGCTCCATTTGAAGCCAACTACAAGATATAAGTCACTCAATGACAAATTTGGTCATTTTTACTCCTCAGATGTAAGACAGCCAATTAGACTGGCACTCCTTCTATCCCTGGTGGGTCAAACTAGTTCCAGACATCATGTCTGCCTTCTCTGCCACCATGTCTTTGCACTGGTAGAACCAACAGTGAAAACTCACCTGTTGGTACCTCTGAGATCCATCTGGAACAAATCTATATCTCAAAGTGCCGGTTTTATGCCAAATAGCTTTTAGGAGCAGCAGTGAGATCCTTGGTGTGTTTAAATCTCTTCGATTCACTGGAGTTGTACCAATTTATAATATCAAAGGGGAGAGAAAGCACGCTATAAAAGCAGCTGTCAGTTCTGAAGTCTCGCTGTTAATGTTGAGATGCCTGGGTAATGAAAGATGAACCCCAACCTAGGAAATAAATTTTATATCTGGGTCAACACTTTGTCATAACACATCGTTAACTTGAGCAAGGTAATCCCGGGACTAACAGAATCAGAATATTTCATCCCTATTGCTTTTCATCACTATTGCTAGGAGTATGGCCACCGTAAATAACTTCTGACTGAAGAGCTGTTATTTCATTAAGGAAACAACTGAAATTCCCAATAGTCTTTCTACACAATAAGCTGATTATCTGTAAATCAGCCAAACTTGCTGTCAATACGGACAAGCTGTTGACAAGTTTAGTAGTTTGTCTTATCTTGATTGTCTTAAAAATGAAATTATACAGTCAGAAGGACCTCAATACATCAGGAGTTAGCATCTGCATCACTGAGATTTACCTACCAGTCTTGTCTGAACGAGGTTGGGAAAGGGAAGCAGAGATCAGAGCAAGGGCTGTACTGAAACAAGAAAGCTTGTTTCTGTCCTCACCTGCTTGGAAGTAGAGGGTTGTTCCAACCAGGACTTTAGACTTTCATGAAAACTAAACTGGCTTGAGAAGAGATTTCAGACCCACTGAATCTACTCAGTGCTGAAATGGGACATGAAGTCAAGCAGCAGGTCACGAGGCCGATCCACTGCCTGTGGAGCTCCTCTGCAGTTGTCATTGCCAGAGTGACTGTGGCATATTGCCCTCATGCTTCAAGGACTAGTAGGTGTCTTGAGGCATCTAAATTATCATCAACCTAGTTTTCAGACTAGTCTTGGATTCAAAGTGAAATCCAGCCAAGGGTCTGGAACTGGGTTGTATGGCTTTGACACGCTCTCCCCTTGTCTTGCAAAACTTCAAAAGAGAATATACTTCAAGACAGGATTGAATATCCCGGTGTTGAAAATGTCAGTCCCTCTCAGAGAGCAGGGGAGATGTTTAGGTATGTGACAAATTCAGTTGTCTGTTCCTAGTCTGCACACAGAGTCCATCAGAGCATTCCCTGACTCACCTAAGCAGGCAACACATTTGGCATAGACACCCTGGATGGTCAATGGAAAGGTATGTTCTGCAAGACATGAAGATCTCAGGCTACTGCTGCACTTGTTACAGTTCTCACTCATCTCCCAAACTATCTTCTCCCTTCTGCCCCATCTTTGCTTCAGCTGATTGCTTGAGATATTTATATTATTTATTTATATTATATCATATCAGAGCCTAGAGATATGACTGAGGTTGAAGCTTACCTGTATTAAACCCAAATGAGCCAGCCCTGCTCCCAAATCCCTAACCCTCAGTCTAGGTAGCTGAGAGAGAGGCTGAGCTTGTAAAAAGCTGTAGGACCTTAAGTCACTTTTTCAATGTCCTATACCGAGTCAGTGGTGAAGGCAAAGCTGACTTCTGGCTTTCTGACATCCTGTTTCTTGCAGCGTTGATTAGATCACAGCGCTTTGCTGGGAACAACCTCAACTCACACATCAGCCTGCTTTGCTCCAAAGTGATCAAACATCACTCAATGCCAATCAAGCCTTGTGAGGAATTAAGAGGAGGCTATGTAAAACTATCGAGAGATGCTATGTTTGCTTTTCTTTATCCCTGGGATAAATCCAGGAGCCTCTCCTTTGCTGATTTTGTATTATGCATTTGAAAGTGTTGTTGGAGCAGATCAAAACCCAAGGAAGCGAGAGGGGTATTGTTTCTTGCGAGGGTGTTTTGAGGCCTCGGGTTGCTTGTACAGCAAAATAAAGCAGCGCTGGCTTCTTTCTTTTCTTGCAAAGATCCTTTAGGAATTAGTCTGGCAATTCCAGCACCAGAGAAGGGTTCTTCCTTTGCTAATCACCTGGCTTTATTCAGCTCTGAAGCTCACCCAGAAGCTCCCTGTGTGTGCATTAACCAAAGGTACAGGATTATGTTTGTTTAATAATATAGTGGTGTCTTGCCGAACAACTGTAATTTCCATGTACTTATTGATCTTAATTTATAATGCCATTAGCTTTCTAAACTGCCATTAACTAATGATGGGCTCTGTAGGCTTAACAGCTCTTTCAAATCAGTTGCTGACAAGTGGGCCCCAGAAGCATTTGTCAAAAGGGTAATGGATCCCTATCAGAGTGGCAATAAATTAGGTTATAGTCTTATCAAATTAAACAATGGATGAAGGAAAATTAGCTATCAATAAAAATCTATAAAGCTGCCCTGATTATTCCCAGTCAATTATATCAATTAGAGATCAAACAGTGAACCCCCTGCAGTACGTTAAATAGAACTAACTGGGGCCAAAGGCGGCCAAATTGTGTTACAAAATGCAACACCACGGGCAGCTGTAGGAGATAATCATTACTGTCATTGACAAAGGAGCTGCTTTATTAGAAAGCTGGATGTTGCCTGCAGGCAGGCTTCTGGCAAGAGGACAAAGGCTCTGCAATGAGGAAGGGGAAAGGGGCTTGAACCTGGCTGCCAGCATGAGGAGTGTGTTTCTGGCTGATAGCTCCCCCAACTTTTGTCATTTAAAGCAGGCTGGGCTTCATCAAATTCTGCTGAGTCCTCTGAGAAGTGACTTTGTCAGGAGACTCCTTTCACTCGCTCTCTTTGTTTTTTATAGCTATTCTGTTGATCTTATTTTCACTAACAATACATGATGCTTTAAAGATGTCAACTTGTCGTAGTAGTATTATCGTCCAGATTGTAGCTTTAAGCCTGGACTAAAAGGTGGTGTTGAGAGGCAACACCTCAGCATCTCGCACGTGAAGTAAGTGTCCTAGAAATTGCTTCAGAGACCTGAGTAAGTTTTCCTTTCTCTGTCAGATAGTCTTTGTGTCTATGGGGGGAAAAGGTGCCTCCTGCCCCTTTCATTTTGGGATACAGATGCCAAGCCAAAGCTACTTCGTTAGGTTACTCTCCCAGGACTGTCCTAGGCTGGAGTGGTCAGCTTGTGTCCCGGTTGTTTCTTATTGTGATTTGGGCTACACAGGGATTAGAGCTCTTTTCCCCACTGCAAAATGACCACAGGGTACCAGGATCCATGCTTAGATATTTCATTAAGGGATACAAAAGATCACTCAATTCACTGAAAGCCCCAACTTTTCTGTCTGTTTTCACGATGTCAACAGTGGACTCCATAGAACTTTGTGGGAATTTTAACTGCAGGCACCAAATTCCAGCAAACTGCTATAGGGCTGTACATCTGAATGTCTTAAACTTTTATGGGATGATGATGTTGAAGGGAAGTTTGGCTCTAGCTTTTCATCTGGCCATCGGATGTGTCCATCTATGAGATGGACATATGAGAGAACACATGTGTCTATATGTCCCTGCTCCTGGGAGAACTTCCCCTCAAGCTCACTGCCACTTGAAATCTCAGCTATGAAATGAGCTGCTACTGCAGATCATCAGCCATGACTTTTCTCCTGCTTTCTTTCTGTAGAAAGTTATAGTTTCTTATTGTGTCTGTTGAGTGGGAAGAACAATCTGTGGATCGTTTAACTTCCTATACAACCTGTGTAGCATCTATAGCTTCACAGGAGTAAGTCGATGACTTAGGTGTTCCCTTTTCATTTCCTCCATGTGTTGAAACTTTTCTCTGAACATATCCTTGAGGCAAGGCTGGCTCCCCAGTACATGGACTCTGACATTAGACTTTGGGCTCCTCCTTGACCCAGGAGACAATTATCCCTTTCCTGGACCAAGACCTGAGCAACAATATACTTCGTTTTGGTCATTATTGACAGCAGGAGCAGCTGAGTAGAGACATTTTGGATTCTTCCTGCAGAAAGTATGGGATCTGATTCAGGAGAAAACAAGCTTCTGTTTAAAATTTAAGCTTATTTTGGCCTCTTCTTCTTTCTCTTCTAAATAGACACAGACACACAAGCACATTGGTAATGAATACCAACACCACTTCACGTAAGAGAACACAAAAAGACATAAGACACAGAATCACAAAATCATAAAATCATAGGATGGTTTGAGATGGAAGAGATCATCTAGTTCCAACGCCCCTGCCATGGGCAGGGACAGCCTGCAGCAGACCAGGTTACTTAAAGCCTCATCCTACATGGCCTTGAACACTTCCAGGGATGGAGCATCCACAACTTCCCTGGGCAACCTGTTCCACATCACTGTTATAAGGTGCCAAATGAAGCACCCAAGCTAGAAAACACTGAAATTAGGGTCATTAAAGTATCTCTAAATGAGCCCACTTGTGATAATACTTTACAGGGCAATCTTGGTACTGTGGCAGTGTTTTACAAACCCTTCTGTGAGGTTCCTTGCTATTCTCTTCTAAAAGTGCAGCACAGTCCTTGGTTGTGGTTTGAATCTAGTAACTGAAATCCTTCTACTATGACTAACTGTAACACCAAAGCTTTCCTTTGCTTCTTGTTTAAATTTTGTATTTAATGTACGGGAAGCAGAGCTCTAGGGGTACTTTCCTCAGACTCTGGGCTAAACTCCCATAGACACCCAAAGATACCCTAAACTTGACTTTCTTCCATTCAAACTGGTGGTGCCAGTCTCTGCTTTGTGTTCTGTAACACAGACCTGTAGGTATGTGCATGTACACGTGTGTGTAGTGTTTTTGAAACATTACAAAACAAAACACACCCCACAGTCACACGTCTTCCAGGAGAGGAGTGTTGAGAGAACAAAAATTGATTGATGTTATTCATATTGCACTAAGGAGTACTGGAAGGCTTTCAAATACACTGTGATGAGACTAGACTTGACTAGAATACCTGTAATATTTCTTGCTGAGCAAAGCACTTAGTAAATGGAAGTGAAGATGATGAAATTTGGTCCTAAAGGGATGCCAGGATGTAACTGCTTAGTTTTTGATCCTGCTCAAACTTTTGAATGTGCTTTATTGCATGTCTGAGAGTCACCCCTTTCAAGACACAAGATCTCCATCCTTTTTGAAACCAGGCATATGTGTCAGTACTTGCAGGGCTGGGGTGTGACTGCAGATTGGTTTGTAGTAAAGCCAGAGAGGAAAGCAGGATGGGTTTCTGTTGGAATATCCTCCTTTGAAATTTCCGCTTCAGAAATCCTGGGTTGTTGTGTTGTTTTTTTTCTGTGGGCGAGTGTCAGTATATAAATAACTATAGGAGTCCCTCTTTCTGCTTTCCAACTGTCATTAAGACATCAGAGACAAGGAAAGCAAAATAAATGTCCTTTTCATTCAAATTTTCAGGGTGGAAACATTCTGAAATGGAATAACACCAAGAAAAGTCCACATGCTTCTTTCAGAAAGGTAGATTTTGTACAGAAACTATTTTTAAACACCTCTGTAATTTTAAAGATTAGTTTGGTTTGTTCTATATCCCATGGGAAGAAAATAGTGCACTCAAATTTTTGCAGAGATCTAGGTTAAGCAGTGAAACACACACATACACCCTTCCTGTTCTGTATATGGCCCAATAGATGCTCAGGATTGTTGCCAGTAACTATGCCAAGACCTAATCAATAATAAATGTTAACTGACAGCATGCAGAGGTACAGCAATTCCAGCTCTGAGCATCTGAAATACAATCAATCATTTTCTTTTTATGCAGTCTTATGTAGGGGTTGAAAAAAATCAGTTGTGGTGATGGTCAGTAAAGCAAGTCATCCAAATATGGACAGTACCAGAGGATGGAAAATATGAGCAAAGTTACTTTACAGATTACTGTTGTCATTATTAACTCTTCTTCAGCTCATTTCGGTGTTTAAAATATAGAAATGTCCTATAACAAGGTGGGAGTTGGGCATCTCATGTTATTCAACCTCTGAGGTCACTCAGAAAGCCCCTGGCAGAGCAGCTTTTCCTCTCTCAAATTTCATTAACACCAGCTGATTCTGATTCTGGGCATCAGACCAACTCATAACCAGTGCATAACCCTGTCAGAACAGCATATGCATAAAGGCAAATGGGGAATTTGGAAGAGTGGAGTACCCAGTGTTGAGGGGCATAGGTCACTACTCTCTGTACATGAAGAGAGAAGTCACTCTTTCCAATCCTTTCCATATTTTCCTTTGAGTCCTTGGAGCCAGATTCCTATATATACATGTACGTGTGTGTATATACATATATATATTCCTGAGAATTCTATTTGCCCTGAAAAAGTTTGGTCTCTCAAATTCTTCCTTTTTGTCTCAGAGACCTGCTCATCCTCATTTCCTCCTCTGACAGTATTAGCCAGAAGACTAATGGGAGGCCAGAAAGCAGCTAATGATGCAAAGTTTCCTGGAGGGGGGAAATAAATAAATAAAAATACAACTTTCTAAAACAGCCCAAGGACTGAGAAATTTGGATTCAAGGAGGCACGATCTTTTTACAGAATCCTGGGTCACTAATCTTCCCTTTTAACAGAGTGTCTCTGCAATGGGATTCAGGGGCTCCTTTCTGAGCAGTAAGAGGCAGCGTTAGACACCAGACGTGGAGCAAGTGGGATGGGTGCTTGGAGGGGGGGAAAGGGAGAGAAAGTCATCTAGCATCTGGCAAAATGGATTGCTAACACATAGAAGACGTTGCACCGTTAAGACTTCTCTCTGTCTCCCTTTCACTGTTTCTTCTTCTTTTATTAAAGGCCTTGGCAATTTAAAAACGGAGACAGCGTGTCCCACTTAATAGCCTCGCTGTTAATCTTCTCACCAGTCAGCTCTCAGCTCTAAGTATCGAACGCACAAAAACCCTCCTCCTGTCACCAGCTGCAGTTAGGGAGTGACTGTCCTCAGGGGCTCCGAGCCCTAAAATAAATAAATAAATATATAAATAAATAAATTCAGCGCTGAGAAAAGGCAATAACAGGATTCTGCTGTTGTCTAACCTGCCATATAAATGAAACAATCAAAGAAGACAACAAAGGAAACTCCTCTAACATCCAGAGGCAAAACCAGTTTACTGTAATATATCCTGGCTTGGGGAACTATTTTTAGCCAAACCCCTCTTTTTTTTTTTTTTTTTTTTTTTTTTTTTAACCCGCACCCCCAAACTCTTTTTTATTTTGATTAAGAGAAAAGAGGAAAGGAGAGGGGAAAAAAAAAAAGCAAACAACTTAAAGACAGGTAGGCAAGAATGTGGAGGCAGCCAGTTACAAGAGAAAGCTGAATTAAAAAAAGTGTTTTGCATGTATAAAGGATAAATATATATATATATATACTTTGAATGTTTAAAAAAAAAGTGGGGTCTTATATTATCATGGTTCATCTCCCTGAAAAACTCAATCCTAAGTACTATTTAGTATTTGTACTGTAAGCATTTGTAGGTGCTAATGGCCTGAAACCCTGTTGTGCTTGGAGCTGTATAAAAGAAAAAGCGGTATAAAAGAAAGAAGGTTATCTGACCTCGAATTTATTTTTTTGTTTTCTGTATTTAATGTATACAGACAGATGCATGCCTTCACACATAGAGTGAGGGCACAGGAACACACAGAGTGGCATATGTTATGTATATAAAGCACACATTTCAATCATTATAATGAAACCGAATTTAAAAAATATAAATAAATATATGAGATTTGGGATAATGGTTAATTTTGAGATTTCTGTTTCCAGGTTTGGTTCCTGGACCATGATTTTTTCATGCAGTTATGGATCTCCCAGAGCTAAAAAAATATCCAAATATTCCCCATTCACTGTCAAACCCTAAATTAGCAGCACTAGAGAAGTGAACCTGTGTAGTAGCTTAAGGCCACATGAGTGATTTATGGCTGGCACCCATGATCAACACCACACTATCAGGCCATATTTTGACCATCCAGTTGGTAGGGTCAATCCTCTAGTTTTACCCCACAAATTATTTGCAGTCTCAGGGCTATCTAATACAACATGTATGAGCATCACCATACCTACCCTTTTCTGTATAAATGTCATCACGTCTAATTTCAGAGAAGACATCCACATTTGAGATTGTCGTCTATTCTTTGTAAATAAGTGGATACTTCTCAGATGAAGTTCTTTCTTCTTTAGGTGGCCTTTTTTTAAATTGAACAAATTATATCCTTGAAGGGTTACTTTTCTGCATAGATGATATGTCAAGACTTGTTTCCAAAAGCACAACTGTAGACTGATGAACTTCATCCATGATGGACTGTCTTTTGGCCACACTTTGGTCCAGTTTCAGCAGATGACATGATTTACATCCTCTAGAAAGGCTTTCAAGAGCATGAAGATTACAACATATTCACAGGAGATGTGGTTTGAATAACACCAATAACACCAATCTGAAGTTGACCAGAGCAGTCTCCTCATCAAAGACAAAGTCAAGCTTTGCTCATTAATGTCTCTTCCTTGAGTACAAAGTTCCTGGATCAGAAAGGTTGATGATATCTAACATACATCTCTGAAATGGCCTCTAACCTCTAATGAGGGAGAACATGCCTTCACCTGCTGTAAGCATTTCCCTAACTGAGCATATGTACTTTCTGGATTGCTATTCAGAGTCATCTGACCATCTACACCCCTAAATTGGGCACTCTTGGTCATTTCTTTGGAATCAAAATCTGAAGTTTTATCCATTTAGGTCTAGAGGTTATAGGTTGATACCACGCCATGAGCCACAGTCATAGCAAACCTACAGTATAAATTCCTGTTAATTGGATAACAGCCCCAAGCAAAGCGTTAGTTATTAAGGAACTTTGAAAGTAAGTTGGCAGCTTGGAGACATTCAGCCCCTTAAATTCTACCAGGAAGGTTATTTAACAAAAATATAACTTCAGGAAAAAAAAAAAAGGTTACTGTTGTTGCTGGCAGTCTTGACTGAGAGCCAAAATACTACAACGGATTTCTTGCTGCTGGAAATAAAAATTGTTATCCACAACTGTGTCAGATCTTGGGAGAAACAATCCTGTGTTTTGTGAGAGGGTTCTAAAAGGTGACTGTACAAAGACACATCCTTTGTAAAGGGTCACTGCTTATTAATAGATTACCATTATTAAAGATGAACCCATTTTTGCCATGCCCAGTGGGTAAATAATGGGAATACCATCCCCTCTAATATCCTCTATTAACGTGCTTATAGCCATTTATAATTCAGAAGACTTACAGCCATGGCACACTTATTCCTGCTATTAATCATTCATCAGTCTTTGATAAAATCTTGAGAAATCTATCCCTTTACATAAGGACTTGCCAACAGATTGATAAATCAGGTGTGGTGAACAGAAAGTCAAGTTAGTGTTCTGTTATTTTTCTCCATCTCTTTTTGAATTTTTTAAAAAAGAATAAAATTATTACTTCACTCTGGTAATGAATGTGTTGTGCTCAAGCTATAGAAGTGAAAAAATTTAAGACTCTTGAGAATTCTTGACCAAGAACAGAACGAAAATGTGGCCAAGAAGTATTGCAAGCTCAATGGGGATGGATGTAAATAATTATGAGTGATTGAAACTGTACTCAGGCTGTTTTTCAGTCAGGGCTATTAAGACACTTGAAACTGTGGTGGAGTCTTCAGAAGTGGTCGTTTTTGTTTTGTATCCCTCAACAGGGTTTGGGTGATGTGGTGGCACTAAAGAGGTGGGTATGTGATGGAGCCTGGAGCTAGAACTCACACTTCACTGGTTGTTATCGAAGGATGGAGGTGCAAAAACTTACTTTGCCAACAGGCTGGCAAGTCAAAGATGGATGGAAGAGGCGGATCCTTTCACTGGTTATTGCTGCCTAAAGAAATCTACATTTCCGAGCCATAACAGTCCAACAGGCCACCTCACCCAAGCTGATCGTTGAGGACTCAAAACCAGCGTTTACTGAATCCTATACCCGTTTCCCCCCGTTATCTCTGAGCGGTGTTTAGATGTAAACATCACTTCTGCAAAAAGCTCAACTTCTTGCTGTTAATTTCAGGGCTGGCTGACAGAGCTCAGCTTGGATTTCATACCCGTCGGGAGCCGAGAAACAGTTTCCACTCACAGATCACACACAGCTGAGTGATATTTGGAGACCCCCTCGTTCCCCCAGCCCTGCGCCCTGCAAAGTGACATTAGCGCTGGGTAATGATCTGTAAATGTGTCAGAACTGTGCCACCTAGTGACACCGCTGCCTCCTTCCTTTGGTTGAAGTCACACTGATCGCGCAACGGCGAGCCGTAATATAATTAGCGTTAATTTGGTTTCTCAGTAGCTGGCTGCCGCACAGCTCCTCGCTCAGCCACTCTCTGCTTCTCCAGAAGACTTTTCTCAATGTAATAAGAGCTTCATTAGGGATTTGTTTCCTCTGTTTTTAGTTGTATAAGACAATTGTATATTTTTTTTAGGTTTTGGGGTTTTTTAAATGGATTTTCTGCACATTAGAATGAATCTAAACCGCGTGAAGATTTTAGCAGGAAGCAATCTGCTAATGAAATCTGCTGGATTTTTTTATACCTAACAACTAGAGCTGACTGGTAGGTTTTTCCCATTAGATAGTGCAAATTCCTTAATAGAAGAATGTTTTGCTTTTGATAAAGTTTGTATTTCCACAAATTGTTGATTCTAATTTTCTGATTGCTGGTTACTCCTGGTTCAAAATCCTTAACAGCAGAGTTCCAGGTTTCATTTGGAAATATACATTAACACAGTGGTCTATGTTGTAAAAACTGTGAAATTGAAGTAAACTACTCTGGCTGATCCAAACCAGTTTGGGAGAATTATTTTTTCTTATTTTGTTGTTATTACCCTTGCATTTGTTGAGATTTTTCCCTTTCCTCTGAATGCAGCGCAAGAAAAGTTCTGAAAGCCAAATATTTTTCTTGGTTAAGGAAATGGTTCCAAATTAACTTTCCTTATAACAGTCAATGCCAACATTACTGTGTGCTCTATAACCTGCCTTGGTTTTGACACGGTGCTGTTGAGAGCTCGGAGAGTCCAATAAAATATTTAGACAGCAGAATAAAATAAACAGAAGGTTGCACCTCTTTTCTTTGCTTGGTGTATGTGTTTTTTGTTTGCTTTTCGTAAGACCTAACCACAATGCAGAAGCCATTGCATTGAGATATTGCGGAATCTTAAAGTACAAACCCCAAACTACCCAAAACAAATTCATGAAAGTTAATCACAGAACAATGGAATAATGAGTAATCTATATTGGAAAGGATCTCTGGAAGTCATCTGATCCAGTTCTTTGCTCAAAATAAGGTTAGCACGTCTGTCCTGTCCTAATATTCCAGTTTTCCTTCAGCATGTGATGTGGATGGTGGTTGGTGATAAATACTGGTGGTTTCATGCTTGATGCTTTTCAACCAGCACAATGTTCAGTTTTCAGAAGGTCCCAATGAAAATGTCAGGAGTCATATCCCACAAAATTCAACAATATTTTGCTGTATAGGAGAGCCTAAATGAAAATATATATTAACAATGAGTTAGAATGTTTCTGTTTGGGTAAGATGTATGCAGCTAAATGGAGACTTCTGCACAGGAGCTGGTGACCTTTGACACCTTTTGTAGCCATTGTAAAGCAGTTGGCACCAGTAGAAGTGATTTATCTCAGCTTAGAGTAGACGTCTAAAATAGGTCGGATGAATCACACCTCAGCAGAATCTCTTTCTTTACTGACTATAAAGGAAATCTAGGAATGACTTCTTTAAATTGATTTTTGGAAAAAAAAATGTATTTAAAATTTCATGAGGCTGAAATTGCCAACATTTCCAAAATATTGTGTTTCCCAGCCTTAAAATTCAAATATCCAAATTTCAGCCTGAAACTTTCTCATTAAAAGTATGCTTTATGGTGTAAAAACTACACATATATATTGAATTAAAAGGTGGCATTGAATTTAGCTATATTGCTACATGTACCTGGTTATTTTAATATTAATGTATTCCACTTTCCTCTTCCCATTAGTAGCTATTGAACTATTTAGTCTGCTTCATAGCAGTCTGCAACCATGTGTTAAGATATTGATAACTAACCCCTTCAACCTGATGTTTCAGTCATATTTCAATCCCTTTGGGAGCCGACTTGTTCGGACTTCATCTTCCAAACAAGGACACTGTGGGAGAATGTGACAAAAGCCTTACTAGAACAAGTTATACCCTCAGTTCTTTCTCACTGGGTATAACCTGTCATTTCACTAAAGAAGGCAATCAAAGTCCAAATTTTATTTGCCCCTGGTATATCGCTGTGGACTATTCTGAATACCTTCTTGTCCTTTATATTTTTGGAAATTATTTGGAAATGCTACGTGGCCTTTCTTGAAACTCGAGGCCTGACTGGCTTTTCTCCTTCTTTCCTTTCTTAAAGATGGGAAACACATTAGCCTTTTATTTCAGTTATGAACAACTTCTCCATAGCCACGACTATTCACAGATGAGACGGAGACCTCACCCAGCCATATCATCTAATGCTTTTAGTGCCCTCAACTGTATGCCACCTGGGTCAGTGGACTTGAGAGTGTCGAGGTCCTCTAAGTAGTGCCTTGTCCATTCCTTCCTCACTCTTGGCTGCCCTTCTCCCTACCAATCTATGTCAATACACACAGAGGTGTGGACAAGTCTTTGTGTAAACTGATTGTCTGCTGCATCCAGCAGTGGATTTGTATTTTCCCTGAACTTCCTTCTGCTACTGGCACATCTGTGGATTCCCTCCTTGCTATTATTCTTCTCTCTTCTGTCTCAGTGGCAGATGGGCTTTGGTCTTTTTCTTTCATCTCTAGAAGCCCGAGTAAAGGTTTTATGCTCCTCTTTTATCTCTCTTACTTGTTTTCACTTCATGTATCGTCATTTTCAACATTTTGGTTCATCAAGAAGCTCCTTGATTAACCAAGCAGACCTGCTTGAATTTTTTTCTCTTTCTGCACAAAGAGAACATTTATTCCAGAGCTCTTCAGTACATGTTCTTTAAAAGTATGTCAGCTTTCCACAACATCTCACTTTTTTTCTGGCCAATTTTGGCAGAGTGTGCACAGCAGTTTCTACTGACCTAGCCTGCTCTTTAAAATTTTGCTATTCTGACTTTGCAACCACTTTCCAAAGCTTTCTCCCAGACCCCTCAGCCTTACTGCATCCCTGCTGTCTGAACTACCATCTGTGGCCATACCCACCACCAGTTTTTCCCTGTTGATGAGCAGCAGGGCTAGCAGAGCACTGACCCTGGCTGTCCTTTCTAGCATTTACATCACAAAATATCTTACCCAAGGCCACCCAGAGCCAAGAATAGAATCTGGTATGTTGTTTTCTGTGCAGTCTTAAATGAAAAAGTTCTATATATATGTGCAAGCAATGAGGAGATTGGAAGTCTCCGAAGACATGTTCCCATCTTTGTGCCTTATTTACTGGAGAAGATGGTTAAAAAGCGTCTTATCTTACTTGGGAAAAATAGCTGTATGTTTGCCAAGGTCAGCAAGATGCAAAGAGATTTGCTGAGGGCTATATTCTCCTCTCTGATCCATTCTGCCAATTTCCACTTCATATGCAGCAATCTGTCCACACATGGGCCTCCTAAGGATGTCAGCAAGAATTCCACAACCACAAGAGAAGAGCTGGGCCCTTCAAAAGTTAGTTGCTCAAGTTAGAACCACCTCAGGGCAACTTTGACTTATGCATTCGGTTCCTTTTGATAAAATTATACGTATTCACAAGCTGCTATTTTGACTGTCAGGACAGAAAAAGTGTAAATAAAAAGAACATAGGGTGGGAGTGGATTGCTTCGATCGCTGAGTTTAGGTTACCCTTTAACTTAGACAAGCATATCGTATGGTGCCTTTTATAACTTCTATCAAGCCCCTTCTTTAAACTAGCTATATTTGTTGTGTCCTAGTGGTCTTACTGAAATGCTGTTCCAGGGTTTTATTTCTTTGGTGGCTGGAAATTAGGTTTCCAGCCTAAAATTATTTGCTTGTTTGTAAGCGGTTTTTCCCTTGCCAGCTTTGTGCATTTGTTTAAAAATCTTTTCTCCCTTCTGTCTGCTTATTCTCTCCTCTCTAAACTTATTCCTTCAAAGCCTTCCATGTAAAAGTAAAACTAATCTGCTCTTCTTGTTTCTTCATATGTGTCAGAGTTTCCACTCTCCTTATTAGCTGTGGAGTCCTCCTTTCTGTCTCTTCCAATCTGCAGCTTTTCAAGTTGGGTGGGTTTGAGTGACCTGTGGGAGGTACGTTGCTGTGTGCAGACATATGATGAAGCCATCTTTTACTTTCTCCTGCATCCCTCCTCAAGTCTACCCCTTCTTCTACCAGCGGCTTAATGGTTTAGAGCCCATGTTAGCATTTATTTTGATTCTATATACGTAGTGAACAGAGCTTTCCCTAAACAGCTTTTCTCACTGCTGTGCCTCAGTGGTTGAAAACTAGTGAACTAGAAGTCATTTGATGCCCTGAAAAGGTTTCCAAGCCTTCCAGATTATTTTTTTCTTCTTTCTAAACTAGCTCTGTTTTGCCACTGAACTGCTGATATGAGAGCCCAGGGGGATTTCCCTTAAAAGCTTGGCTGGGAAAAGCTGAAGCCAAGACAGTGATAAAAATGGCAATTCTCCCACCTCACAGAGGGTGTTGAGATGTTTATATGAGCAACTGTAATTTGGTCAGGGTTCTGGCATTTAACTTCTCACCCTGCTTGTTGGAATTGCCAAAGGCTCCTTAGCCAGAAGTGACAAGGATCTCCGCTAGTGTTGTTTATTCTCCTTTGACAGAGCCTGAAGTCCAGAACAAAGTTGGGATCCATTACACCAAACAGTGATTGAGCAACCTACGGTGGAGGCAAGGCCCTACCATGAGCAGCTTACAGTCCTCTAACACATTAAATCCTTTGCCAGAATAACTCTGGTTAAATAAATAAGTGGTAGAGACTTCCCAGCAAGAGAGGAGGCAAAAGCACTGTCTGAAATCTTTCCATGTATCTTATCATGGCTCTTCCACCCATTGAGGTCCAATCAGTGGATATGACAACTCCACAGCCCCAGACAGTAAGGCTACGGGTGACACGGGGAATGGAGAGGAGGAGCAGGAGGTGCTATTTACATGTCAAAATAACTGATGTGAACATTCCTGTGACTACTTCAAAGGAATATCTCATTATCTTTGTTATTAAATGCTTCTGCGTTGCTAAGAAGGGGGGCAGGTTAATTGGAAAAATTATGTTTAAACTTTATAAACAGTGCAAGCATGAAACCCATCATTTTAATAAATGTTATCGTGTCTCCTGGATCTAATAGATCTTAACTGATGCATGCTATCATTAAGTTTAATTTAAGAAACTACCCCTAGAGAGGTTTTTTAAATCAATTGGAGACATGTTCTCAAACAATGTTAGAAATATTTGATTCACCTACATCCTCATCACTGAACCATTTTCCAGAACGAAACAGCAGAGAGGAATATACCACTTTACTATCTCATCTTTCATGCTAAAAGAAATGGAAAGGTTTTTTACCCAATATATTAAAATATCAAGTCATCCATCAGTGCGATTCAGTCACCTCTGAAGCAGCTGTTTAATAGAGCAGTGCAATGATTCATACAGGGACATGTTAACTAGATCCAAATGAATTATTGCATGAAATTAACCCTTTTCTCTTTCTGAAATGAATAACAAACTAAGTTAGGTTTCTCTTGCATGCTTCTGCGTTACATAGCCAGATTTTAGGTTATCCTCTTTAACCGTTCACTGAGGATTTAGGAAATAAGATTGTCCATCTGAGCTTCAAATATATTGCTCTGGTGCCAATTTTTTACCAGATGCTGAGCACTGAACACCAGAAAAATGAAGTTGTTTGAATGGGGTGAAACAGATTTTGAGAAGATCAAAATGCTGAGAATCTCAGGGGTCAGATAGGCAAGGTCAGGGATCTTAAGAAACAGGGTTTATGGGTTAATGTTTGCTCTTTGAAGCAACTTTCATAGTGACTTATGTATCTGAAGCCACCAAATAAGTTCAGGCACAGGTAGAGCAGAAGTCAAAGTGATTCCACCTTTGAAAGGCAATGAGCTTTGCAATACAGCAGCATAGAGCAGGTAATATAATATCGAGAACTCAACTTGGAGACATGACCACATTTTAAATACACAGCTTGCGTATTTTTCAGTAATTCTTCTCTGAAGGAAACCACCAATATGCTTAGTCATTTCTGTAAACTTACAGTAAGACTCTTCATACCTGTCCAACCTATACAGCCAAGATAAAGGTCAAGGCAAGAAAGCAAATCTATGGTTTAGCACGGTGGCTGACACAACTTACATGAGAATTTTTGACCCATACATAAGACAGTTTGTGTTTTGAAGTGCCTTTGATAAGCCGTCATCTCTTAATATCCCATTCAGGAGAATGCCCTTGCTATGTGTACAAAAAGAAGAAATTCTAAGTGAACTTGCACTGCTTCATCTTCTCTCTTTCCTGCTGTCCTGTTTAATCCAAAAATAAGGGAAAGCTGTTCTCCAGGGCTGAAATATGACTGTGCCGACAGAACTCTTCCAGTGCAATGTGTTTGATGAAACTTATCCCAAAGTCCAAAAAACTACTTCATCCATTCAGAAATCGGGAATGAATGACTTGTGAGAAGCTGAGAAGGAAATCCCAGCTTTGCCCTATCATGGAAACCATCCATTGCCATCTTTCAAGATGGGAAAGTCCCAAAACTGTGCAATTGCTTTCTTTTTCCTTGTCTTTGGTTGCTTTTTGTTGTTGTTGTTTGTTTTCTGCTGGAAAGAGAAGTCTTTGTGTGCTGCAACTCCACATAGAGCTGTGTGTGGTACATGGAACTGGCAACAGCATCAGTAAATTTCATCAGAACTCCCTGATCACTGTCTGTGATTGTTTTTTTATCCACATTTGTGGAAAAAAACCAGTATTTACCTGTCTAAACTTCAATCTCAACATGACCTACATAAACAGAAAATCTGGGTAGGGTTGTTTTTTTTTTTAATCAAAATTTCAGTTAGCTTTTTAGAAAGAGGAATGAGATATTCTTTGAGTAATTTATAAAGAAAGGGGGAAAAAATCTAAGTAATACTCTAATTACATGACTGAATGTTTCCAAAAATGACAGTCACGGGTTAGTTAATAATACAGGAAAGGAAAATATCTCAGCTAATGTTTTGATATATGCTTTATTATCTGAGAATAGAAGGACATTACTCTGTGTTCACAGAGGGACCTACATTTATTCTTGTCTCCTGGACATTAAAAAAAGAAAGATG
Source organism: Thinocorus orbignyianus (assembly GCA_013400375.1). Classification (NCBI taxonomy): domain Eukaryota; kingdom Metazoa; phylum Chordata; class Aves; order Ciconiiformes; family Thinocoridae; genus Thinocorus; species Thinocorus orbignyianus. The sequence continues at coordinate 451,229 of VXBW01006865.1, forward strand.
AAGAAGTCAAAGTTGCTGTTCATATTGATTCCTCTGCGCCATGTGCACTAGGGCAAAGGACCACGCATGCAGCTCCGTTATTTGTATAGACAGATGCAGCGCAAAATCCAAAATCATCCTCCTTGAAAGAAGGCCTTGAGGATGGCAGGTAGAATGCAGTTTCTTGAAGCTCAAGCATTCTTACAAGTCAGGCCTCAAAAAGCATGAGCTTATGTTAGCAAACCTGATCCTTAATAGAGGAGTACATTCTGCCTCCATTGCATTTGCCTTCTGGTTTCTGAAACTTTAAGGAAGCCCATAGAAAAATTATGTTCTCACCATTTTATCTGCAAATGAAAAAGCCAAACAACTTATTCTTATAAAATATGACTGAGCTTCTGTCATGTTTTGGCCAGGAAGATTTTGAAAGAAACTAAATACGTATGGCTAAAATCTACAAAGGAAGCAGAGCTGCTAAGACCAGTATCTAATTGCCATTTGAGATTATTTTCAGGTTCTTTTTAGTACCAAATGTATATTAAGTAATGCTTAAATAAAAATGAAAATCAAATGCCACAAAGTGAAAAAATAAACACAAGACTCAAATTCTTTGAAAAGGAAATATTGTAGAAGAGCATCTGAATGCTGTGAAGTTAGGGAGCATTGGGTGATAACTTTTAAAAGTTCAGAGGACCCACCTACATCTCCCCATGTAACTGATGAAACAGGGATTTTTACTGCTCTGAAAGTCAAATCTGAGCTCTCTAAAATCAGAAACAAGGCATGAAAGTTTCCTAAATCAGTTGTTGCTGTTGAAAGTTAGTCTTGACAACAGACATAACCATATCCATACTGGTGTGGATACAAGAAAAATAGCTCTAACTGGTTTTAAACTCTCAAAAAAAGTTTCCTCCATGAGATTTTTTATTCAATCTATTTAGTCAGGGAATAACAGAGATTTTGAGATACCCGTTCATGTATAATAGTATCTTTACTCCACAGCGTTTATCCTATTAGTGTAACTATTTTTGGAGTAATAACGCTGCTTCACTTACAAGCAGACAAAGAAACTTTGCCATTGCATAAAGGAAGGAGTGCTCTAGTCTGGCCAGTTCTGGCATCTGTGCTGAAATCTGTTTGAGATGACTTTTATTGCTCTCTGTGACCTTGCTGTATATAAAAACGCCACCCATCTGAATTCATCCTGAACCGACCTTCCAGCACATGCCATGCCCTGGGAACATGATGCACCATAACCCTCTGCATAATACACAAAAGCTGAGCTGGTTCAGTGGCAAGGATTGACATTTAAAACACAACAAAAAGGAAAACAAACAAGTGGACACAAGCCAAAAAATACCAGCTCTTCAGCTTTGGACTATTGTTTCTGTTGGTTTGGTTTCTTTAGCATAGGTTTGAGGACTCACTGTAGAACAGCGAGCGAAGAGTTGGGCTGAGCCCTCGAGAACTCAGTGAAAGGAGGGAAGGGGACAGCCATCCAGGGTTACTTCGTCACCTGATTCAGGTAATTTTTATAACCAGAGAAAGCAATTTTCATACAGGTTTATTCCCGTTCCAGAAATGCCATTATGCCACAAGGGGGTAGGGGTGTTCTGTTTAAAACCTTGCAGCATATTCCTATAGACCCAGCCTTTCAACGGAATGAAAACAGTGTTGAGTATGATAAAAAGCAACACAGATTGAATCTGCGCACACATTTTCTATACCATCTGTATTTCAACTATTCCTTTCCTTATAATTAACATCTGTTCTTAGATACCAATCTGAGCAGCAAGGACGAAATTATTTAAGAACCGTCTATCTTTCAGCCTAGTGTGTTCCTGGGGATGGTTCTGGAGGTGGAGAATGGGTTACCCCCAGGAAAGAGGATTTGGTTACAAGGAGCACCTTTCATTAATCTAAACAGATCGCCAAAGGCTTGGCAGCACCAAAATGGACACAACTGGATCTCATCAGAGAAAGTACCCCTCAAGCGTACAAAAATTAAATCGCATTGGTGCAGTTGGTGGTGTGTGCACACTCACTTCTTCATTGAAAAAAAGAAAAAAAACAACCAAGAAAATCCATGCAGATAAAAGGCTGTAGGTGATCCCTGAAGATGTATATTCCGGAGGACAATGCAAGAATGTTTTCCTTTTAAGTGACATATTCTAGAGTTTAAACTGATGATTTAACATTTTTATTTTGTTTTGCTCCAATATGAGACTGCCAGAGACCTGCCAATTTTGTGGCAGAAGAGGATGTGATGCCTGGATCTAGAGAGAATGTGTCTCCTAAAACTCTCACACAGTGCAGGAGAATACCACAGAAGTTGTATTCGCAGCAGAATGGAAAAATGCAGCTGAGACACTGGGTAAATCTTTTCAAAATTCTCAGAATTGCTGCTTGTTGACATATGTTATTACAGGGTTAATAGGATCCACCTGCAGCCAGCTCGCCGTTCCCCGTTTCTCCCGGCAAACAAACAGTTGAAAGCCTTCAGCCCTCTTCCAGTGAGACACAGAGCAAAACTCCCCCAGTCCTTTCCAGCCAAAAGCATCAAAAATATTTTGCTAGCCCTGATAGATCACACTTATATCATAAGAACAGAATAGATTTGTCTTTTCACGTATCTCTTTTTAGAAATACTGAGTCATCAGCCTCCAAATTGTCTTACTTTGCTGCACTTTCCATAGCTGCCACTTTCAGTCATAAAGGAAAAACACGCTTGATTTTCTGCACGCTTGAGTGAAACAGTTGAATATTCTACCCTTCAAACTGTCCCTTGTTTATACTTTTTAAATAAAAAGCAAAATGAAAATGTGCTATCAACACTAATGTGGCCAGAGCTTTTTCCTGGTTTCTTTCTTTTCAATTTTACATAACAATTGAACCCCAAAAAGTTTGCATCTTTCAAAGAGAATGACATATCTTTTCCTTTTCTGCAAGTTGTCCATAAACATGCATAGCCTCACCTGCCTCTGCTGAGAGAGAGATTAATCTTGTCCTATTGCAATGAGCATAGACTGGGGCAAAGAAAGGATGAGAGTGTCTTTAGCAGGAGTAGGAAACGAGCCATGGTCAGACCAATCTGCTTTTTTCAGTTGTCATTTTTCTCTGTCTGAACTGGCTTCCTCACTCAGAGCCATTCCCACTCCTTCGTCAGCCCACTACGTGGGACACAAGCACCAGGATCAGTCAGATCAGGCTTTGTAGTCTTGCAATCCTTACACAATTCAATCCATATCACCTAATCCATGTCATGTGAAGATCATAGAGCCTGATTCCCCAAAAATTGTCCTGGAGTGAGCCATGGAATGAGAAGGATGGGGCACCAACTGCCTTTCATCTTTCTCCTGTTGGTCTACGGGAGAGTTCAGTCTATGGAATACAAACCTTTTGCTTGTAAGATACCTGGGAGACAGCTTTGGTCCCAAGAAAGTGCTTCTGCATGGCACTGAAAGGGACTAAAACAACCTTAAGGGATCATAACTAAATCAATCTTTTCCAGAAATTATTTTAGAAACCACCCTTTCTTTTAATTTTTCTCAGGTTGTAACAATTCAGTAAGGAAATTCACAAGAAAGGAAACCCTTGCATTTTGCAGTGGAATTTTTCTGTACATTTGTTGGGGTTTTTTTGGAGAAAATCAGTGGCTTTTGAAAAAATTCATGCTGGTTAGTTAATATACCAGACAGAAATCTGAGGTGTTAGTCATCTTTTTTTTTTCTGTTTAAATCTGAGGAAATTTTAAGTGGAAATGTCTTCTCTTTTGTGTGCATTTGTCATCATTTTACTGCCTGGATGCAATGACTGAGCCAGGAAATTAAAAGTGGAGATAAATCTTAGGAAGAAGCCTGAAAAGTGGGTAATCTAAAGTGTTAAACAGAAACAGGTGAGAAGAATTTCTTAATGGAATTCAAAAGAAAAAAGTTTGCAAGTACCTCTTCAGCAAAAGAAAAAAAAAATCTTTTTACATATTTTGATGGCATTTGCTGGAGGGAAAATGTGAGGGAGAAGAATAAGACAGAGCATTGCCCATTTCCCTCCATAAAAATTGTCTGGTATCCAGACCCTTCAGCCAGAGCAGGCATAGTTTTGTCCCGAAAATAAAAATAAAGTAAAATAATAATAATAATAAAA